>JAIGNY010002796.1:2582500-2830000 GCA_020152595.1 Chiridota heheva | reverse complement strand
TTTTACTGAAGAGCAAAGGTCATTGCATAAAAATCTAGGCCTTTCAGCAAAACTACTGGACATTTTATCAAATTTGTTGGAATTCTAAGCAAAATTTGTGGACCATGTAAGTAAAATTTATGGACCTTTTAGTCAACTCTCTGGACCTTTTACTTTCTGAGGCGCCTTGGGTCGAACACAGACGTACCCTCACCCCCTGGCTACAGCCATGATATGGGTGGGCGTTTTTCATAGAGAAAGAGGGGTTCTGTGTAAATCAGTCCAAAAAAGCCCCTATTTTTGTTTTTGATTTTCATCCAAAGGTTAACAAGTTGTCGTTTCATTTTTGAAAGGTTTATGTTTTTTCTTTTAATTTCGCTAAGATTGTTAACAAGTGAAAAGGGATTTTCTCAAGCCTGAGAGACCAAAGATGGTTGAATAAGGGTGCAAATGGAAAAGATGGGAGGACAATCGGCAAAAGGCAAGTGATCATGTGGTAGACTGATAAATGCATACAGTAATGATCGACTTACGAAACCGTGAAAAGTCAGTTACACAATACAAAATCAGGCGTCAAGTTCAAAAAGAATTCCAATGTCAGCAGACTATAATTTTCAATTCATTGAAGAATGTTTGTTAGGTATCAATGCATCAAACTGTCAAAACACAATCAAACTTGACACGCAATTTGATATTCGTCTTTGTGTAACAACATGTAACAATCTTTACAATGTTGACTAATCCTTTCCAGAGTTGACTGGTAATACACTTCAAATTATTTTCTTAAATCAATTTAAATTCTAAACAATTGGAGAAAGGAACCTGAGCGTCGAGTCAACCGAATGGTTCGTTGGGTTCGTTTCCCGGCAGGGTGAAACCAAAGACTTTAAAAAATGGAGACTAGTGCCCTCTCACTTTGTGCTTAGCATAAGGGAGCGGAGCATGGTAGTAATACCTGATCGGTTTAACGACCGCTGTGATGGCTGTGCGGTTAAGTATACATGTACTCCCCCGGGACTTGAGAAAGTTCAGCTTGTAGTCTGGGAGCCAAGTGCCATTTTCCCCTTAACCTTGCATTGTTGTATTAAGCTTTTTTTACTGTTGATTTTGGTAGCCAAGGGTCTCTATTTTCAGAAACTGCTTGATGACATGTTGTCACCCTTGAGCAATTTGAGAAATTCAAGATGGCGTCCAAGATGGCCGCCATTACCTATAAATGACCAGAACTCCCTACCTATTCACCCTAGAAAGGTGAGTTTTGTCTCTACACCTAGGTTTTAGGGGTCAAGCTATCCATTAGAACTAAGTATTATGTAAATATGATATTGTTATAGACGGGCACTAATAATTCACTATTGTCTTTTCAGGTGCTGCCCGTTTGACGATCACTATTAGTAAATAATCGATGAAGAACAGTGCTTTTTCGTGTCCAAATTTGGATGTGAGAATATGGCAGAACCGTTGAAAGACACTGGCCCTGCCAGAATTCAAAACTTTATCAAGCATAGCAAAATCTACCGGGACAGGTATCATGAAATTCTTGAAGAAAAAGTTAGTGAAAATCATGTTTGATGATACTGGAGATATGAGGATTGCGAAATCGAAATCTACCTTGAAGAAAATTCTCCAAGTTGAGGTGTCTGATAAAGTTGCTGGTGGTGTAAATGTTAGTGTGCTCGATGGCTCAGCAATACTCTGGGTACTTCCTTGGCCTGCTGATGGGTCAGTCAAGGACTATATAGCGAACTTCAAATATGCCATAGGAAAAAGGTTACGGGTCGAGGACGTGTATCTGATATTTGACAGATACTATGATTACAGCACAAAGAGTGTTACCAGAGGATCTAGGGCAACTGGTGTCAGTAGGGTTCATCATTTGCAAGTCAACAGTAAACTTCCAGCGCAGAAAATTCTACTAGCCCCCTCCAAAAACAAGCAGCAACTGATGCAACTGATAGTTGAAGATCTAGTCCAGGATAAGAAGTTTCACGAGGACAACATACGACATCACAAGTTAGTGGTAACAGGAGCAGATCCGGTGCCAATCGAAATCAGTGAAGGTGGAGGTGTCATCTCACGGGCAGATCTGGCAACTTCACACGAAGAAGCAGATAACGTCATTGTCCAACAGGTCTTGAGTTGTGCCGCGGAAAATGCAGAAAGCAAAATCACTGTTGTTACCGTTGACACTGACGTCTTTGTACTGTTGCTGCATTATCATAACATGGCAAATCTCAAGAATGTTGTATTGATGGAGTCCCCCATCAAAGGAAGGACGGTGGTTGTTATAGGCAAAACTGTGCAGAAGCATTCTGAGATAGTCAAAGGAATACCCCCGGCACATGCACTGTCTGGCTGTGACACCGTTGCCTCCTATTTTGGAATTGGAAAGGCCACTGTACTCAAAACACTTCGATCGAGGCACTCACTTAACTTGTTGGGTGCACCAGGGCATTCTATGGAATCTGTTATTCAACAGGCTACCTCCTTTATTTCCGCGTGCTATGGACAAACAAACTGTAGTACAATGTCAGAGACAAGGTTAAAAGTATGGCTGTCAAAAACAGGCAAAGGGTCATCAACACCGAAGTTGTGTACCTTGCCACCAACAACTGAGGCATTCAAGGAAAATGTTAAAAGAGCTCACCATCAAGCTTTGGTTTGGAAGTCACTGGAAGCGAAGCGCAGAATCCACCCGAGTTGGACTCAACGGAATATGGTTGGGTAAAGGATGACCAAAACAAGTCCCGTTAACCAATCACCCTTCCTAATGAAGTCGAAGTAGCCCCAGAGATGGTACTCAACTAATAAAATGTGGATGCCACAGAATACAACCTATTGTGAAATTGCAAATAAATATTACGTTCCTGACTTTCAACTAAGAGAAACATGCGATTTTGAACAGATTATGTTCAAATTTGCAATAAATATTTGTCCTTGTTAATGTAATTCTTGTGGTGTGCCTTTTTGACCAATTCCCCCCCCCCCCCCTCCCTTCTCATCACGCTGGTGATGGAGCAAGGGACCGGAGAGGTGGCAGCATTGGAGAATAACTGCATATATCGGCTGCCAATTTCTTTTGGTGTTTAAGGCCTATGAAGTGTGTAGAAAAACAATAAGAGCTAAATTGAAAATAATTATTCATAACTGATTAAGAATTCGAAATTTTACAGCATTCTGACTTTTCAGGCACCAATATGCAAATTTGAATGCTTAATTTGTGATGTAGCATACCCGAGGGCCTAGGTACTTTCTATTTGTGTAATGATTTTCCTTTTGGATAATGACTTAAAAAGATTGGACACAGCCCAGATCAGGATTTAAACTTAATGTCTTTTCCCTGGAAAAAAACCTCTAGCTGTGGTATCGATCAACCACCTACGGTTTTCGCTGCTGATGAAAGAAAACAAATTAAAGGAGAGAAAACTTCATAGGCCTATTGCATTTTTATTTTATTTTCATTTCATTTCAAAATGGACATATGAATCCATATCAATAATTTTTGTAAATATTTACAAATTTTACCAAATGCTCAATCTTACACCTTTTCACTCCTCATTATTACAATGAATTACTTCATACTGTATGCTTTACACTTCACATAATGCCATCAGCTGCAAAAAAGATCAGTATGCAAAACATATAACCTGAATCATACACAGATTTCCAAGAAATTATAATACAAGAATGAGACATAAAATATCTTTGCCTGTTTGCATTCAGTTAAAGAAAAGCTAACAGTGAATATCAGAACGTAATCTGGAAAACATGGGTCTATTGCAAATAATCTTAAAGTACTAAGCAAAAACAACTTTTTTGGTCGCCCAACAAAAAAGTCACAAAAACAAAACTTAGCTCTGAACACATGTTCTGAAGCAAAATGTAAGTGTTTTAATAATGTCATTAAATTTGATCTTAATTTTCTGTCAATTTTGACTCTGAAACCTTCTGTACAGCTTAATCTTCTCTCCATTCCCTTCCCCCAGTCTCAATTTGCACATTGAGAAAATAAACATTCTTGTATACCATTCAAATAGCTTAGAGTATCATGAAGATCAAATAGTAATCTTTATTATGATATAATATATTTTCTTTGAATTACATGACTGAAATTTTTCGCCATGAATATCAAATTGCCTCATAAGAAATAAAAGTAAATTACAAAAAATAAATGGATACACATTCCTCACAAATGTACATACAATTCTAAAATAATATTGATACCCAACTCATCAAAAGTGATCAACCAAATTTATATAAGAATGAAATATATGTGGTCAACTTTTGAATTGTTTTCAATCTGCAAAACATGTTGACTTGAGTGTTAAGGCAGAAATATTTTGTAAGATATTCAAAAAGGCTTTCGTATTTCCAACTTAAAAGTATTCAATATGATATATATAATTTCTTGACTTCATAATTATCATGATTTGGGACTAATATGAACACAAAATGTCTGAAAAACAATTTCTTAAATGAATTGCAGTTATCAAATGATTCAAATTTCCCCTTAAAATTTCCTACTGAGGGGGACTCAGATGGAGGGAGGAGTTCTTCTATAAATATTCATATTTGTATATTTTTCCAACACTCCAGAATCACTTAAAGGATTAGGTCAGGGGTCAAGCATATTCATCTTATATGAAAGAGGACTTCAAAAGAAACAAAATGGTGAAGAAAGCATTGACAAATCTTATTCCGTTAAGGAGATATTTAAGTTTAAAGTTTGGTATCATTTCTGTAGAAACGACTGAAATCAGACTAGTTGTGATGTCACAGCCTCAGATTCCTCAACTTCTTTATGTATTTTAAAGAAGGTTTATTTTATTTTTTCACTATTTAAATCATTTTCCCTCAAATTTTCTTCAGGTGGTATATTATAAATACCATTCCTAGATTTAGTTTTACTACTTTTTTTGACATATCCAATGGTTTTTAAGCCACAAAATCACAGGACAAAATATGATAGAATACATAAAGACTTTATGGAATCTGAGGCTATGACCTCACTAATTTCAGTCGTTTTTACACAAATAACACCAAACTTTAAACTTGAATATCTCCTTACCGGAATAGGATTTTTAAATGCTTTCTTCACCATTCTGTTTCTTTTGAAGTCCTTTTTCATATAAGATAACATGCTACAAGAGGTTATGGTTACATTTCTTATAAGATGAATATTTCATTAAGCACTGAACATATACTTTTAAATGGTTGCTCCCTTTTGGCAACTTTAAATTGAGCGTTTTGCCTCTTTTTATTCAATAGGAATATCAATACACCTCAAATGTTTCCTTAAAATAAATAATGTCAAAAACAACCTGATGAAATGTTTTCAGAAACCTTTGAAGTTTCTTGTTGGAGCTTTTTGCACACAGAACTTACAATTTCAAGAAAAAGTATGTTCAGTCTATATTCAAAAACTGATTCATTTCTCAGAATGTGGATGAAGTTTCGTAATTCATGCAAATTATATAAATACATGACAATAAGAAATACTTTATTCACTGATTTAAGCGCCCCTGCTCTAATAAGTGCCCACCCAACATTTTTTGACTGATAACATAATTTATTTGATTAATCTGAAGACTTTAAATAAGTTTTGTTACATTCTTCGCTTATTTTGCATCTGACGCTCACAATGTTTTTGTGGTAGTTATTGTGGGGCTAGTATAGAACCACTTCGCACAATGCAGTTGAAATAGCACACTGTATGCGGTCCCAGACCATGGGCGCTTATTAGGAAGAAACTTTGGGCCTAAAAAATAGTACAATTATATTTTCGTCAAATACGGTAATTACAAATTGTGTGTACTTTTTTTGGTATGATTTTCACCTAATGTTTTGGTGATTGTTGTTTTTCCTAGAGCATATTGTTTACGCATATCTTTAATAAACACCAGCTGCTTCCACTCACAAATTCTTGCCAATAAATGAAACACCAGTGGATTTACATTTGAAGTGGAGAAAGAGTCACTCATTTCAACAAATACATTTATCACATTGGAGCTATATTTCACCATCTTTTACAAGACAAAACTAATGCCAATGGACAATTTCCTGCTTATGCAACAACAACAAAAAATCATATTTAGCCAATAACAATTATGAATCGACTGCTATAAAATATTACACTATTTTCAACAAAATAAATAAATTATATAATGAATAAGCAATCCTGCACGTTGCTAACTTATTAATAACAAATTCTGGCCAAAATTTCCATTAGGTCCTAGTATATGTCTGACAAAATATTTCATTCTTAATATTTCAGAAATGTGATTATTTTTAAGTACAAAATATTTCATATTTCATACAAAAAAGTATCATTTGTGTAGAAACGACTGAAATTAGACTAGTTGTAACATCACAACTACAGATTCCTCAAAGTCTTTATGTACTCTTTTCATTTTTTTTTCTGCAATTTTGTGCCTTAAAAATCTTTGGATATGTCAGGAAAGCAGTGAAACTAGTAGTGAATCTAGTAAGGGTAATCATAATTTACCACCTGAAGAAAGTTGAGGAAAAATAATTCAAATAGTAAAAAGTTGAATAATTTTTTTTTTTAAATACATGAATAATTGTTAGGAATCTGAGGATGCCAACTACACCAGAATGTTCTACACAGGTGAAACAGAACGTAAATATCTCTTTTAAAGGAATAAGATATTGATGTAGCTTCTTCACCAATTTGTTTCTTTTGAATTCTTCTTTCATATGATATGAACTTGCTTGACCACTTAACTAATCCTTTACATTACAATATTAGCACACAAAAAAAAAAAAATCACAACTAAGTCACAACCAAGAATCATAACAAAAATAAAGAAAAATCATACAACTCATAGAAATAAAATTTACATTTAAATAGATTAGTTTTAGCAAACTAGGGAAAATATAAATTTGTTTCCGATGCAAAAATGTTAATAACTTTTAACCAATTAAACACAGATGAATATAATGTAAAGGATATCACATACAATGCACAGGTACCAAATATAATGTAAAGGATATCAAATATAATGTAAAGGATGTTAAATATAATGTAAACGATATCAAATATAATGTAAACGATATCAAATATAATGTAAAATCATAGGAAGGTTTTTAAATGTTATTTGAATTTTTTAGACCTTGGGATCTTGATATTTGAAGGGAAGGAATTCTACAACTTTGGACCTGTGCTAAGTTGAGACAATGTTAATTAATGGTAAGGCTGACAAAGCTTATCAGATTTTGATGTAGGATAACAAAGGACACTACCCTGCTCACAGAACATTGAAGGAAAAATATAAAGGGATTCAAGGCTTCCACAGTGCATAAAAACACCTGTTTGACCAGGGAGCTGTGACTTTGCCTGGTTTGACACATGTTTAAGTCATGAATTGAAAGAAGTCAAGTAAACAATGCCCTTACAAAAAAACCTGTGTTAAATGTTCACGCATGAAAACCCAGGACAATCCCAGGAGCTGTTACTTTAACCGCTCCCTGCTGGTATTTGCACTATTTGACACTCATTCCACAGAAAACACTGATTGACACTCTTTTACACACAAAACATGGAAACTACACTTCACAGGTTTTCCTGTGTCCAACAAGCAGGGTCATATCTAGCTTTTTATTTCCTTTAGAGGTGGGAAAGGGGGAGGGGGGGGGGGAAGGGGGATTAAACCCATTAAAAAATATACATCTACTATAAATTTCACCTCCCTAAATTGGTCCAAAATCAATGGTCTCTAAAGTTTTAGCCCTAAATTGTACAATTTGTTCCAAACAAACTTAAAGATTTTTGGTCCAAAATAGAAAATTATATTTCCCTAATTTCAAACTTTCCCCTGAATCATTTGTAAAGTTTGTGACTGTTGACATTTAGTTCAGAATGGAATATTTTTGGTCCAAAATATTTTTGGCTCTTAATTTAAGTTTTTTGGCCTTGAATTGAAAATTGTATTCCAAAACTGAGAATTTTTCGAGTAAGTTCAACACTGAAGATTATGGGCTTAGAATTGCACCTTTGTGGCTCAAAATTGATGGTTTTTGGTCCAAAATTGAGGATATTTGATGCAAGCTGGAAAAGTTTTGTTTGGATAATTTAGTTGATATAAATATTTAATATCAATATCTCTGTCAGTCTGTTCTCCATGAGTCACTTGAGGTTTTTTTTTTGTGTGACTTGGACAAAATTTGGGGGTGGGGTTAAGGGGAGATTTCTCACTTCTGGAGAATAATTAAGCACCCAATACCCCTACTTAGACACATCACTGGGGCACATGGTAATTGTTGGAAAGTGGATATTTGCTAGGGGCAAAGTCATCACCAAAATTGGGCCTATTTTAAAATGCAAATTTGGGTAATTAATGATTTTATGATATCTTCATTCAAATTGTACAGTTTATTGCCCGAATATGTACAGTATAGCATATTGTACTGTAAATCCCACTTAAATTTTTTCATGTCTCACAATGAAGAAAATTCATATTTGTTTCTCTTTCTCATTTCATGTTACAGGTAAACAATTCTCTTTGTTATTTCCAAATTATCATCAGTGGTTTAATTTAAGTTTTCCATAACAATGATTTTATTACACTTTGCAAACATGCATCAATATGCATAAATGTATCCAAATAATGGTTATAGACTATTTTGGGGGGATTAGCAATGCATCAAAAGGCATGTGGGCACATGAGGTACATTCACATACCTGAAAGGCTAGTTAAAACCCAATGTAAACTTAAAAAAATAATTTTCCATTCACATGTACAGTGAAACTAAATGCATTAAAATTGTACAAATATTGATATCTTGGAATGAAATATCTTCCTTTCACTAAACTTTCTGAATGTAAATAGTTCTGTGAAATAAAAAAATATTGAAAAGTATTAAATTAAGCCCAAAATTTGGATGCCTAATATTGAACAATTTAAGGTGGGGGGCAGTGAGAGCCAACATTTACATGATTATTATGGACAGGGGCATAGGAAAGGTCACCTCTCAGGGAAGAAATACTCCCCCCCCCCCCCCCCATATTTCCTGGTGACAAGTGGACAAATTGCAGTAGTTAATAAAGCTTCAATCAAAAGTTGCTGCTAGTTTTTTGGGATGAGTTTTCCAGGAACTTTTGGACAATGCCTCGGAAATTTATTCCAAATATCTGATAATAATTTCAAAATTTGTCTCAGGGGGTGGGGGAGGGGGGTAGGCAGTTTCCCCCTGCCTCCCTGATTTTACACCTCTGATTATGGGTGGGAATTATGCCGACATTCAATGCTGGTATTCAGCCAGGGCTATATAGTTTCTAATTTAATGCATTTGTTTATATATTAACTTTTAAAATGAAATACTGAAAAAGGAGAGAAGTTAAGTACTACCAAAAATTAACATAACTGCTACATAATTATGTTCAAGTTCCTTTGGAGATATCTACCATGCATATGCACAACTCATCATTGGGGCAAAAATGCACTCGTTCCCCCCCCCCCCCCTCCCCAAAGATTATCACTTATTTTGTAATTAAAAATACAAAACATCCTTAAATTATCTATATAATTAACAGAATCTTCATCCCTGCCCCCCCTCCTCCCCCTCCCTCCCCATACAAGTCATTACTTTTTTTATTTTTTTTTACTCATACTTTTTACGCTCGGTTGGCGTTCATGTCCTCTTGAAGGATTTTTGCCAACTTAACCGATTCAGTTCCTACTAAATTCTCTAGCTACCTATGCTGCAGGGGCCTATGCTACCATGGAGTTCCTTTTAACACAAAACAAGCTTTTAAATTTAGCACACATTGGATACTATAACAGTCACTAATCTTGGAAGTCAAATTACCAAACTCACTCACTGAAAGCAAGTCTAGGATCTGTTTGTCAACAAAGAGCTTTGCCCAGATTTCTCAGATATGACTGCCATTGTGATTGTCCAATTCCCAAAGTTTATTGTGGAGGCAACAACTAGTCTGTAGCTCTGCTAACCTGAATAGAAGGAAAATGTATCATGGAGCTCCATGACTGCATGTATGTGCATGACATGTGTACATCTGTGCAGTGCCTTGGTAGGCTGCTCCTCAATCACTCTCTTCAAAAGACATCAATTTCGGAGAGTATTTTCAAGGAACCTTGATAAGTTTCATATGGACATAAAGTACATAGCACCTGGATTACCATGGCCACAATTTATTTTCTTCAAAGAATTGTGATTTTAAGCATTTTGAGATCATTTATTTTTAACGTTTGTGTGTACTTTCCAGTACCTAAACAACTTCATCATTAATGTGCATTGCATGAAGTCCATGCTTCACTTCATTAGACACAATGAATTGAGCATCAAGTTAAACACTCAAGATTCTATTCAAGTGGCAGTTTCTGCACTTATCTTCTGCTAATCCTATTGTCTGATTGTTATGACTCCTGCTCTGGCTTCTACTGCTTGTATCAAGTATAGTGCTGAATATCTACTGAGCTTACACAACTGTGCAATTACCATAGCTTAATTCATTATCAGCTGATACTTGTTCAGTTATACAATATTACAAACTCCAAAAAAGTATATGCAACATTCATCACTTGCCAAATAAACCCAAAAAGCGGACCAGAAGGGGTACAATAGCTGGTAAATGCAGAAAATCCCTGAATCCATCTTCACTTCATGACAACAACGCCGTGAAGGATTCTCTTAAAAAAGAGAATTTCAACCTTTGCATTCTTAGTGCCCAATCTGTATGCAACAAGACCAATTATCTCACTGTTTACTTTATTGAACATGACTTTGATCTTTTGCCTTAACGGAAACATGGTTATCATCTACGGACAAGCATGAGAAAACTATCGGTGATTTGTGTTTACCTGGATATGACATGTGTCACATACCACGCGCCAACAGGTTTGGTGGCGGTGTTGCCCTCTTGCACAAGGATGATATAAAGCGAGGATCTGAAACGTCTCACAATGGCTCAAGAATTGAAAGTCTTTGCTGTGATTTAAGTATCAAAGGGACCCCCATACAGTCCCATAAATCGCACTACCCCCAAAATGGTCCTGGACGAATTTTCAGATTTATATCTCCTTTCCTCATCCACGTGCAAGCTGTTATTCGTCAAAGACTTCAACTTTCATTGGGACTCCGCTTGTGACACAGATGCCACTCGCCTCAAGGATTTGCTTGAAACATTAAACATGTCGCAATTTGCCAAAGATTTAACTCATGTCAATGGCCATATTCTAGATTTAGTATGCGCGCGTTCCTCTGACAATCTTGTTGACTCTGTCAATGTTGCATGTTTCTTGACAGATCATACTGCTGTGCATTGTTCTCTGAATCTGAGCAAGCCCCAACCAATCAAGCAGCAAATTTCATATCGTAAATATGCCTCTTTGAGGCATGATGCTTTTGCCAATGATGTCTGCCAGCCTGCACTTTTAACTAATTCATCTGACGATTTGAAAGTCCTTGTTGAGCAGTACGACACTATCCTCAGAACCATTCTTGATGATCGTGCTCCTCTGAAAACCTGTACCATTACCATTCGCCCTGCTTACCCTTGGTACTCTTCTGAGATCGCAGAAGCCAAGAAACTTCGGAAAAGACATGAGCGACGTTGGAGAAGAACTAAACTTGCAGTTGATAGAGAGCTCTTCAAAGCTCAGCGTCTTTATGTTGTAAATATGGTAAATGAAGCGAAATCAGCGTACTACAGGTACAAAATATCTAGCTGCGATAACCAGAAGGAACTGTTCAAAATTGTTGAATCTTTGCTCCATAATAAAGAAAAGCCAGATTACCAACACACAACTGTAAGAATGAGTTGTTAGAGAAATTTAGTGACTACTTTATCTCAAAAATTTGCAATATACGTAATGGACTGGATGCATCAGATTTTTCACATAATATATTGGTGGACAATGATGAACCTAATCCAGATGTCATCCCACTTGATATGTATACTCCTGCTACTTATGAAGAAATCCTGAAACTCATCTCATCATCACCGTCCAAATCTTGTGAAATCGACCCCATTCCTACTTGGCTGGTAAAGAAACATCTCAGTCTAGTAGTCCCAGTTATTACAAAGATTGTAAATCTCTCGCTTTCCACTGCAAGCTTTCCAACACACTTCAAAAATGCTCATGTTACACCGCTTTTGAAGATACCTACCTTGGATCTGGAAACTCTAAAAAACTTCCGCCCTGTGTCTAACCTTTCTTTTGTATCAATGATCATTGAGAAGGTTGTTGCATCACGCATTCATGACCATTTGTCTGAAAATAGTTATATGAACTATTTCAGTCTGCATATAAAAAACATCGTGGAACTTAAACCGCCTTACTCTGAGTGAAAAATGACATTCTACAAGCAGTTGACAACAAACATGGAGTGTTTTTAGTTCTCTTGACCTTTCTGCGACCTTCGACACCATAGATCATGGAATCCTTCTTACACAACTTCGTTCTATTGGTGTCGAAGGCGCAGCTCTGGATTGGATTGGATCTTACATAAGTGACAGAACTCAGGCCATCAACATAAATGACACACTATCATCTAGTGTTTATCTCCCATTCGGGGTCACACAGGGCTCAGTCCTTGGCCCTCTATTCGTCACCGTCTTTTCTAGACCAATCGCTGCTATCACTAGGAGACATGGGCCCAATGTACATCTATATGCTGACGACACTGAACTATATCTCTCCTTTAAAATGAATACTCCAAATGCTGAACTTTCAGCCCGTCAACGTATTGAACAATGTGTGTTAGATATACAATTTTAGATGACTACAAACAAATTGAAGTTGAATGATGAGAAAACAGAGCTTATTGTTGTCACTTCTAAATATAATCATGATAAAATACAAAGCCAACAGATGCAGATTGGTGATCATTCAACTTTCCTCCGCTGCTCGCAATCTTGGTATAGTCTTCGACAATACCATGTCCATGGAATATCATGTAATGAAGCTTTGCCAATCTTGCCTTCTTTAATATCAGGAACATCAACAGTATTCGGAGAATTTTATCTGATGGATCAGCCGCCACAATTGTCCATGCCCTTGTAACATCCAGGCTGGATAATGGTAATTCCCTGTTGTACGGCATCTCAGACAAGTTAATTGGAAAGATTCAGCGTGTGCAGAATGCAGTGGCCCGTATTTTTATCAAAAACCAGAAAATATGATCACATCACACCCATATTAAAATGGCTCCACTGGCTTCCAATCCGTCATCGTATCAACTACAAAATTATGCTACTCACATGGAAAGCCCTCAATGGCAAATCACCGATGTACCTCAAGGAACTCCTCACACCATCATCATCATGTCGCAACCTAAGGTCTGCAGATAAACGTCTTCTAGCTATTCCAAGAACTTCCACAGCTGCTGGTGACAAGGCCTTTTCCGTAGCTGCATCTAAGCTATGGAACTCTATTCCTTTGAACATTTGTTGTTGTACTTCCTTAAACATCTTTAAGAACAATCTCAAAACATACTTGTTCACCATTGCTTATGATTGACTTTGTTTACATTCCTGGTTTGTTTGTTTGTACATGATCCTCCCTTACGGGAACTTGGCAAGACTCCTATATGGAGCATAGACGCCAAGCTATAGCATATCAGATGCCAGTCTCGTGCGACCGGGACGGAAGTGGATGAACACCAGGTTTTCA
This sequence comes from Chiridota heheva, assembly GCA_020152595.1. Lineage (NCBI taxonomy): Eukaryota > Metazoa > Echinodermata > Holothuroidea > Apodida > Chiridotidae > Chiridota > Chiridota heheva. The sequence continues at coordinate 2,816,366 of JAIGNY010002796.1, read as the reverse complement.
CCCTACTCTTTTCGAGAAGTGTTCAGAGAACCAGGTAGGGTGTGACTGTCCTACCATCGGGACCGACGGCTTAACGTCTCTTCCAACGGACGGCGAGCACCACTCAACCATTGCCACTTTTCTCAACAGCTGAATGGGGAGCAGGAGCTGCAAACGTTGTACTTCCGCTTTGATGATCGGCGTATCTGTTTGCATAGCTGTGGGAAAACTGGTTAGACCTGTCCGAGGCTTGAACCGGGTACCTCCAGCATCTCAGTCGTGTGCTCTACCAACTGAGCTTCCCGACTCCTGGTGTTTGTCATATGTATATTTCATATGTTCTATGCAATTTATTCACTATGTTCCTTTTCAGCGCCTCGCATTATGTTCGCATAGATAGATTGGCGCTTTAAAAATGCATAATTATTATCATTATTATTATTATGCTCTGCATATTTTTGTAATGCAAAAAGTAGGCTGGTTTTATTGATATTTCTAGTGTGGGGTTGGATGAAAATAGCACAATAGAAAACAAGTTTACAAATTACTTCAACTATACTACAAACAGTCTTATGATAAAGGCAGGGGCATAGCCACAGGGGGCGGAGGCATGAGCCCCAAGTTTCAGAGGCCCTGCCCCTTGTTTCCCCCAAAGGAAATGACACAGTATAGTGTAATTATTCATTGCATCTTTAATGTCTCCCCTGCAAAACCCTGCCCAACTCCCCCTCCCTCCTCCCAAATGCCAGTGCCTAGCCACGCTACAGGACAAACTTAAATTAATGTTTACAATATATGAAAAAGCATGCCAAATTTTAGTGGTGTAGCTGCATGATAAAGGTAAACCAATTAAACTTGTGAATCTTTGATACCACATCCAATTATCAGAGATTTGTAATCTTATTTTAATTTATTGAATCTTTGTTTGTTTGTTTGTTTGATGAGGTCTTAACGGCACCACGACAACGAAGGTCAAATTGTGCCTGAGAGGTCAGATCATTTTAGAGGTAGTAAATAAAGAGACCAGGGGGAGAATGAGAGAAATTCAAGAACAAAAGCCAGAAAGCTGTGATCGAGAGAGGAGGTGCATGGGTGAAACAAAACAAAGTAGAGAGAGGGTGGAAGAGAAAAATTAAATATGGTTGTAGAGGGATGCATACTGAAGGAAGGAGATTATTTTATCTGGAGGATTTTTCTGAAAGAACTCAGCAATTGAGTTGTGGGGAGCGAGGGAAGCTCTGGGAACGTTGTACAGGGGGCAAGCAAGGAGAACGTGTTGGATTGTGAGGATGCAGTGGCAATTGTTACAGAGGGGTTGGGGGGAACCAATAAGGAGGTGGGAGTGAATGAGGTGGGTGTGACCAATTCTAAGACGGGTAATATGAACGTTGTCAATACGAGAAAGGTTGTTGATGGTGGATTTGATCGGGATTGTGGGCTGGATAACGTGGAGTTTGTTATCAATTTGGAAGTTCCATAAGGTTTGCCAGCGGTCACGAACAAGAGAAGCGATAAGCGGTTTGATGTCAGAGAGGGTTTTGGGAAAAGGGGAAGGGAGGAGGTTAAGGGCAAGCTTAGCGGCTGTATCAGCCCTGTCATTGCCAGGGATGCCAACATGGCTGGGTATCCAGAAGAAAAGAACACTTTTCCTGCAGAGGGTGGGAGAAAAGAGTTTCCGGAGAAGGAGGTGGCAGGTGAGGTTATCCCATTTAAGATTGAGTAATGAAGTAAGAACAGCCTTTGAGTCAGAGAAAATGGCAAAGTGACTAAGAGGAGAGTACTCAATAAAGTTGAGGGCGAGGAGAATGGCCTTAGCCTCGTATTAAATCTTTATGCCTTGTACATTTAGTTTACACTACACTTTTCATAAGTTCCTACTATATAATCACCGAATGGAACCAAACATTCACTCTACGTTCTACGCATCTTGCGAGAGAAGTCAATCATGAAACTTTGAATAAGTACATGACCAGGGGTGCATAGGAAGCTTTTATAAGGTGAGGGTAGCACAGCCTCTTAGGGGCTACTTCTTAAGTCATAGACATATGTCCTCCAGTCTGTAGATATAGTGAGTCCAACTCAACTGAGTAAATGCAGCACTTCATTTTGAAAGGAGCACTTAATTTCACTTTTTCAAAGCTGCACATGCCACCAGTAATTGAACCTTTAACTCTTATTGAGGGCCTGCACTTTTCATTTTTGAAAGGGGGACTTTACGTTTGTCATTTTTCAGAAAAGTGGGGGGTAACATGCCCTAGCTCCTGCCAAATTTCCCTCCCCCGGTTCCATAAACTGTGCACATGACTTTCAGCTCCAATGTAATAGGTTTTTAGTGAAACCAAAACTCATAATGTATTCAGCATTTTTGACTCCAACATGTGTATATTACCAAAATTTCATCTACGTCCTTTCGTTTATAAAATGAAAATCATGATATATTACTATTTGTGAAGTTAACAAGATCTTTCGATTAAGTGTCTATGAGACACTCCAAAAAGTAAAATTCTATCCTCCATCTTACTGATATATGTTAAAAATTAATCTTTTATTATATCTTTTCAAATTTGACATGTTGTAGTCAAAAAAACACTTCAGAATTAATTTGCTGTGGGTCATGATCCCCACACAAGTAAGTAGCACCACTTGAGCTTGGTGTTTGTACACCTTATCCGACAAACGCATACAGCATTAATTACAGTGAATGTTTTTTTAGTTTGTAACAAATATTTCAACTCTACTGTATGAAGAATTTATATGTTAAAGGATGATCTTACAATGAAAATGACCTGTCCTACCCTGCCCTGCCCTATCCCAAATCTCTACATGCTGTAGAAAATAGGATACCTGACACTGCATTTTAGAATAAGTCACCACAACAACAATTGAATACACAACATTAATGGACAGACGCGGTAGTTACCTGCATTTTTCCATCAGCCACCAGAGGTGAGTGCCAGGTTCTGCTAAACACTACCGAGGATGATAAAATACACACAGACAAACAGACATAAAGATGGAAAACAACTCAAGAGAAGAACCAAACAATGACACCAGGACGTGATGACAAGGCAAAGAGCAGGAAGAGGGGAAAAAAAAAAAAAAACTAGTCGGGAGGAATGACCAGTTGGGGTAGGGGGGGGGGGGAGAGGTAGAGGTTCAGGGGTGAGGGGAAGCAGTAGGGGCCGGTGTGGAGGTCCAGCAGCTGAGAAATGTGGGGTCGTTTGCATTGATTATCGTCACTGAGGAGGATGTCCATGCAATGATTGAACCTGTCTCTAAGAAGGGGGACGTTAGCCCAGGAGTGAAGGTCAGGGAGACGAGTTCTGCGGAGGAGTCTCAGAGCTAGCCGAAGGGACTTGTTCTGGATGACTTGGAGTTTGGCAACGTGGTTAGGTGGGGCGTTGAAAGTGGCTGGGAGGCCGTACTTAAAGATGGGATGTACGAAAGTTTTGTAGAGAGTGAGGAGAGATTTAGTAGAGGATAGAGTTGAGGAAGAGACCTTACACAGTTGGGCAAGGCGACGGCTGCCTTTGGTGTGAGTGGCCCTGATGTGGGTAAGCCAGGGGTGAAGGCGAAAGTTGCTGGTGAAGGTAAGCCCAAGGAAAGTGGCTTTGAAGGAGTGAGGTACAGGTGCCCCATGGATATGGACCACAGGGATCCCCTGGGCTTTAACAATCCTACGATTGTAAATGGGGAGGGAGACCATCTTTTAAGCGTTGATTTTGATTCTTTAAGTAGAGCACCAGTTGATGATGGTGTTGAGATAGGTTTGAACGGTAGAGACTCGTTGGGTGGGGCGAAAAACCGGGACCAGATGGCAATATCATTAGCGGACTGAGAGAGACGGATGCTACCCTGTGGGGCAGACACGTCGTTAACGGGGATGTTAAATAGGATGGGGCTGAGAGTAGAGCCTTGGGGGACCCCTGCGTTAGGAGTGTAAGTGGTGGAGCAGTACCCAAAAAACTCAGAAAAAGCAAGTCTGTTGGAGAGGAAAGAAGAGAGGAGGCGAGTAATATGAGGGTGGAAAGCTAGAGCAGGAGAGAGAAGTTTGTAGCGTAAACCATTGTGCCAAACAGCATCAAAGGCCTTTTCTACATCGAGGAAGAGAGCAAGAGAAGGAATATTACGATTGATGTAAGAGAAAATACTTTCAGTGAAGAGAAGAAGCGGTCAGTGGTAGATTTATTTGGATGGAAACCGAACTGGTAAGGATTGAAGAGGTCGTTGCTTTCCATGTAGTCAGAAATGCGCTTGGCAAGCATCTTCTCAAAAGTCTTACCCAGAGTCGGAAGAAGGGTGATTGGGCGATAGTTGCGGAGCTGCTGGGGTCTCTACCAGGTTTGGGAAAGTGAATAACTTTCCCTGACTTCCAGCTGGAGGGAAAGTAACCCAAAGAAAGAGAAAAATTGTAGAGAATCAGAAGATGGGTGAGGGAATGAACATCAAGGTTTCTCAGAAAGATGTAGTGTATACGATCAGGGCCCGGGGCAGTGTTGCGAGTGCGTTTAAGGGCTTTAAGGACATCGTTCAAAGTGATGGGGGCATCCAGCAGGGAACCAGAAGGAGCGGTGGGCGTAGGCGAAGGATTGAGAAGGTGAGAATTGTCATTGACAAAGTTGTCAACAAGAGTAAGTTGAGGCTCAAGAAAGGTAGGATAAAGGGGAAGTTGTTGAATGTTACACAAGGTCAGGTTAAGAAGATCGACTTTAGCTTGGATGTCATAAACAAAAGAAGGATCAGTGGGAGAGGTTTTGAGTGGTGGGATCGTGGATGAAGTACGGGAGCCAGAAAGTGATTTGAATTTATTCCAGAACTTCCTAGGGTCATTGGTGTTATGAAGAGCTTGACAAGCGGTTTCCCACTCAGATTTCTTGTGGACTTTGATGGCGATGATAATTTTGTGACCGAGAGAATTGATGCGGGTTTTGACCTGGGGAATGAGATGGTTTTGGTAAAGTCTCCGTAGGCGACGTTTATCATAGATGAGGGCAAGTATGTGGCAAGGAAGGGGTGAGCGATGAGGAGGGGGTAAAAGTAGGGATGCACTGAGAGATAGCAGATTGGATATTAGAAGTGAGTATGGAAATCTGATGATCAAGCTCATCAGCTGTAGTGGGAAGGGTTGAAGGATAGTGGAGTGAAGAAAGATAAGAGCGGAAATTGACCCACTCAGTTATAGAAAAGAGAGGTATATCCTTGTTGTAATGAGGGACAGGCACATACTGTAGGGATAAAGGGCTGGTAGAGATAAGAATAGGAAAATGATCACTGTTAAGGTCATGGCAAGTAGTGACATTATGAAAGAGAGGAGTAGCATGGGAGTTAGCAAGGATGTAGTCCAAAATAGAGGTACTACCAGAGGGGTGCTGATAGGTGGGGTGTCCATAAGGATTAGGGATAGAGTGGGTAGAGGGAGTGATGGCACGAATAAGAAGGTTGCCGTTCCTGTTGGACTTGGAGTCACCCATGGAAATATGTCTGGACTTAAGATCCCCAAGAAGAAGGCTAGGAAGGGGGGAGTTGAGTTTAGAGAGTAAAAGAGAAGTATCCAGAGTAGCATTAGGAGGGCAGTAAACAGTGGTTAGGAGGAAAAGACTGTTGTAGGAGAGAGAGTGAATTTGAATAGTGAGGCTTTCATTGCAATTGGGGATGGAAAAGGTGGCAATGAGGGTTGCATAGATAGAGGTTTTGACAAGAAAAGCTACCCCACCCCCATGGGAGGGATTGCCTAGGGAGGGATGACGGGCGGCATGAAACAAGTTGTAGCCGCGGATGCTGAAGTTATAGTCCTGAGAAAGTTTTGTTTCATTGACAGAGAGAACATCAATGTTGTAGTGACAAAGGAGGTGAGAAAGAATGGGTTTGGAGTTACGAAGGGAACGAATATTAATATGACCAACATTTGTATCCATAAAGAAGAGGTGGTAGAACTAGTAGTAAGCGGATAGAGAGGAATAAAGCTTAGACTTCTTTGGTGACTTCTTGAGTGGAGTTCTGGGTGATGTTGAAACTGGAGTTGTTAGCAACTGTTTGATAGATGTAGTATTTGAGAGAGGCGATGGATAGAGAGCTAGCAGGGAATAGAGATTTGATGTTGTGAAGGAGAATGTCGGTGAGGTAGCCGATGTTTACAGTGAACTCAGTGGATGAGGGGGCATCAAGGAATGCAAAGGCTGCGGAGACCGTCACGGAAGCTATGAGAATTAGGAGAGAATCTGGGGGATGAAGAGATTTAGAGGGGGACAGAGGCCTGGAGTCAGCAAGAGAGGTGGAAGGAGGAGCAGGAGAGCTTGGAGCAGTAGTGGTTCCAGCGCTGAAAGTAGAGGTAGAAGGGGGATCAGCAGGAGGAGGTGAAGTGGGTTGGGAAATAGAACGGGGTTAGGTTGAGAAGGAAGAGAGGGTGGACGTCTAGAGCTGCCAGCAACAAGGCGGGGGATACTGGAGCGAGAGCTAGATGAAATAGGATTAGAAGGGAGAGAAGTGGGGCGGGGAATAGAGGAGTGGGGGCGAGAGCGAGAAGAAGAAGAAGGAGGTTGTTTGGAAAGGCAGGGAATGCTGCAGCCATGACAAGCAGAGCGAGAGTAAGAAGTAGAGTAGGAAGGAGCAGAAGGGAAATGAGTAGGAATAGTAGAGGAAGAAGCAGGAGTAGATTTCCTTAAAGGAGGAAAGTCCAACATGGAGGAAGAGGTGTTGGGAAATGTAATAGACTCCAAGGAGGGAATAGAAGAAGAGTGAGTAGGAGTGGGGAGAAGACCAGGTTGGGCGGAGGCTGAGGAACCAGAGGCTGCTGCCTTCCGAAAGGCAGGACAGCCCCTATACCTGGAGGAGTGTGCTCCATCACAGTTCACACACTTGCGAACTTCTGTGGAGCAAGTGGAGGCATGATGGGGGCCTGGAGCACCGAGCACACCTGAGTGGGGCAGTGCAGTGGTCCTGCAGATGACCTAAGAGTTGACACTTAGGGCATTGACGAGCCCTGGGAGTCCTTCTCCCAAGTTCTACTCGCACGGGTAAAACTCCGAAGAGTTTTATGCCCATACGACACAGCCTTGAGGCCACCGAGGCATCAAGGATAGAAACTTTGACAAGAGGGAGTGGAGAACCGGTAGGGGCGGCCATAATCCGAGTGACCTGGTGATAGAGGATTTCCTGCTTGCGCAGGTCGTCCTCTATCATGCTCAGGAAAGTGTCCACCGCAACCCCTCTGGGAACCACAAGTGTGGGCTTAGCCTTGCGGCTGTGGGAGACTGGGGTGAAGTCATCCGATGACAAGACCTTGGGCCTGGGTGAGGAAGCCCAGCCACTGAAGGTGTCACTAGGCCACTAGTTGAGTCGTTGAGTTTCCGATGATGAGCAGGTGAGGGGGAGGCCGGGGAAGGAGGGCGCTTGAGAGAGGAAGAAGTGGAAGGTATAGCTGGTAAGAGAATGGTAGGAGTAGAAGTAATAGGCAGAAGAGGAGTAGTAACAGGTAGAGGAGTAGCCATAGTAAAAAGGAGTAGAGACTGAAGGACAAGGCTGTTGAATAAATGAGGAGAAAGAAACAGAGCAAAAAATATAAATATAAAGCAGGAAGTTCAAAAGAACTATTGGGTTTTAGCCTTGAATAAGGACTTACAGAATGGAGTAACCTTGAAAGTGCAGTCAAGGATTTACAGAAAATATGAAGACAATTACCAGTTTAGCTATGGAATATAATCCGAAATAGTGATCTAAATGGGAAAAAACCACAATAAAGAAGCAATAAAACAAAAAATGGCTCTCAAAAGTGTCCTTGGGTACTAAAAACTAAATAACAACAGTAAAAAAATTTTAAAATGTAAAGATCCGGTACTAAAAATACGATGAATGGAATAGTAAAAAACGTTGAATGCTTGCGGTGTCAATAAATGCGACTGATCTTGGTAAAATCTCAAATAGGTGTGATCCCAAAATAGGTGTGATGTTAGAATAAGTGTCAATAGATAAGGCTTAATGGCCTCCCCTACTTCATAGAACACTGCACCATGGTAGAAATGGGGCAATTGGCCCAATGACCTCCACCACATTGTTATTGCGAGAAGACAATCATGTACGGAAAATTTGCCATACAATTCTGCTGCAATCAATTCACACTGTACTGTGTGCAAGCTACCTATACGTTCACTTGGTTTTACTAAACTGATCTCCACAGAAGTTTTTGTTGTAACTTCCTGCTTGGCTTTCTTTGCCTTACTATGCACTACCTGCTAGATTGTTGTGGTCTCTTACAATGGAGAGGTGTGAAGTTTGCAGGATTACACAAATCTAGCTGAAACACAATAGAGTTACCCAGTGACTTAGCTAGACTTTTTTTAAGGAAGGGGAGGGGGAACCATAAAAAATCCAGTTTCATCCTACACACAGAAGAAATGAAATTTTAAGGGAAAAGTCAGAAGTTTTGAGGAAATACTTTGGAAATTTTCAATTTTGAGGAAAACAGCTTTGGATATTTTGAGGGAAAAATAAGAAATGTTTTGGGAAAATTAAGATATTTTGAGGAAAACCTTAAAGTTTTTGGAAGAATGTCACATATTTTTAAGAAAATACTTCAGAAACTTTAAGGAAAAATTATGATATTTTGAGGAAACCTTTGGAAATTTTGAGGAAAGACTAAGATATTTTGAGGACAAACTTCTGAAATTTTAAGAAATAACTTGATAATTTGCTAATTTTATCTAACCTGCTAAATAGGCCTAACTTAAAGATTCCATTTTTGGAAACTTCTATTCATTTTTCTCAAGATGGCTTTAATCAGGATTACCAAAACAATTCAACATACTGATTTTTCTGTTGTGCAAATTTTCTGAATTTTTGGAAATTCCTGACAAGGCCCTTTCCCTTCCTTTTAGATATGCCACTATTATCAGATAAAGATATAAAATATAATTATCTCTTCAAGAGACCATGTAAACCAGTAAATTTCTCTACTTGTTCAGTATTAAAAGTAAACATTTTGAGGAAATAGGCTTCAAAATTTGGTATTACACATTTTTTCCTAAGAAATAGATATGAACAGATATTTGTGCCAACCACACAGTGAATATATTTAACTTTGATAGGATTAAGACACACATTGACACGCTTTTTCACATAACTCTTTCATTGTTCTGACACAGGTTTTCAGGGTTTTACATGTATTTCTATGTGTTGGCACAGGTTCTTGACTTAAGAGTTTATGAAGTATTAATCAGGTATTTTTATTCAAAAACATAAATGTGTATTTTTTAAAAGATATAATATGAGGAAAGTCAAGCTTTCAAAATTTGGTATTACACAATTCTTTCTAGGAAATAGATATGAACTTAAAACAGATATTAGTGCCAACCACTTGATACTGTGAATTGATTTAACTTTGATAGGATTACGACACGCTTGACACACTTTTTCACGGAACTGTTTCATTGTTCTGACACAGGTTTTCAGGATATTTTCATGTAAATGGCACAGGTTTTTGGATTAAAAGTTTTTGAAGTATTAATTAGGTGTTTTCAATGTAAAAACATAAATATGTATTTTGTAAAAGATATATTTTGAGGAAATTCAAGCTTTCAAATTTGCCATACAATTTTGCTGCAATCAATTAAGAAAAATACTATACTCTGTGCAAGCTACATGTACCTATAGCTTCACTTGCTTTCACTAAACTGATCTCCACAGAAGCTTTTGTTGTGACTTCCTGCTTGGCTTTCTATGCCTTACCGTGCACTACCTGCTGGATTGTTGTGGTCTCTGACAGTGGAGAGGTGTGAAGTGTGTTTTTGTTTAAAGAAAGCAGGATTACACTAATCTCGTTGAAACACAATTCAGTTACCCAGTGAATCAGGCAGTGACTTAGCTAGACTTTTTTGAAGGAAGGCAGAGGGGGGACCATAAAAAAAATCCAAATTTACCCACCCCCTTACACACAGAAGAAATGAAATTTTAAGGGAAAGTCAGAAGTTTTGAGGAAATACTTTTGGGAATTCTTAATTTTGAGGAAAACAACTGGATATTTTGAGGGGAAAATAAAAAAAATTTCAGGAAAATTAAGATATTTTGTGGAAATTTTTTGGAAAAATGTTGCAAATTTTTAAGAAAAGATACTTGAAAAATTATGATATTTCAAGGAAACCTCTGGAATTTTTGAGGAGAGAGTAAGATATTTTGAAAACAAATGTCTGAAATTTGAAGAGATACTTCTTTTTTTAGATATGCAACTGGAATCAGATAAAGATAAGAAATATAATTATCTCTTTAAGAGACCATGTAAACCAGTAACTTTCTCTACTTGTTCAGAATTAAAAGTAATAATTTTGAGGAAAGTCAAGCTTCAAAATTTGGTATTACACAATTTTCCTAGGAAATAGATATGAACTTAAAACAGATATTTGTGCCAACCACACTGAATTTATTTAACTTACACGCATTGACACACTTTTTCACAAAAGTCTTTCATTGTTCTGACACAGGTTTTCAGGGTTTTACATGTAATTCCATGTGTTGGCACAGGTTCTTGGCTTAAAAGTTTATGAAATATTAATTAGATATTTTCATTCAAAAACATAAATATGTATTTTTTTAAAGATATAATATGAGGAAAGTGAAGCTTTAAAAATTAATTTGGAATTACACATTTCTTCGTAGGAAATAGATATGAACACACACCCACACCCTCAAAAAATGTTGTATTGACCCAGCGTAACATTGTAAGGTAAATTGTATTGCATGTCCAAAGCAACTGAAAAGACCTGGGGGAAGCTAAATTTAATTGTCTCAAGAACTGTTGTTCAGAAAGTTATGCAAAAATTATGCTTTTCATACTTAAATCTTAAGATTATTTTTAAATTCATTTATGTACAGCCAAAGAAAGTTTCATGACACAGAGTCATGAAAATAGTCTTAAGCTAAAATCACAAGTATGCTGTGATAAAGTATAGTTTTATCATGACCAATAAAGCCAATTAACATGATACAATTTATTTGTCCCTCTTGAAATTTTCCCAGGCAGTCCTCTTACAAAAAACATGATTGCCGGTTTTCAATGAATGGACATTCTAATTTTCCTGCATTATGTTTGATTTTAAAAATAGATTTAGGGGCTACATGTATAAAACATCATGTCCTTGCATATTATCATCTTCTTCCAGAGGCGCAACTTTTTAGTAACAGTTTCGCAAGTTTAATATTATTGATGAAGCATATACAACTTGAGTCGTAAAACAATGGAACAAGGAAAGTGACACTTAAACTGTAACTTTCCTATTTAAACACATTTTGCATTCACAACTTGAAAGAAAATCAATTTTTTGACAAAACCTTGCATAATACATATAAAGTGGCAATGACTGTGTCTGTATGTCTACATATCCATAGAACATATATTAACTTTTACACACTTCCAAAGGATGCAATGGCTTAGCTGTAAAGCTGGTTCAAAAGTACTTGAAAATTTGCCATGCTTTTGCTACACTTGTTGTCACAGGTTGGAACTTGTTTTATCACACTTTTTCATGTCTTGTTGAAACACTTATTTTCACACATTTTCATGTATGTCAGCCACACATGAACACATGTGGGATTACCTGTTAGACACACAGGGGATTAGTTCCAATTTCATGCTTTGTCATGTGTGTCACTTTTGTTTGCCACATGTGAAGTCTTTTGTCTGCCACATGGGTTCATGCAGGAACACAGACAAGGTTTGACACACTCTTTTTTTGTATGGGCTTGTACCTGTAATTAAATGGGTTGCTTTTTTCTGGAGCTTAAAAGTTGATCAAAATGAGAGGGATAGGTACAGTCCTATACAATATTATAATCAGATAAACAGGAGTAAAATAAGGGTGTCATAACAAACTTTTATATGGGAAGTTAAAATAGTGTGTTTTAGTCAATTCGCCCTAATGCCAATTCCCTTTGCAATTTTACTACTTATAACTCATTATGATACCGCCAAGTTAAATGGTTATCAATAAGAAATCAAAGAAACTTACTAAGTCGAACTGGATAGAGTTAGTTGATGGTTTTTGAATTATATACATTTCTTAGTTAGATTGGCATTTTTGAAACATTTAGTGCTAATTTATTGTTTACAAAGATTGAAGTAGATTTACTGTGGAGAAAACAAATCTGATAATCATAAAGAACATTGTTTTGAATCATGCATGAAATTGAAGCTTATATTGAAAACAATTTTTTTTCTTCACAAAGTGTCAAAAAACAAGGAAACACAGAAATCTTTCTGTAATGTTTTGTAAGATTTTTTTTACCATTTTTAAATTCGTGTACTGCATGAGCAATTTAAAGGCTGTCGGAGATGATTCAATGATTGATGGAGAGATTGACTAATTTGAGAGAGGTTCTGAGAGTAGGAATCTACAACTTTAGGGGAGATTTCATTATAGCCTGGAGAGGAATGCTTATAAGATTACATATCATTTTATTTCCATAAATTGGGGTTAAACAATTGACTTGTCACAGCTAATAGGTTAGTAATCTGTAAAATCATCATCTTCAGAGATAGTCCAACAGCATTAGATCAAAAAAGGACCAAACTTGGAAATAGCTGGTAACAAGCTGAATTTTGAAGGATAGGTCTGAAAATATGTGCAGAATAACATACTAAAAGTCCCCGGAAATCCTCCTTGAGCTTTCTCCGAAATCCAAGATGGCGTCCAAAATGGCTGCTATTTTCAAATTTTATCATAGCTTTGCAACCAGGCAGGTTACAAATACAAACCAAGTGTGTAAACATGTTTTAAACATGGACATAAATCCAAAGGGGGATGGGGGAATGTAGCCCCCACTTTTTCATAAATTACATTTTGAAAGGTATATTTAGAAGCGTAGCTAGGAAGCAGGCTCGGAAAGGAACCCCACCGCTCCCCCAATCCCGCCACTCCCGCCCCCCCCCCCGCTCCCACCCCCGCCGCTCCCACTCCCGCCACTCCCGCCCCCCCGCTCCTGCCCCCGCCGCTCCCGCCCCCACTGCTCTCCCCACCCTCAAGTTGCAACCTGACTATTTTTTTTGGGAAGGCCCGTGGCCAGGACTTTGAGAGGGGGCTTCATTTTTTCTATACAAGGGCACTTCATTCCTGCACCTCGGAAAAATTTAAATGGGAACGCGAAGTTCTACATCAGGTTTTTTCCTCGAGAGTAGGCTACAGATTCGTCAAATGGTTAGATCCGTTCCAGTACTTCAACAAGCTTTGAAATTGCAGGTGCTTATTTAGTTTTTAGATTTAAAAAAAGGCACTTTCTCAGAAAAAGGGCGTTCTTCGGAGAAAAGTTTGAAAATGCAAAATAATTTATTAGTAATATAATAACACTTTTATTTAATACATGAAGTAAGACACTGAGGGGGAGGGGCGGGATATAGAACAGGTTGGTTTTAATAGTTTGACCAAATTTACACATGTTCATTATTGAAAGCTTATCAAACATTTTTCTTTTAGACACATATTTTTCAGAGTGACCATAGACTTATATCCATGCACAGAAATATGAACAATAAACATAATAATTCCACATTATGCGTTTTCATGATTTTGTGTTTTGCATATAGTGTATTATAGCTCTCTTGACATGAATTTTGATTTGTATAATATACCTTCTTCCTATACACTGTGACGTACATTTTTGCCCTTTAAATGTTAATTTTGCAAGAGCCCACCAGGGGCCCTTCAGCAGACCCCACGCCAATAAACAAGTGCTGCATGCTCACAGTGACACTTTTAGTGTCACCTCAATGGACAAATATTACAAATCTTCCCCACTGGATTTTTTCAATGCAAGCATAATAAGGCCAACAACTCTACAGTATCCAACGACCAAAATGGCATCCAAAATGGCTGCCATTTTTCATTTTTATCATAATTTTGCCTCCAGGCAAGTTAACAATAAACAAATTGTCTAATCATATGTTCTAAGGCACAAGGTATCCAATAGAATCATTACTTAAAGAGGATGCACAGCTTGGAAGTTACCAATACCAAGATGGCATCCAAATCTTGCAATATTTCACTTATGGAAGGTATATCAAGTCTCTGTGGAACTTCGTAAAGAACAAAGAAAAGAAGGAAAATTTAGTTGTGATCAATGTACTTATATGTGAAATTCCGGCCTTTTATTTCATCATGTGTTTTCAGCATTCGCATTAAGAACTGCTTGATGGTCTGCTATGAGGAGTTTGCACTCCATAATTCAACAAAAATATGGATGGCTATGTAAAGGTTCTCTAAGTAATGCTATCCAAGGAACCACGTGTATCCATTAAGATTAATGAGGGCTGCTGGGTTAGGAATGTGAGCATGGACATTATGGAGTGGAGAGTATGACCAGATGACATGTGCACAACTGATAATATTCTTCTGTACATTACTTCCCAAAAGTTGGTAGCCTTCTTGCTGTCATAATCTGGCCAAAGCTGCCAAGATCTTCTTCAGTGGCTTAGCTTTGTGAACGAAGGTTCAGGAAATATTTCCACCCTGACTACAGGCACACTGATGACTGACAAGGCCTATCCTGTGAAGGTTTGGTTGTTAATGGGTGCTGGTGGGTTCTTTCTTTGACTTATATTCTACTCGGTCCTGGCTCTCCGATCTTCAGTAGGCAATGATACTCCATCCTGGTTACATGGCCTAGCTGTCCAGTGCCACTGGATTTCGAGAACACCAGCAGAATCCAGTGTTTGGATGTTGGTGTCGTAGTAGCTCCAGTGTATGAGTGTATAAGTGTATGATGTATGAGATGTTGTTGTCCTAATGTGAGCTTGCATGCGCCTGAGGTTGAACAGGCTGCCGTTGGTTTGGAAGTGGATGTAGACACCTTTATTAAGGTGCAAATGCTTCTTGAACTGTGTGCAGAACTTCAGCTGTCAACACTATCTCTCAGGAGAAAGACCATCTCAAGATAACCTGGACGCATCCCAGGTCCTAACACGTCCTGTCAGCACAAGAAGGCGTCAAGCATGCATTGTCCTCCATCGAAAACTGTGGTTCATTTAAAATGATTGAAGGACAACCCTTGCCAACAAAACCCAGCTTTGTGCAGATACAGGGAACCACATAAGCTTCTACAATGCTCTGAAAATCGTCTACAGTCCCTTGCACCAGACAATGTCTTTTGCAGCGTGCAGATGGGAAGAAACTCCTGTCTGGAAAAGAAGCCACCTTCGATAGTTGTATGAGCACTACCACTCTCTCTTCAACACCAGTTGTTACTGTTCAAGTGTCGGTTTTCAATTAGATCAAGCAGCAGCCAGTGAAAGCTGAACAGAATATGCAACCAACTCGTCAGCAGACCTTGAAGGCAATGAGCAGCTGAAGAGTGGAAGGCTGCTGGAGTTTATGGTATCCCACCACAAGCATGAAAACAAGGAGGTTTCCACATAAAACTACATACTCTTAACATGAAAGTACATAAAGTATTTGTCTGCTCTTCATGATGCAGTTGTCATCACCCTGTACAACAACAAAGGGGCAATATGGGATTGTTCAAACTACCCAGGGATAACACTACTTTTCATTCTTGGTATCATCTTGGCCAGAGTTCTGTTGAATAGACCGGTACCTGCCATTGCAGAAGAACACCTATACCGAAAGCCAGTGTGACTTCAGAGCAAATTAGGGTACTGCAGGCATGGTGGTTGCTATGAAACATATCCAGGAAAAGTGTAGGGAACAAAACTAGAGTTATAGACCCCCTTTGTGGACCTGACCAAAGCATTTGACACTGAGTAGAGATGGGCTCTGGAAAATCGTGGAAAAGCTAGGCTGCCCTCCAAGGGTTCTCACCATGGTCATTCAGCTACATGTAAACCAGATCGGTCAGATCAGACATGGAAGGAACCTATCCACAACCTTCCAAATTGAGAACAGTGTGAAACAGGGCTGTGCTATTGCATCCACAATGTTCACTATATTCTTCACCATGATGCTACAGCACGCTACCAAAGACCTTTATACAAGGGTGTTTATATCCGCTTTCCAGCCGATGACAGCCTCTTCAACCTTAGGCGCCTGCAGGCTCAGATAAGACACCAGGAGATCACCAAAGGGTACCCGATTTGTGTAAATCTTGTGCAGAAGCTATGGTCTCTAAAGCCTTCATGTGAAAAAGCTGGTCAAATGTATCTTGCCATATATGCAAGCCCTGCTTCTCATACTGTGTATAAACAAAGCATAAATCAGTGTAAATAGTTCTTCCAGATTGATGAAGGGAAAGGTTACGATTTTGCTAGTCTCATATTGATCAATGGAGTGAAGTGCCTTCACTTTCATGAAGCCACTCCACGAGGGGTATGGTGTTATTTCACACACCCAGAGAGAGGCTAAGGGGACTGCTGATTGTAGGCATGCTGGCTCCTGGCTAGGACAATTAAGGGGCTTCATTTTAACACATAAATTCCAAACAATAGTGGTGGGGTAAAGGGCTTTAGTCAGTTTGTAGAAACTATGGAATGTGCTATCAGTTTGGTCCCTGTATGCATTAGGCATGCCATATCGTAATGTACAAACAGTGAACTTAATTTTTGGTGCATTAATGTTCTTGAATTTTCAGGCACAGACCAGTGGTGGTAAAGATCACACAAATACAAATTGCTTCTAAGGGTGTGGACCTCATCCGGTGCACGTACATTTTATGCATTGGTGATTTGCTAGACTGATGATGGCTCTGGGCCAAATTGTCTTTCCTAAATTTGGGTTATGATTAGGGTTAGTATTAGTATAGGGTTAAGATTTAAGGGTTTTAGACCATTTAACTAATTATTCCATTGATCCATGGATTCCTTATCTCTTTAAGGACATCTGTTTTTACACTTTGTTTATATTTCTAACATTGCACAATTATAGTAAAAGTAGATCAAATGGTGGCCATTTTGAACGCCATCTTGTTTTGGACGCCATCTTAGTTTAGTAACTTTGGGACTTTGTAACTTCTAACTAATGATATTCTTGAGTTTCTTGTTTATAAGAACATGTGATTAGATACTTTATTTGTATTGTGAACTTGTCTGGTTGCAAAGCTATGATACAAATTAAAATGACAGCCACTTTTGGACCCCATCTTGGATTTTGTTAGTATGTAGTTTTAAACTTTCTAAACAGTGCTTTCAATGTATTCCTGGTGCCTTAAAACATATATTTAGATACTTAGTTTGTATTTAAAACCTGTCTGGTTGCAAAGTTACAACAACAATTTTAAATAGAGGCCATTTTGAATGCCATCTTAGAATTCAGGGAATTTTAAGTATGTTACTTTACAGATAATTCTGGTTATATTCTAAAAAATTCAGTTTGTTACCAGCTATTTCAGATTAAACCTGAAATTCTCAGCCTAAGAGAGGAAAACTTAACTGAAAAATTAGGTCCAACAGTTAAAAAAAAATCCTTAAATAAAATTCATATATCTACTGTGTTTGAAAGTATTTCACCTTCCTGAACTTTTTCTTCTATTGTATTTAGTTTCTTAGATCCAAACCAGGTCAAGTCCATTCTGGTTTGCCGGATAAAACAATACTCCTGTTCAGTTGAATACTTGCTTCTGTGTAGTGTCCAGCACACTCATTTGTGACCACTAGACAAAGGTCCTTTTCACACCATCTGAAAAAAAAAGGAGGCAAAGTACTAACGATGCAAACATGCAATTCTAACACAAATGATTGAAAAATACACCCCATTATATCTATCAACAAAGTTTAATCTTGTTAGGGGTAAAAACCTTTCAAAAACCCATTATATGATCATAAGAAAACTGCTCACTATTGTTTTATACATCAGATCAGACTATTTGTGGGTAGACAATCTGCCAAGTTTTTGCTTCCCTAATTGATCAAAAATGTCATATGGCCAAAAATTTAAAAATTTTGATTTGTGGGCATTTAAGGTCTAAATTTTAGTCAATACAACACTCAACAATGAATATTTCTAGCTTTTGATATCATCTGTTAAGTTTTCTGGTTTCTTTCTCAAAAGGTAGTTGAAATAAAAATGCAATTTTAATCTGGAAAGCAGAAGTAAATTGAACAATGTAACAATCAGCAGTCGTTACAAAGAATACTTATTGATGAAATGCTTTGAGAAGCAAACTTCTGACTTTGCAATTGAAAAATTGTATACATAATTCCAAAGAACAGCATAACAAACATAACTAATGCTGTACAATCAGCACAACTCAAAAGGCAATTTATGATAAAGCTTAATACACAATAGTTCAAAAATAGTTCCAGACAATTAGAATTCCTTGCAAAATGTTAGACACAAGGGATGAAAGGAAGCCTTCATTCCAATTCTGTTTTAGGTGAGTTACAAATAACGTTCTGAATAGAAGAGAAAATAAAGACTAGTATATCATGTTAAGGACAAATAAAATATTTACCAGACGCCATCCATGGATGAGTAAATCACAGTCAAGTAAGTAAACAAATAAACCAATTCAAACTGACTTTGGCACATCGTAAAAAAAAAAAACTCACACATTCCTTTTGCTTTGTAACAACAGAAATGAAGTGCAAACATGATGCAGCATAAAATCTTTTATATTTAAATACAATAATTATATGAAAGAGCACTCTCAGGAAAAGAATTTTGCATACACTCTGATCCCAAACTAGGGGGAAAAAATCCTCAGCTTCTTTAAAATGACATCGGCACATCAAACAGAATAATACGCCACTTAATCTTTATTTGACAAAAATTGACTTACAATGAATTACAAGATGCAATGTTAATAAGATCTTTCATGTTTTTAAAACTTCAATAAGGCTATGAGTGTGAACTCCCAAAGACATGGCTTTTACATAAACTTCCAAACACAGCTTAAAGTAAGTATAAAAGCCTCACTGTTTTTTGTGACAAAACTATCTACTAACTGTGGTGTAGCGATTATCATACATGTCTACAGACCATGAGGCCCTGAATTCAAGCCTGGGTTGGGAGACACACCAGTGCACCACAACTGGTTATCAAAGGCCGTGGACATTGACTTGGTTGTCGATGTTATGTCTGTCCAAACGTCGTATCTGTGTTCTCGTCCGGGTCATATTAAGCGTTTGGTGATAGCATTGTTACTATCATAACCGAATACGCAGGCGACGACCCCGTCATTGTATTTGTGTGTTCACTCGTCGTCGTTGTGTGACAAAACTATAAAAGACCTTACTGATCTAGTGGTTAAACCTTCAATTTAGCAAGCTATAGCGTCCTGGGCTCTATTCCCAGTGGGTCTCCATGCAGCCAGTGCACCACAACTGGTTATTAAAGGCCGTGGACATTTACTTAATTGTCGATGTTATGTCTCTCTGTCCATAGGTCATACATGTGTTCTCACCCGGGTCATATTAAGCATTTCGTGATGGCATTCTTACTATCATAACCAAATACGCAGGCGACGACCCCGTCATTGTAATTCTGTGTTCATTTGTTGTCATGACAAAACTAAGCAATGTTTGCCATCAGTCTGACACCGAATTTGCTTATTCTTGCATTTTATTAGAATCAATTGCCTCCCTCATAGTCTCTAATTATCTGTTGTTGTCAGCATCACACAAACCACAATGTTGGAAGGTGGGTGGGCGGGGGAGGAGGGAAGTTTTGTGCATTTCAAAGAATGGAACTTGGAACTTTTGGTCCTAATCGCCTACATATGTGAAATTCTAGTAGGAACATACTTTTTCATCACGCTTAGTGACAGATATTTATGAAAACAATTTAAAGAATTTTGAAGCTTATATAAATGTCATCATGTATGTAGGCTGTCCCACTCATCATACGTCATGAATTGAAAATACCTGAAAATACCTTGAAAAGCCATAACTCAAAGAGTTATTTCTGAAATTCAAAGTCTGTTCCACCAAATAATTTGAAAATCTTTCCAACTAGCAGTTCAACACTATAAATCCATACACCTTTAAATAGTTGGTTAAAAAGCATACCTTTTAGCTGTGATGATGTCATACTCGGTAGCATGTTCCCAAGATGCATGTTCAACCAGCAACATACCAATGTAAACTCTTGCGAGACTAAATGCAAAGTCCCTGGCGGCCACTTCAAGGAACCCAGGATCTCTACTAACGGCAGACTGTACAAACCTTTGCAGCTCCCTGCTGGCATTGACTAGCTTTGATGTACAGGACTGTATATCTGGGTTATCGCTATGGAGTTGCTGTGAGAGGGTGGCATCCACTTTGGTAAAGTACGCACTCAGAGTGCCCCCTTGGGTTTTAATAACACTGCGTAATACATCAAGCGATAGGACGTTAGTCGTACCTTCCCAAATGCTCGTCACCTAGCAACAAAAGTATGTCATGAGGTCAATACAGGAACACATTTTGGTGTTCATATAAATCATGAAAGATACGTTCCAAATGAATTTCACCCTTACAAAATAAGCTTTAAAAGCTTTTAACTTTTGCCTGTAACAAGACTGCCAAGTTGTGCCAACCCGAAGATGGTATCCTGAGATATCCTATGTTGCATGCATAAAGCAGACTTGTCAGTGACAGGGATGAAAATAGGCGATGCACTATAAAAATGAGCTTACATCCATGGACAGGGCTTAAACACTGCCAAAATTGCTGATTCTAATGTTTAGTGCCATGTGTTACCACGGTAATAAATGAAGAAACAAGAAACATTACGACCTGGCTTGGTTCACGTGGCAGCGTGTGTTACTTTAACAGCCCTATCCTATTCATATGGCAAAACCCTGTTTGAATAACCACACATTAAAGTAACAATGGGCTAAACTTTCAGCATAATTAAAATAATTGAGAACATTATATACCTATAAGAGGTTAATCATTACTAACACTTTATATTGTTATGGTTAAGTGATTGGGATTGAATGACCGGCTTGTTAAAGGATACTAACAACAATATTTTTTGTTACTTTTTGTCACTTTCAAGAATTTTTTTCTCTCAGTAGGACAGCCTTTTTGAAGTTTATCATCCTTCTGAGTTGTGCATGCTCAAAAATCCATGATTTTTGCAGTATATACTAAATATTATGATGTTTTAAGTTGAAAGAATTCCACAGGTCTTTTTGTACATTCTGTCAATTTTGACTTTTCAAATTTCCTATAAGTACATCCTTTCCAGCTAATTCTTGATTGGAGTTATGGCAAAATATGTAAAATATTTATCAAAGTCACCCATTTCCTTTAAACTTTTATGGCTAGAATTAAATTCTTTCACTTCAAAATCTATTTATCTTTACCCATCACATCAAATTTTGCTCATCCTCACCCCCTCCCTTCACCCCCTTGCACATACAAAGTAACTTACATCCTTACTTGTTCAAGAACACATTAGAATAACAATTCAAATATGTTTGATAGATTTAAAACCAAACGCTTTAACTATTCTTGCCTCCTATACCTTTAACAATACAAATAATGCCTTGTGTACAGACCTGTGCGTCCCTTAAGATGGCTGGCAGTCCTGTATCTTCAATGTAACCTTGACCTCCAAAGCTCTCAAGACCTTCTGAAACTGTGCTGATTGACTGAAACCAAAGGTCATAGCCATAATGAATACACAATAAGCCTTCATAATTATACATATACTACATTATTGTTATGTAACTCTCAACTCCACTTCAACTAAACAATTTCTGTTAATTTTGATGATTTGTGACATCACAAGGGTTTAATGTTCAAGTCTTAGCCAAATACTTTCTCTAAAATTACTATTAATGTCACAAGAGAAACTCCTCATTTCTGAACCTCAAACTTTTTCCTTTTCCACTCCTGTTTGATAAAATTCTTAAATGGAAGCAACAAAATTAGGTTTGAACATGTGATCATAATCCATTAATCCTCGTTAACTGGACTCTGGGAATGTTGAAATGATGGAAATAACACTACAATGAAACCTGGTCTACTCAAAATTGGCTAAATGTGGTTGGATGGGAAAGTGTTTTCAACAATTTCATCGTTTGAGAAACCATTTTTTAAATTGTTTGTTTGTTTGATGAGGGATTAACGTTACCACGACAACGAAGGTCAAATTGTGCCTGAGAGGTCAGATCATTCTAGAGGTAGGAAGGAAAGGAAACAGAAAGCTGTGATTGAGAGGGGAGGTGCATGATTGAAACAAAAACAAAGTAGAGAGGGGGTGGAAGAGAAGAATTAAATATGGTTGTAGAGGGAGGCATGATGAAGGAAGGAGGTAATTTTATCCGGAGGATTTTTCTGGAAGAACTCAGCAATTGAGTTGTGGGGAGCAAGGGAAGCTCTGGGAAGGTTGTACAGGGGGCAAGCAAGGAGAACGTGATGGATTGTGAGGGTACAATGGCAATTGTTGCAGAGGGGTTGGAAGGAGCCAATTAGGAGGTGGGAGTGAGTGAGGTGGGTGACCAATTCTAAGACGGGTAATATGAACGTTGTCGATACGAGAGAGATTCTTGATGGTGGATTTGATCGGAATTGTGGGCTGGATGACTTGAAGTTTGTTATTAATTTGGGAGTTCCATGAGGTTTGCCAGCGGTCACGAACAAGGGAAGCGATAAGCGGTTTGATGTCAGAGAGGATTTTGTGAAAAGGGGCTAGGAGGAGGTTGAGGGCAAGCTTAGCGGCTGCATCAGCCCTGTCATAACATGGCTGGAAACCTAGGAGAAAAGAATACTTTTCCTGAGGGTGGGAGAAAGGAGTTTCCGGAGGAGGAGGTGGTATGTGAGGTTATCCCATTTAAGATTAAGTAAAGAAGTAAGAACAGCCTTCGAGTCGGAGAAAATGGCAAAGTGGCTGAGCGGAGAGAACTCAATAAAGTTGAGGGCAAGGGGAATGGCCTTAGCCTCGGCTGAAAAGATGGATGAGTATTCCCGAAGTCTGCTACTGAGGGTGATGCCATTTTTTTAAACTACTTTACCAATACAAATTTTTAGAGGGGCCATTAGTATGATAGTTACAGGTAAAATCTTGGACTTTTTCTTAAATGAAAACGCTATAAGCAGGGAAGTATAATGAGATTTTTGTATTAAAAGAAAATGTTTCCCAGTGAAATCTGATAAAGAAATCTGTACAAAAACGTTGCCCTTATATAAACATCACCGCCCCCATTTTCAACCAATCACAGAGCAAAGTTCTCCCATATTCATGGGAATTATAAACACAACATTAATTCTACTGTACATGGTAACAATATGGAAAAATTTACGGCAGTAAAGACATTTGAGATGGGATAGAATGATCAAGCTCCAATCAAAGCAGGATCTGCTTTTTCAAAACATTGTTTCTACCAAAAATCATCCACAAAAAGTTTCAAACTAGAACGGTAAATACCGTTATGGTTCGCATGCCCATGTAAATTGACACCCATATTATATGACCCGGCCAATTATAAAAATGGTATCTCACACTAAGTCCCACATGGCATCCCATGTACCACATGGCATCTCACCCCATGTCCCACATGGCATCCCACATGGCATCCCACCCCATGTCCCACATGGCATCCCATGTACCACATGGCATCTCACCCCATGTCCGACATGGCATCCCACCCCATGTCCCACATGGCATCCCATGTACCACATGGCATCTCACCTCATGTCCCACATGGCATCCCATGTACCACATGGCATCTCAACCCATGTCCCACATGGCATCTCACCCCATGTCCCACATGGCATCCCACCCCATGTCCCACATGGCATCCCATGTACCACATGGTATCTCATCCCATGTCCCACATGGCATCCCACCCCATGTCCCACATGGAATCCCATGTACCACATGGCATCTAACCCCATGTCCCACATGGCATCCCACCCCATGTCCCACATGACATCCCATCCCATATCCCACATGGCATTCCACCATATCTTCCACATGGCATCCCACCCCATGTCCCACATGACATCCCATGTCCCACGTGGCATTCCATCATATGTCCCACAGGGCATCCCATCCTATGACCCACATGGCATTCCACCCTATGTCCCACATCCCATGTACCAAATGACATCCCACCTCATGTCCCAAATGACATCCCATACCTTGTCCCGCATGGCATTCCACCATATCTCCCACATGGCAAACCACCATACAGTGTCTTACATGGCATTCCACCATATGTTCCATATGGCATTCCACCATATGTCCCACATGGCATCCCACGCTATGACCCACATGGATCCCATCCTACATGTATGTCCCACACTAATCTAATCATATGTACCACATGACATCCCTCCCTATGTCCCACATGGAATCCCTCCCTGTGTCCCGCATCAGTGGCTTCCCACCTGATGTTCCACATAGTATCCCACCATATGTTCAACATGGTATCCCTCCTAATGTTTCAATGACATCCTACTTTATGTCCCACATGGCATCACACCCCATGTCCCACTTCCCATGTGCCCATGGCCTCCTCTCCTATGTCCCACATAGCCTCCTACCCTATGTCACACATGGCATCCTACCTTATGTCACACATGGCATCCTACCTTATGTCACACATGGCATCCCAACCTATGTCACACTCTGTGTTACTCGTGCCATCCCATCATGTCCCACATGGCATTCTACCCTGTTCCACTTGGCATCCCACCCCACGTCCCACATGGCATCCCACCCCATGTCCCACATGACATCCCATAGGCTCCATAAGAAGTCTCATCCTAGCTGTCACAGTCCCTGATTAAGCATACTATGTATGAAAGTGTCACTTCATATAATAACTTATATGCAAATGACTTGTTGAAATGGGATGGGACGCCATGTCCCACATGACATCCCATATCATCCCATGTCCCACATGACAGTCCATCCCATGGCAATCCACCATATGTCCTGCATGGCATTCCACTACATATCCTATGTGGCATTCCACCCTGTTCCACATGGCATCCCACCCCATTTCCCACATGGCATCCCACCCTATGTCCCACATGGCATCCCGACGTCCCATAAGCTCCATAAGAAGTCTCATCCTAGCTATCAGTCCCTTATTGAGCATACTACATGTATGTATTAAAGTGCCAGTTCATATAATAACTTATATGCAAATGAGTTGTGAATAAGAAAAAATAGGTGGAGTCAAATAATTATGCCTGATATAGCCCTTGGTGTATACAACATGGTAAATATTAAATCATATGTCCTTTATGGCCCCCATCCGTGTCCCATATGGCATCCCTGCCTATTTTATATGCAATCACATCTGTCACACTCCCTGACTAAGCATACTAAATAAAAAAAAATCTGGTCAGGTCATAATACTGTAGCAACTTTATGCAAATGAGCAAAATAATAAAGGTGGAGTTTAAAAATCATGCCTGATACAACTGTTGGTGCCCAAATATTTTAAAGAATTTTAAGGATTTTAAATCTCAAGTGCTACAAGAGAGACTTGAAGATCTCTAAAGAATATTGGAAAATTATATCATTTTACAGTTATCTTCTAAGAAAATATCAAATGTGTTGTAGACTTTTTAAGAAAACTAGTCTTTAATCCTGTCATAAGTATCTCTGAAAAACTTTAACATGCCAGTGCACCACAACTGGTTATCAAAGGCCGTGGACATTGACTTGGTTGTCGATGTTATGTCTGTCCGTACGTCGTACCTGTGTTCTCATCCGGGTCGTATTAAGCGTTTCGTGATAGCATTTGTACTATCATAACCGAATACGCAGGCGACGACCCCGTCATTGTAATTGTGTGTTCAACTCTCTCTCTCTCTCTTAACATTTCATAAGAAAATTCTAACCCTTCCTAAGAATATCTGAAGAAACTTTAACTTTTTCTGAGAAACTTTGAAGAAACCTTAATATTTTCTGAGGAATTCTCAATTTTTTCAACATTTCTGAGGAAATCTCAGGACAAATCTGTGGACGGCCTGACGGCCGCACGGACATAATCGCCATTACGTAGGTTCGCATAATGCTACGCATGCGAACCAAAAAAGAGTTATCAACAATTTTCTAGTCAATTTTAATTTCTAACAGTTTTACAACAAAAAAGTCCACTTTAGGAAAAAATCCTTCCTGCAGAGTAGCAACAGTATTTTGTAACATTATTTCAAACTGCTTAATGGCAGTTTGGTGGGCCATCAAACACTTTCAGGAATCATAATCACAATAGCAAACATAACAATTTTTATTAAAACACAAGGAAACCAGAATGAATAATTTTAGATCACTTTAACATGAACAAATCTTCCCTCTTTTAGCATAGTGATGAAGTCATTTGTGAATTTTGAAGATTTTAAAGATTTTGAAGCTTGATGAAATAACAGTTGATAAATGTATTATAGAGCTTTATATATTTTTGGAAAGAGAAAATGCTAATCTTTTGACAATTTTGCTTACAATCAAGATATTTTAAGCAAAAGTTTATTTCATGAAGTTTCAAAGACATTCGTCAGTATGCGGAAATAATAATTGAGCATTTCGCGCCAATTTTCGTTTTACCTAAATAAATATTTGTCAGTATGCGGAAAGACGGACGAAATATTTCATATCACATACATGGCGGCAAAACAAGAGACTATTTTGCAACATGCTTGTTATTCATTTTCTATTCATTTAATGGTGATTGGATAATTTCCTGCACTGGTGACATCATACTCGACTGTGTTTGTTAGTTTTTTTGTTTGATGAGAGTTTAACGGCACCACAATAGCAAGGGTCAAATTGTGCCTGAGAGGTTAGATCATTCCAGAGGTAGGAAGGAGTGTAAACAGGGGGAGATTGAAAGAAACACGAGAACTTAAAGCCAGTAAACTGGGATCAAGAGATGAGGTGTATGGGTCAAAAAATAATGTAGAGAGCGAGGGGGTGGGAAAGGAGGACTAAATATGGTTGCAGAGGGAAGTATGATGAAGGAAGGAGATAATTTCATCCGGAGGATTTTTTTTAAAGAGCTCGGCTATTGAGTTGTGGGCAGGGAGGGAAGCCCTGGGAAGCTTGTACAGGGGGCAAGCAAGGAGAATGTGATGGACTGTGAGGGTGGAATGGCAATTGTTGCAAAGGGGTGGGGGAAGCCAATAAGGAGGTGGGAGTGAGTGAGGTGGGTGTGACCTATTCTAAGATGGGTAATGTGTACGTTGTCGACTCTACTGTGAATAAACTCACTTGTTTGGCGGTGTAGAGCTTCATTACAGGTGTGAGAAGCCTGAGCAGGAGTTCCTCTTCTTCTGTCTGTTGGTTGTTCTCTTGCAGTCCCAGCAGGTGAGCAACGTGTAATACCAACACCTGACCTCCACGGGTCTCCGTCTGCAAACCAATCACAGTAACATATTATTTCAATTGGTAATTACTCCAATTGGTAATTACTCCAATTGGTAATTACTCTAATTGGTAATTACTCCATTTGGTAATTACTCTAATTGGTAATTACTCTAATTGGTAATTACTCTAATTGGTAATTACTCCAATTGGTAATTACTCCAATTGGTAATTACTCCAATTGGTAATTACTCCAATTGGTAATTACTCCAATTGGTAATTACTCCAATTGGTAATTACTCCAATTGGTAATTACTCAATTGGTAATTACTCCAATTGGTAATTGGTAATTACTCCAATTGGTAATTACTCCAATTGGTAATTACTCAAGAATAGGGCCAATAATCAAACAAAGTTTTCTACAGATGATTGGCAAACTATATTGTGCTTAGTGGTTAACATAATATTCCTATTTTTATATTCCTTTGTAAAATCTCTTTTTTATGCTGCACGAAAACATTTCTTGGTGCTTAGATGAATTCAGAATTGTACTTTGCTTGATCAGACTTACTATATATTCATGAATGCTGTAAAAGGCGTCAGCAACGTATCCAAACTCACTACTTTTTACACATCTGGTCATAGTCTAAAGTAAGTATTCCTATTGAAGAAATAGTTTTCAAAGAAAAAAAAAAAAATCTAATTTGCCAAACTCTCTTTGACATGAATTCATGTAGAATTCTTCAAAGCACTTTTTCTGCTTTGGTATCGACTGGTCTTCCAGCTTCATAAACAACATGTGCAACATGACCAGCAACATCAAGTATACAGGATATCACACCAATGTCGTTCCCAATGCAAATGGGTTTAGGAAGACAGCAGACAAATCAACAACGAAAAAGACATTTCCATCAGTGAAGCACAAAGATTATAGGTGTCACAGAATAGGCTATGGTCAGCCAATTCCTCAGGCGTTGTCTGTAAAATACCTTGTAAGATTAACAAGATATAGGAACATTTTAAAATGAAAGCCCTGATCATACCATTACAGTATGAGTTCAGACAATACAATACTTTCTTTCTGGTGAGGTATATAAGAGTGTCATGAATGCCTCTAGAGAGGACATTTGCCCCACTTCACTAAAAATTAATTTTGTTTGTCAAGAATGCTAACAACCCATACACCTAAGGAAAGCATTATCATATTTCTCATTCACGAACACCAAACACTTGCTAAAGCTAAGATTCATTCCAGGTACTCCTTGTTCATATACAAAACTACAGTGCTTGTGTCTGCACTTACCATACCAAAGGCAAAAAGGCACCTTCTACAGTTGAAGTATTAAAATAAAGAATATTCATGAAAATCCTTGTCCCTATATTACCCTGAATATTCTTTGACAAGAAGCATGTACATAAAAAAAACATATTTTCCATCTTAATCCAAGCCTCATGTTACACAATCAATAAATGTTGATTGATTTTATTGATTGTTACTCAATCAATAAAAGTTAATTTAGGATGTAACTCAAACCTCCATCCTGGCTAGAGTCTGCACATGAAGAGGATGATCAATGATCTTCTTTCCAAATGCACTTCGTTTTAGGCTGTAATCTCGGGAAAGTTGCAGTATCCTGAAAAAAAATAACAAATGATAATTCAATTAAATGGATGATATATACAAAAATTATTTTAAAATGCATTCTTTTGATTTGATAAAGAATGAAAAAGTGGAAATCACTAAAAACAAGATTGCTTTTAACTTCACACTTGATGGATGATGAACACGATATATTCCATTGAATGATATTCTTCTTCATGAAAAATGAAGATCATTTATAGAAAGATTAAAAATCAGATATAAAGAGAAAGTAACTTGAAAAGATTCAAAGTCATTGGGAAATTAAAGGGTTTAATGACACAAAATATATGGAAAAATCACAACACAGAGAGATTTAATGTTTAATTTCAAGTTCAAGAAAACAGAAATAAAACTAAGTCTTAAAATACTCTCACAGAAAATACGATACTAAAGTATAAAAGGGAGAATCACTTTTAATTTCATAAAACATTTTTTGTATTGCTGATTGTGAGATCTGGTGAGTAATCATCAGATGCGAATGAAGCTGAAGGGAAGTAAATTTGGAAAATTAGTTTCAGAAAATGAAAAACGTGCTAAAATTATTGGATATCTTGGTAGTTTCCCAACAAATGGCCAAAATTTTCCGAAAACTGGCCAAAAATTTAAAAGATTAAAAATCAGATATATAATAGAGAGTAACTTGAAAAGATTCAAAGTCATCTGGAAATTGAAGGGTTTAATCACATGAAATATATGGAACAAACAAAACTGAGAGAGAATTAATATTTTATTCTTAATTTAAGAAAACGGAAATAAAACTTAAGTCTTAAAAAAATACTCTCACAGAAAATAAGATACTAAGTATAAAAGGAAGAATCACTTTCAATTTTATAAAACATTTTTTGTATTGCTGATTGTGAGATCTGGTGAGTAATCATTAGAGGCAAATGAAGCAGGGGAAGGAAAATTTGGAAAATTAGTTTTAGAAAATAAAAAATGTGCTAAAATTATTGGATATTATTATTGAAGTTATTTATATAGCGCCTCTCCAGTGGATCGAAGCGCTTTACAATAAAATTGATAATACATAGACAAACTCTTAATATACAATATCAAAAAAAACAAAAAAATTAAAAACATTTGCAGGACATTATAAAACATAAAAGAATTGATGAAAAATAAAATATAAACAAAAACAAAAAACAAAAAAAAGTAGATAAATAAAACAAGAAATTGAATATTATAGGCAGCATAAAACCTAATCAGTAGGAAATAGATGAGTTTTCCAAAAATTGGCCAAAATTTTCCGAAAACTGGCCAAAAATTTCTCCCATAAACAAAATTGAAGAAAACAAATTTTCCAAAAATGAAGGAAAATTTATGAAAATGAAGGAAACCTCCTGGAAAATTGAAGGTGATTTACAGATTAGCAACAAGTTTTGATAGAAACTTAATTTATCAGTGCAATGTTTCCACTTGTCACCATAATTTTTTGTTTGTTTTTGCCCCCTGAGAGATAAACCTTCCTACTTCCCTGGTAATCGTTCCAGAGCATAACAAGGTGTTCATTTGAGAGCCACAGTATATAAACTTTCAGGCCGCATCAATAGAGGAAATATAAGAAATTGTGATAGGACATCTTTATTGTTTTTAACATTAATTGCTTCATTTTGTGTTTCATTTGAAAGAAGGCAGATGGCACCAATTTTCTTCAAATTTGACCTTACCCATAGTAAACGTTGGTGATGAGAGTCATTTTTGAATGGAATAGGAGAACTCTTTCAAAGCATTTTTTTCAATAAGCATGAAAGAGTTTTAACACTCTAATATTTGCAAATGGCAACAGAAATATATCATTACAGTTTAGGTAACGCCAGGTATCCACAACAGTAATGAAAGGCAGAACAGAAACAAGCATACAAGTATTTAAATGTTGTTATATATTGGCAAGGACAACGCTCTAAACAGATATATAGATTGAAAAATGTGAATGAAAGTATTTAAGATACAAATTTCACACATTACAAAATACCCAATTTACAATGCAGTTGCAAAATATACCCACAACTTGAAGGCATAACAATAACTAATGAAAGGCAAACAGCTATATAGAATAAGATCAAAATTTGAGCAAATCTTACATATTCAACATTTATCAAAAACCTTTTAGATTTCAGAAACTAAACAACCACCTTACAAAATATAAAGAGGTTTACATATTCTCAATTTTTATGCTATATTTGTACAAAAATAATACAAGACATTTGATGCTTCTTCTGCTACTATAGCTTCTTCTAATTCTTAAGTTATTATACATTCATCTTAAGCAGCAGTTTTTTTTCCATCACAAACGAGGCACAGCTCCCTTCTATTACACTTTATTCCATCCAAGAAATACACTAAGCTTATTTAACAACCTGTTTTGATTGTTATCAATTCCATAAGCAAGTGCACTTACCGTCTCATTGCAGACACAGCACCTACTGAGTTGTAGATACGTGTAACTGTCAACATGGGCGTGATACCAGCTATTCCTCTTCCTGGTTCGGAGATCTGTAAATAAAAAAAACACTGTTTCTATAATTGCCCTTCATACAAAAATCCCCCAAGAAATATTTCTTTCAACAGTTGTTTATTAGAACAAAACAAATAATTCAAATTTCAATATTACGCATTACACATCACGCATGTGCTGAAGGAGCTCCACTGGGTTCCTGTGGGTTACCATATTACGTACAAGGTCATCGTGCACACTTTCCGGGCACTATGTGGCTTATTACCTTGTTAAATGACAAATATGTTTAAACTGTATACTCCAGCACGTGCACTCAGGTCATGTAGATCTTCAAGTCTTGTGGTACCACGAACAAAAACTGTCAGTTATGGTGACAAATCTTTTAGAACAATAGCATCAGCACTCTGGAAAACCTTCCAAGTGATGTCCGAGACTGTTCAGATTTAAACACTTTTAAATCTTTATTAAAAACATATCTATTTAAGCTAGCATATGGACTATAACTTCTAATTTTATTAATCTAGATTATATTTCATGTACAGTGCTTATAAGCATGTTTTTGCATGAATTTTAGCACTATAATATTTGGTATAATAATATTAATAATATTAATATCAAAGGTCACATTGTGCTACAGAGATTGAATTATCTTTAATAGAACAAAGGGATTTTAGAGGAGAGGCTAAGAGGTGCAGTAGTACAGGAAGAACTTGCAGGAGTTGGTTTCAGAGCTAGAGAGTGTCTTGTGGGGGGAGGAGAGAGGGGCGAGACAATTTTGATGTAGTTGATTTGTTGCAGGTCACATCAAACCTCTATTTCAAAACGCCAGCAGCTACCAAGGGCAACACCAACATCAGGATATGAAGCTTACTTTTATATGGAGTTAATATTTTCCATTCAAAATAAGTTACAGTTTTTCAGTTTGCCTTCTGCAAGCCATTTGCAAACTTCCATTTGCCAGTTGGTGATAAAGTCCTCCTCTTTTTAAACATAATGAAATAGGTGTTGCAATGATAGTTGACACCAACCATAGCTTAACAGTAGTTGAGCTGATAAGTGACATTAGTATATCCCAGGTAACTATTATAAGCAAAAAAAGGGAATAATGACCGTATTTGACGTATTAAGCACCACTGCCTCTAATAAGCACCCACCCAACATTTTTCAACTGATGACCTAATTTATTTGAAGACTTAAAATACCCAAATTTTGTTACATTTTTTGCTTATTTTGTGTCTGACACTCACAATGTTTTAGTGGTGGTTATTGTGGGGTATATATATAGAACCAGTTCACATATACAGACAATGCAGCATGAACAGCACACTGTACACAACCCCTGGGCATGGGCGCTTACTAGGAAGAAACTTTGGGCCTAAAAAGTGGTCCAGTTCTATTTTCTTTCGGGCGGTTATTACGTCAAATATGGTATTGTTATACTTACCAAATGTGCTTTTGCACCATCTAACAATAGTTCAGCTGTAGGGACCTGTCGGGTGCCCAGTTTGTTCTTTAAGGTCTGGATTTCGATTCCATTCAGACTACCGTCTGGGTTTCTGATCTCAACGTAGAACATTGAGACTCCTCGAGTGCCCTGAAACGAAGACAGTTTGAAAAAAATTGGACAGTCTTTATCATAATCATTGCCAACCATATCTGATATAAACAGATTATTAAACAACCTTGAATTGTGTTAACAACAACAAGCTTGCAATGCCAGTTTCTGAATTTGGATCAAAAGTGGATGAACACCAGGTTTTCACCATGCTCGTTTCAAGAAGTGATCAGAGAATCAGGTAAGAAGGAACCTACTATTGGGATCGCTGTTTAATGTCAATGGAAGTATATTAGCCTCCATATGTAACACATGGAACAGAATTTTTGTTCTTCATTAGTTTGTTTCTTTTATTGTTCTCTATTACGAGATTGACTTGGCTGGCTACCATACTAAAGCTTAAACTGGTGTCACTTTACTTAAACTTTAAAAAAAAAAACCTCTAGATCGCCCGTGCTTTACACACAGGACTGGATAAGCAAAACCTACCAGCATCCATGGACAACCAGGTCAAGTGGACGGAATTAATTAATTAGTTCACTTGACCTGATGAAGATGATGTCATCTCACCCACCAAACTTTATCATACAGTAGGTTAGTAGACTGACAGTAGGTTAGTAGACTGACAGTAGGTTAGTAGACTGACAGTAGGTAGGTTGGTAGACTTAGGTTAGACTGATAGGTTGGTAGACTGACAGTAGGTTAGTAGACTGACAGTAGGTTAGTAGACTGACAGTAGGTTAGTAGACTGACAGTAGGTTAGTAGACTGACAGTAGGTTAGTAGACTGACAGTAGGTTAGTAGACTGACAGTAGGCTAGTAGACTGACAGTAGGCTAGTAGACTGACAGTAGGCTAGTAGACTGACAGTAGGTTAGTAGACTCACAGTAGGCTAGTAGACTGATAGTAGGCTAGTAGACTGACAGTAGGCTAGTAGACTGACAGTAGGTTAGTAGACTGACAGTAGGCTAGTAGACTGACAGTAGGCTAGTTGACTGACAGTAGGTTGGTAGACTGACAGTAGGTTGGTAGACTGACAGTAGGTTGGTAGACTGACAGTAGGTTGGTAGACTGACAGTAGGTCGGTAGACTGACAGCAGGTCGGTAGACTGACAGGAGGTCAGTAGACAAACAGTAGGTCAGTAGACTGACAGCAGGTCAGTAGACTGACAGCAGGTCAGTAGACTGACAGCAGGTCAGTAGACTGACAGCAGGTCAGTAGACTGACAGCAGGTCAGTAGACTGACAGCAGGTCAGTAGACTGACAGCAGGTCAGTAGACTTGACAGCAGGTCAGTAAACTGACAGCAGGTCAGTAGACTGACAGCAGATCAGTAGACTGACAGGAGGTCAGTAGACTGACAGCAGGTCAGTAAACTTGACAGCAGGTCAGTAGACTGACAGCAGGTCAATAGACTGACAGCAGGTCAGTTGACTGACAGCAGGTCAGTAGACTGACAGCAGGTCAGTAGACTGACAGCAGGTCAGTAGACTGACAGCAGGTCAGTAGACTGACAGCAGGTCAGTAGACTGACAGCAGGTCAGTAGACTGACAGCAGGTCAGTAGACTGACAGCAGGTCAGTAGACTGACAGGAGATCAGTAGACTGACAGGAGGTCAGTAGACTGACAGCAGGTCAGTAAACTTGACAGCAGGTCAGTAGACTGACAGCAGGTCAATAGACTGACAGCAGGTCAGTAGACTGACAGCAGGTCAGTAGACTGACAGCAGGTCAGTAGACTGACAGCAGGTCAGTAGACTGACAGCAGGTCAGTAGACTGACAGCAGGTCAGTAGACTGACAGCAGGTCAGTAGACTGACAGCAGGTCAGTAGACTGACAGCAGGTCAGTAGACTGACAGCAGGTCAGTAGACTGACAGCAGGTCAGTAGACTGACAGCAGGTCAGTAGACTGACAGCAGGTCAGTAGACTGACAGCAGGTCAGTAGACTGACAGCAGGTCAGTAGACTGACAGCAGGTCAGCAGACTGACAGCAGGTCAGTAGACTGACAGCAGGTCAGTAGACTGACAGCAGGTCAGTAGACTGACAGCAGGTCAGTAGACTGACAGCAGGTCAGTAGACTGACAGCAGGTCAGTAGACTGACAGCAGGTCAGTAGACTGACAGCAGGTCAGTAGACTGACAGCAGGTCAGTAGACTGACAGCAGGTCAGTAGACTGACAGCAGGTCAGTAGACTGACAGCAGGTCAGTAGACTGACAACAGGTCAGTAGACTGGCAGGAGATTAGTAGACTATAGGTCTCCACAAACTTTTAGCATGATAAGGGTAGAATGCTGGATGGCATATCCATCAAACCATATTAACATTTTTAAAAACACTTTTAGGTTACAAAGTTTTTATATAAGGTTTTTTTAGCTGATGTCACGAGGTCACATGACTTTTGTTTACATCGCCGTTTTGTCAGGCAATACCACTGTCGTCTGCTGTACACCTAGTTAGAATTACATACGTTTGAATGTTGTTATATTTTTGTAAGATAATTATGCTGGAATCTTGCTGTGCTGTTGGTTGAACTAATAGATGTGTGCAGGGGAATAAAAAGGCATTTCTCGATTTCCATCTGATCTGTACGACCCAATGACTTCAACCTACGGTTCGCACTAGGATTTGCAGCGAGCACTTTATATCAGGTATGTAGGATTTGTCTGAGTAAAACGAACAATCAGCTGGCATTAACGTTATCATATACCTGGTGAAAATATAAAACTGAAGAAAATATGAAGCAAAATCGGAAGCAATAAAAAAATTGCAATTAGTAAAATTCGCTGAACTGGTAGATTAGCATGTAGTGTGTTTGTTGTACATACAGACGTATGATGTGACTTATCTGTGTGAGGGCACATGAAACGGAACAATGCCCCCGCCCTGCAAAATGGAGTCCAGTTGAGTTAGAGTCACGTGATGAAATCCCTTTAATATAACACAATTATCAAGAGGTAATTGTACCTTTGGAATGTTTTCGTCATCATCTATAATTCTTGCTAGAGTAAGAGTCATATCAGCATCAGTAGCAGATGAAAACCACTTGTAGCCATACAGTCTGTAGGTGCCATCTGCTTGAGGGACTGCAACCGTTTCTGTACCATCCGCTGGAAATTGACAAAGATAAGAAGAAAGCAACAATTAAAGGAAG
Source organism: Chiridota heheva (assembly GCA_020152595.1). Classification (NCBI taxonomy): domain Eukaryota; kingdom Metazoa; phylum Echinodermata; class Holothuroidea; order Apodida; family Chiridotidae; genus Chiridota; species Chiridota heheva. The sequence continues at coordinate 2,780,408 of JAIGNY010002796.1, read as the reverse complement.
TGCAAAAGAAATTGATGACACATGTTATCCAACTGAATGTAGATCAGGAATATTGAAAGGGTCAACCAACCCTTTGAAAATGCTAGTGTAGAGGGTATACAAGCTTAGGATGCATGGTAGCAAAAGACGCATTCAACTTTAGGATGCATGAAAGTCAGGCATGCATGTACGTTTAGTTTTCAAGATAATGTAGGATTCGTGAAAGTTTAGGATACATGCAAATTTAGAATGAACATGAGTTTAGAATGCATACAAGTAAAAATGCAAATTAAGAATGCATGCTAGTTAAGCATGCATGTAAGTTAAAAATACAGTACATTCAAGTTTAGAATGCATTTCAGTTTAGCATGCATTCAAGTTTAGCATGCATGAAGGTTTAGGATGCATGATAGTATAAGATTAATGTAAGTTTAGGATGCACATGCATGTAGGATAAACATGAGGTTAGAATGCATACAAGTTAACATGTAAATTAATATGCATGCAAGTTTAGAATACATAAAGGGTTCAGGATGCCAATTCTGAAAGGTGCAATGTCGGAATGGCAGTTCACTGAGATTACTGTAATAGCATGTTGTAACTTGACCAAAATTGATAATATGCAACAATTATCCCTTTTGTTAATTGTTTAACAGTGATTTTACCTCCTTCACACATGCACAATTTAATGCAGGATAACTCTTATTCTCATCAACCTATCCTCAGAACGTTGACCCTGAGCACTGCTTTTAACTGGACAATTACATCATGGTGGTCATGTGCAAAAACATCACCACCCAGGCCAAAATAACAATGCTATTCTTAAATAACATTCTAGCATAAAAAGCTTTTGTGTATCAACTGCATATCGAGATGTCCATTCGATCCAGTTTGCCCCTTGGCATGTGACCAACTTATTACATGGAAAGGTTCAATCAGGTTCAGCACAATGATTCCTTAAACAAACATACATGATCCAGTTTGCCCGTTGGCACCTGACCAACTTATTACATGGAAAGGTTCAATCAGGTTAAGCACAAGTGATTCCTTAAACAAACATACATGGGAATATGTACACTCATACTAAATCAGATTGATACATAGGACAGGAAGCATTAAGGAAGTAAGTCTGTGCCTCCACAAGGATTATCAGACTGTTCTGATTCATTGTTTTAAGATAATCAAAACAGACTTTAAATTATATTGTTTGTCATCTCCTATTAAAAGTCAGGTGATCATTCATGGGTCACTTACTCATTTTAAAGGTATACTGTGTTCTTTTTGTCAGACAATGTTTTGTAATTTTTGCAAAAAATTCTTCCAATTTTTTTAATATCTAATACCTTAACAGCCACTGTGCCTGATAACTAAACATTTGAGCAAAAGGCACTGATCCTGTTCTCCACTTGCTTTCAATTTCTTTTTAATTATAGTTTAAAGGATTAGTTCAGGGGTCAAACCAAAGATTCAGGGACTTAAAAAAACAAATTGGTGAAGAAAGCATTTAAAAATCTTATTTCATTAAGGAGATATTTAAGTTTAAAGCTTGGTATGCTTTGAGTAGGAATGACTGAAATCAGACTAGTTGTGACATCATATCCTCAGCTCCCTCAAAGTTTTATGTATTGTCATATTCTGTCCTGCATTTTGTGACTTAAAACCATTGAATATGTCAGAAAAGTAGTAAAACAGAATCTAGTAAGGGTAATTATGATTTACTACCTGCAAAACAATTTGAGGAAAAATAAATCAAAAAGTAAAAAAGTTAAATGAATTTCTTTAAAGTACATTAACAATTATTAAGAATATGATAATAAGGGTGCCATGCAACCAACCATAGTAGACTTACTACACCAGTCATTCCTACACAGATAAGGCAGAGCTATAAACATGAATATCTCCTTAACAGAAGGAGATATTGTTTCTTCACCATTTGTTTCTTTTGAAGTCCTCTTTCATATAAGATAAACTTGCATGACCACTGAACAAGTGTTACATGAATTGAATGCTCCTTGAAGCCAAAGGTGAGTGTTGGCAGCTTTACACATGCTTCATGGCACTTGGAAAGATTTAACTCTTAAAAGTTAAGTGATCGGAAATTCATGAAAAAACCTGATTTAATAGACAGGTCAGATTGGCAAGAAAAGCCTTGCATCACAGTAAAGAGAAAATTCAGGAGGTACAACTTCTTGAAGATAATTAAAGCTGCCAAGTTGTAACTCTTTAAATAAACATGTACTGCTCAGACTGTTTTTGAATGCACACATTACAGCTTATTACACAACTCATGAAACGCTGAATGTAGCACTCATCAATTGGAAGACAAGTGTTTAATTTTATTTTCTAACCACTTTCAATGTAGGCTTTCTTGCCAACCTGAACACTTGTCCATAGACCTTTTCTGGAAAAAGTAATTTAGATGATGTTACGTGGCCGATTTTCACATATCCATAATGGACCAATGGTATAATGAGGGAATCTTATCAACCAATCAAATACTAAGGAATCTTATCAACCAATCAAATACTGAGGGAATCTTGTCAACCAATCAAATACTGAGGGAATCTTATCAACCAATCAAATACTGAGGAAATTTTATCAACCAATCAAATACTGAGGGAATCTTACAACCAATCAAGTACTGGGGGAATCTTATCAACCAATCAAATACTGAGGGAATCTTATCAACCAATCAAATACTGAGGGAATCTTATCAACCAATCAAATACTGAGGAAATCTTATCAACCAATTAAATACTGAGGGAATCGTATCAACCAATCAAATACTGAGGAAATCTTATTAACCAATCAAATACTGAGGGAATCTTACAACCAATCAAATACTGAGGGAATCTTATCAACCAATCAAATACTGAGGGAATCTTATCAACCAGTCAAATACTGGGGATTCTTGTCCATTTGCGAAGCATACGCTTTCCAACAATAATCATAATTGCTTACAACTTTTGCTACTGCAGCTGATTGGTTGGGTAACAAAGGAAAAATTCCCCAGAATTTAATTAGTCAAAATACATGAAGAAATGACATTCAACTAAGGTCTATTAAATCAAGGTTTCTCATGAATGTCCAAGCCCTTAGCTTTGAAAAGTTCAATCTTTTAATGTTCCATGACAAGAGCTCTCTCTGTAAGGCTGCCAATGATCACCCGTGGTTCCAAAGTGCAATGACATATCTATATTCCATTTGAACAATTCAATGCAAATTCACACAGTTGAGTTGAAACCTATAAAATAAAAGTCAAATGAAATATCAAAATTTAGCAGATGGTGTGGGATTTAATTCTAGTTAGTTTTTGTATACAAACTTAAATTTGTTTTTGTTTGTTTGTTTTGCACTTTTAGGCACATGCCAGGAAGAGCACATGTAAGTCACAAATGACCTGTTTTCAGTGTGGACCCAAGGACATTGCCAGGATATGTACATTTATAAACACCAGGTTAACACCCTGTTCTTTTTGAGAAGTTTTCAGATGATCAGCTAGGGGTTAATCTCCTACCATTAACAGATGGTTTTACATCCCCTCTAAAGGCAGTGAGTGCCACCCAACAAATGGCCACTTTTCCCAGGGTTGGGTGGGGAGAAGGTGTGATGCAAAAGACAAATATCTGCACTTGATGTCAGCGTATATCATTCTTTAAATCTGTGGAAAAATTGCTGGTTAAATTGCTGTTGGACTCGAGCCTGGGACCTCCAGCATTTCAGTTGTTCGTTCAGCCGACTTACCTACCTGGCTCCCTAATCTTTACCCAATGATAATAATTCATTTTTATAGCATTTTATGTATGCAATCATATTCAAAAATGCATTACAATGAAAATAATAAATGAAACTACCCCTCATCCCATAAAATGCTTATAAAAATAAGTAAATTACCTATTGAAATAAGCTTTGAAAAGATTAATTTTAAGAACTTTTAGAAACGTGGATTGATTTTCGGTTTGTCTGATTTTAACTGGTAGTTTATTCCACAAAGTAGTCCCACCCTAAAAAATGCCCTCCCACCAAGTGTTGTGTGCTTTGTGGTTGGTACATGAAGCCAAACAGCATTTTTAGTCTGAAATTATATTTGATATTTGGAATGTTTAGAAAATATGAGTTCTTGAAGATAGTTTGGTGATTTACAGTAAGTAAATTTAAAAACTAATACTAAAATTTTAAATTTAATTCTCAGAGTAATTGGGAGTTAATGCAGAGAATAGAGAATGGGAGTTATATGGTCATATTTCTTAGCCTTTGTTACTATCCGTGCAGCAAAATTTTGAATACGTTGAATAGATTGAATTAAGTTACTTGGCATACCAGCATGAAGGGAGTTACAGTAGTCAATGTGGGAATGGGCTAACACATCGACAAGGGATTCAGCTGATTCATTAGTTAGCATAGGCCTTTAATTGTAAAGATTGATAAATGCTGATCTACATTTTTTCATTACATGGGTTTTCATATTTAGGTTGCAATCAAACTAAGCACATAAGTCACACACAAAGTTAACAGCTTTTACCGATGTACTGTACCACCAACACTGACAGTCCTACTAGTTAGTTTTCTGAGCTGTTGACATGTGCCAAGGAAAATAACTCTGTTTTCTCATCGTTCATTCTTAGTTTGTTCAGTACCATCCATTTTCTTACATCTTCCAAGCATCTTTCCATTGTCTCAATGGCCCTCATCTCGGATATGTTATTAGTGATCTTAAAAATTTAGCATCAATCTATGATCATCTGCATATCCTGCAACTTTTGGAGCATGCTGAAAATTAATAACGCATATATGGTAAAAAGCACAGGGCCACAGCAGGAACCTCAAGGAACTGAGAAATCTATGGGTGTCTCACTGGAAAATTTTCAATGAGCTTCCTACACCTCAAATAAACATCTTTTAGAGTGGGGAAAGATTATTCAATTGCCTATAGGCTTCGGCTGTACTTCTCGGATATAACAAACATCACAATTATCTTCCATTAAATACATTGCTTGGTAAATGCTACATTTTTTCTTGTAAATATCAAGAGAAACTGCCACAGCTCCAATCTTTTCAATCTAAACTACACAGCCTATATAACTTGAATGCCAAATCTCACTGTTGAAAAATAACCCCATTTTGCATAAATTGCATGTGTAAGCAATTACCATTTACATTTAAAAAAAAAATTGTATTAAAGTTTTTATTAAAAGAAGTATCAGATTAAGTGTTGCAGTGATTAATTGATTATCACAATTTTTCTCTTCTTGAACGTTTTTTTTCACCTTTTTTTTCTTCTTATAAAATGGTCACACTAATTATTGTGAAACTGATACTGTCTTTAACACAACAGGTACACAAATATCATTTTCATTTTATCAATACTATTTTAGTATGTTATGATCAAAGTTTTGTTTTCATTATATTTTATTATAAATTATCTTTTACGAATTCAAATATAGTTTCTATTAAATGCTGTGTGGGAGAATCTCTTGCATCCATGGCATTACAGTTTGTGTTAAAACAGGAAATAATACAGATTATGCATATGCACAAAATAAAAGGCTTAAATCATAACTGGAGGATATTGGGGGAAGACTGGAATATTCTTGATACAAATTCCTTATATCATTTAGCATAGCATAGCAAGGTTGAACGTCCCGAAAGCATCCAGTGCTGGACATTACATCAAGACGGCCACGGCCTTTGATAACCAGTTGTGAACTCACTGGTTGCAGACCCACCGGGATACGAACCCGGTACATGCGGGTGAGAGGACAAAGCACTAACCACTACACCACAGAGGTCTGTATAGCCTCCATGGCATTACAGTATTTCTTAATGCTGGTTATGATAATATGGCAAATTTTAATAGCAATGGGGAGAAATGTGGTGCAAAAAAAAAAAATCTTACCATAAGGACAATAAGTATGATTTTTATAATAAGGAAGTGGTAATCTTTGTAGGAAAGCTTTGTGTCCTTGGGCAAGACACTTCACTCTGCTTGCTCCAGTTCACTCAGCTGTACCATGAGTACCAGCGCTGCTGAGGAGTTGACCTACGATAGACTAGCATTTTGTCCAAAGCAACTTATGGGCCTTCATGGCTCTAGTATAGACCCTTTCATATTGGAATCAGTATTTTCCGCAAATCTTATTTAAATAATGTCACATGGCCCAAATTCACATGACCATAATGGACCCATCAAATTTTGGAGGAAACCTGATCGTCTGCACAATTTACGAGCATATGGGGTGAAGCCCATTAAAAACACAATTTCACACACTTATCAACAGTATATGCATGCAGAAATAGACACTTCAAAGAACTATTCGGGGACTTAAATTGCAGCTTAATTTGGTTGTGAAATTCCATACCAAACAGAAGACTCCATATAAACGGTATCCAAGTCCATTCACACAAGTTTTCCGATATTCAAAATTTGTCATCTCATTCACAGATTACAAGAGATTTGCTGCCGAAAGTTCTCGATACTGCTTTCATATTTCGTGCTGTGAGGTCAACGGCACAATTTCATACCATTAGGCCATCTGCACTAAACATCAACATTTTAAAAATTTGAACAATCTTTGCCATTTTACGTCCTATTGTTGTATCAAAATTGTGCACAAATTTTGTATATGCTGAGGGAATGTGAACTCCAACAAACATTCAGTGTTTCATTCACAAAAACAGCATTTTACGGGCACACTAATGCCTGCAACTTCCTTGAACGTACTGACTATTATGTCATAAACGTAAGTGAGGCAAAATTGTAACTCCAAATCTTACCTGGTTATTGCATATTCCTTAATTGCAACAGTCTGAAGTGAAGACTTCCTATCCTCGTGGAAAATGAAAAACATGCCCATAAGAAAACAAATATCCAGCAGGCAGAGCTGTTGGAAATTTGACGCAAATTTAGATACTTTACCTGTGCATACAACAAAAAGCTTATACATTTTACATAACATATGTATGATATGTGTACGTACGTGCATACACACTGACTTAATGTACAAGTACGTACGTGCGTACAAGCTCATGGAGGTAATACACGGGTGTATTGTTGTTGTTTACAATTTTCCGTGCAGCTGATTGGTTGGTTAGTAATAGGAAATTCCTCCAGCATTTGATTGGTTAAAGTACTCTGACATTTTATGTTTGGCTAAACTGGGTTTGAAAAGGTCCATAGATTTAAAGAATTTTTGGGCCAGGTAATCTTTGTAGGAAGATAGGAAAGAGTTAGAAAGTACCATCATATCAAATGTCCAACAAAATTGCTGTAAAAATTTAACCTTGACCATCAAAATTTTGTTTGCCAAACCATTTTAATATTCTGACTGGTTTGTGAATTTCAAATTTCTGAAGAAAAAAAACAGCATAATATTTTGATCAATGGTGATTGATCAATTTTTCATCAATCTGATCAACTTAGGGATTAATTTGGGGTATGACACCCCAAATAGCATTGTTTATTAATTTGATTCCATAAGGCTTCTGGAAACCCCGAGATGGTAACTATCAAACTTTGAACAATATAGATACCCAAAAAGTAATTTCCAATTATCTGATAATAAAAGATTATGAAAAATGCTGCATTTATTTAATTTCTGTTATGTTATGTACAATTGCCTTGTACAGCGTTTCTGATATTTTTTAAAAATAAGCTTGTGCTATATCGAGTGAAAAATATTAGATATAAGAGTTTTAAAATATTTTAATTACATTTCTTCTTTAATCCATTAGATATCATGAAATTTGCCAAAATTCCCATAAAAAGTGGTTAAAAGGTGACCATCTAAAAGAATTAGGACCTTGATATTTTCTTATATAAGTCCTTTGTGTAGTAATTGCCAGCATAATGCTTAGTATTAGTGCTGTCATGATATGTTATCACAATATCACGATATCTGTTTTCCCACAACATGAAATATGCCTCTTAACACATATCGCAATACCAAACACTAATACAGAACTAAGAAATTTTCACGCAAGTAGGCTAGGATACTTCTTACGTTACAGTAGTAAATCTAGAAATCAAGTTTAGGCCATTCTCGTTTCTAAATCAACTTTAAAAACATGCAAAAAAATGGTCAAACTTTAAAAAACTAATTAAAATTGTACTCCTTCACCACACACTGGCATGCTCTGATGTAAAATGACAAAAAGAATGAAAAATTGGCCCAGAACATGCCTCTCATTTTGATGATTCATGGTCACATTGGTTGAATTACTAAACATGTGCATGTGATGCATGATCAAATCTAGAATGAATAGTCACGCAATCATGTCGTCTGCTAGATGGAAATCATGTTTTCTTGCATTCATCATTCATCTAGGAAAAAGGTAAATAATCATATAAAGGTTTCGAGTTGTCCACCCAGTCAAACACCACAAATCTTGCAAATATTGCAAATTCCCCAAATTTGATCAGCTTTCACTCAACAAACCATAAGAACTAGTTGCGCGAAATTAAAAAACTAAAACGTGCAGTGGCTCAGTGGTTTACAAGTTATGCTTGTATTTGAAAGGTACCAGGTTTGATCCCTGTTGTAAGTGATGCATTGTGTCCTTGAGCAAGACACTTAACTCTACTTGCTTCATTCCACTTAGCTGTAAAATGAGTACCAGCACTGCTGGGGAGCTAATCTGCAATTGACTAATGTTCTATCCAAGGGGCATCATGTACTCTTATCCGCCTGCGCCATGGAAATCGATGATAAGCACATACGAGGATTTGGCTAATGGCTTTAGCTTCTTTTTTTTTATTCAGAGACCTCAAAGCAATAATGTAAGACACAATTGAGAGTATTTACCAACATCAGACCCGCCCCTTCTTTCTGTCATCCACTGTCCAGACGTCCAAAATAACTCTGGGTCCCTTGACCTTAACCTCATGACAGCATTCTGAAAAACTGTATTGGCAGCAACTTTGGGAAATTTCTAAAGAAATTAGAAAAACAAAGTAATTTGTTGTTTGGTGGGACTTAACAACATCTCATTAGCAGTGGTAAAATTGTACCATACACATTTAATTAAATCAAAATTAACTGAATAGTGAAGACTTGCAAAGTTGGAGTAACTGTGATACAGGGGGAAGGGGATGATGGGTGTTGGTAGTAGATTTGAGATGTTTCACATTTTTTAGAGTAAAAAAAAAGTATCCGGCTTTTTGTCTTTCACTTACCTTGAATAAACGCATAGTTTATACACAGAAGTGGATTGTATGGGTGCCCTTATACAACACAATTTAAAATTATGATTACATACTTCCCAAATATGCATCAAACTTAAAAAATAGTTTTTGTTGATTGCAAAGTCTGATAATAAAAGGTTTCTATGGTGAATGTGATGCTTAGGTGAATTTTAGTACAAACATTAGTTTCATCTTTCAATTTTGTTCTTAACCTATGTACTGCCCAACAGGAAACAGGGATATTACAGGAAATGTGCTATTCCAACAAAAAATCCATTTGAAGCTTTGTCAGCATCCAGGCCAAACAAAGTACTGTAAGTAAAGTTGTAAGTAAAATGCTGACTTTAAAGCAATAACATGCTGTCCAAAACGTAAGTCCATGAAGCCAGAGGGGTGTGTGTATAGTACCAAAAAAGCTATCTACAGTACCAAGCGCCCTTCACGCCATTCATCTAGGGTTGTCAAGTGATGACGAAAATGCTTTATGTACGGTCCAAACGGGTAGCTTTCAAATTTTACTGCTGGTTTTAATTTTCAGGCAATAGGTGTACATTATACTGTTATATATGTTCACATTACAATAGATATATATATTGTGCTAAAATGTCAAGCAATACTAATGATGCTAATACTGTTTCTTTAATTAATCACATGACAGTGATTAATTACAACCAATACCATATATTATCCTCCCCACCAAGTACATGTTTGTGAAATTAGATTACCTCCAAAAAAGCTGAGCCATATACAGCCAAACAATAATGTAGTTTTGTTCTCAAATGAGTATTGAAAATATTCTGAGGAATATTGAAACCTTCCAAGATCATAAATGAGCCACTTTCCCTACTTGAAATAGTTTAAATGTCAAAAAGGCTCATGTTTTTCTCACTACAAGTGTGGTGCAAGGACAAAATGGCCTGCTATAATCATGCTGATTCGACATGGTCACCTGTTGGCTATAAAAAGGATGGCATTGCCAAATAAAAAGGTTCCATGCCGTGCATTGGTACATGTATGCCATAATGTTTGGAAGTCTTAAACTGGATTGAGATCAATACCAATAAAAAAGGACCAAACATCAACCAAACTGCCCAATAGCGGCATCGTGCAAGGTCTCTGAAAGTCTGTGAAGCCATACGGGCTTTTCAATGTGCTAAAATTGAACTTTTGTTTGATTTTAAGCTATTTTGGGACATCAAAAACAAATAATCTTCAGAGCTAACAGGCCTCATGCCCTTGAACTCTTTATCAGATTTTCGCTCCTGCACCCAATCAAGGACACTTATGAGGGCCCCTGGACCCACACTGCTACTCACTTGTTACTCGTGCACAGTGTCGACCTAGGAGTCTCAGTCCGCCCCTGCTCACATATGCCAAGTCCTCCATTGCAACCTGACAACAACAATGGAAGTACAATTTATGGAACACATGAGCTCTATCATCTGCATTGGCATGTGACCCAAAGGGCCCCATGACATCACTTATACTGACAGGACATAACATGGACTAAGGGTACGGAGGTCAATGGGATGACGAGAAAATCATTCTGTCAATCAAACAGATGGTGAACAACCATGGTAGGGTCCATAGAGGTGCAGGTTTTTGCTTTGCTCCATGACAAGTCAGTGAGCCATGTTAATGAATGAGTGGTTGCTGTTGGCTTTAAATGGGGAGGTGAGAATTGTTAGTATGTTGTTGGACTGGTGGCTCTTTTGATTGACACTTGGTGGTCAGATGGAAGGTATAATGGGGGTAACTACAGTTAATAGGTATAATATGGTTTGAGTAGCAAAGCTGTCCCAGGTGGTGCAAAGTCATTCCACATGCAATGGCATTCATTGTTGAACGCGATGGTGCCTTGAATGGTTATTGAGACAATGCATGGTGTGGTCTTGATCATGGAAGCTTCTTGGTTGCATTGGTATGGAATGGAACTTCATCATTGAATTATTCAACTAGGTTGTGAATTGATGGTTGTGAACACAAGGTATTTGGCATGCTAGCTGATCAAGGTAGGCTATCAAACACCCTGTACCCTTTAGGGTCTGTATTGACTGCAGTGCCAGCCACTGGTGGTGGAACAGGTGGATGGAGGATTGAGGCTCAGCCCCTCAATGCAAAAAAAAGGGGCTTAGATCATGTTTAGCCCCCCCCCCCCCAAAAAAAAAAATGTTGTTCTTAAATGTCTAATATTTAAAGTATATTTTGGTTATTACCACATCAACAGATGAAGGCAGATTTTCACTCTGGTTGAACGGAGTTTACTGCACTTTTAGACATGCTTTTAACCACAGTAATGCCTACAGTAATGACCCCTCAAGGTGCCCTTAAGCAGGGCTCTGGATCCCACATCATTAGCCTACGTGCTCATTGCTAAAGTCTTCGCCTTCAGCATAAATCATTGTCCATTTCAGCCCCCTCCCCCCAATATCAATATCGTTCCGACACCGCTGGTGTCAACTGACTGTTCTGAAATGATTGGACACAGGCCATTACAGTGTTGACTGCAATATCAATGGAAGTTTTGATGGCTTCAGTGGTTTAAGTTGGCTCAGTAGACACTAGTCTGATGCTTTTAGTCTGATGAGTCGGCATTGTGGTGGAAGCATTTTTGTCTTTGGTTGGTGTGAGGTTGACAATGCATGCATATGCCTTTGCTTTCTTGGATATGAGGAGAAGTTAGAAAAAGGTATAGGTGGAACAGAAAGAGCCTGGACATGCGTGGCTTAAGAATGAATTTGAAATTGAGAGGGCGAGAGAGGTATTCCCACTTTCTGTGAAACAGGTGAAAGCGTGATGTCATGGGAGTATCATTAAGGTGAAAGTAGGGTGCTTGGAGGTGATAAAGGGACATATAAACACAGGATGGCTTGATTTGCAGTAAACGCAGATGGCCTTGTGTTTAGGTTGGAAGAATGATTTGATGATGTGGTTTCCTCTGCAGCGAGGGCAGACAAGTGGCGTAAAACACTGATAGGCATTGTGACATGTCTGTCCCTTCGTCACTTGTGACCATCCCGGAGACGGAGAGGACAGTGGAGTTCCCGTGCGATCACCTCCTGCCCTCCCTGGCACCTGCAATTTCCTCAAACCAGTAAAAGTGGTCAAGGTAAGGTGTCCAAACCAGGACAACAAACCTTTCACTACATGGCTTGGGCTGTTCCAGCAGTTGAGGAAGGATGGGATGCAGGTTTGACACCCCTCAAAAGTAGTACCTGTTGGGCACCCAGGGGAGTTTGCATGGGTGTGGGAAAAAATCATGTCGTACTCTTGGGTACTCCAGACAATCCGAGAGCGTAGTGCTGTCTTTCACCTCTCGATAGTCGGGCATCCTCCGTCCAGCTCCCACATCACAAGATCCGGCGCTCAAAGATCTCCTCCAAGAAGAAATCTCAGCCCTGCTTGCCAAAAAGGCAGCGGAACTATCGTGCCGTGTATGTGGTTATCACTTCCAACTTTTTCTTGGCTCCCAAATGATGAACCATCTTAAACCTGCGGCATCTGAACAAGTTTATCAAGCCAACAAACTTCAAAATTGAGACCCGTCATGCAATCTTCTCGCAGCTACCTCAGGATCTTTGGGCAATGTCTACACGCATATGCATTCTTCTATGAGAACCTAGAGGTTGTTTGCTGCGTACCTAAGGAAAAGCAGCGTCAGCATCTGTATGTACCTAGACCACTGGCTGATAGTTGCATTTGACCAGGGGACGGCGGCCACCCATGTCCTCAATCTCAAACCACTGTTTAGGTTGGGTAGTCAGATGTAGTTTGACTCCCATTTACCTGGAGGTGGTCTTAGACTTTTGCCAGGGTCATGTCTACCTGGCCAGGGAACTACAATTAGCCATCTGGACCAGAACAGAACTGATCTTGAGAACCCAGCATCACACGCGAGAGTGTGACTTAGTGTTCCTGGGGTACCTAGCGAGCCTCGTTGACGTGGTACATGTTTCGCATGAGGGCTGTTATCACCTGTTATCTTATCTAATTACAGTTCTGCAAAAATAGTTGGCTCAATATCATTAAAAAAATAAGTATGTTGTATGTTTAAAAAAAGTTATCACCAAAATTGCCTCCATCTTGGCACGGTTCTTGATATATCGTGTTTAAAAGCTAATTGTTAATAGAATTTTGCATTTAGCCCTGACTAATAATTGATATTCATGACATCAGCACCAAAATCAATAGGGATCATCTACAGACCACAACAAATCCATATACCAAGTATAACATAAATCCACCACACGGTTCTTGAGATATCGTGTTTACAAGCTTCTTATAAGAATTTTACATTTAGCCCCGCCTACAAATTAATATTCATGACATCAGCATCAAAACAATAGGGATCATCTAAATACCACAGCACATCCATACATCAAGTATGACATAAATTCACAACACGGTTCTTGAGATATCGTGCTTACAAGCTTCTGTCACAGACACACATACATCCATACATACATACACACATGCATACATACAGTACCTAATAACACACATACATACATACACACTGTCTCACATGTGTCATATGTGGTACTTCATGTATTTTGATTATTCATGTATCTGCTTATGTATTCATCTTGTATTTAGGTATTTTCGTTTGCTTATTGTTGATGATGGTATTTTGTTTCTTAGCTTAGAATTTATTTATTCAGTATAGCTTTGATGGTGGATGGAATTAGCACAGGGCATTAACCTATACTTATTTATTACCCCATTAGTTATTGTGGTTCTCCCTGTACTATTTCAATGTCAGAATTGTTCACTTTTGAGATAATTATCCCATTTGTCCTGATTTTGCCTGTAATCACTGGCTGTGTCTCCTTCACTGACCACAGCCACGGTGTCTCTGTGCTGTGTGGTCTGTCTCTTACTCCATGAGCAATTTATCATTGTCATGGGCTAAATACTTTGGTTTTGCTACATCTTCCTGACCCTGCCCTTTGTGTAATTAGTCACCTATTTTGAGGTTTCCTTGAACCTATCTTCTCCTTGGCATTTCAGTTGGAGAAGTCACTTGTGATTGGCAGGCATGGTGCTCATTTATCTTCCCTAGTAAATTTAACCAAAAGGGGTGGGTCCTGAATAAAGTGTCTGTTGCTGATTGGTTTTAAGTTTAACAAGTATTGATATGTGTGTGTGCCTGATTGGCCTAAAGTTATTAGGATCTAAAGTTATTAAGGGACGGAGTAACATGGGAGAGAGAGTAGAGAGAGTTCGTGATCAGAGAGTGATGGCTTAGGTTTTTGAGTGGGAGTCAAATTGGTACATCAAACAGAGCAATAGATTAGAGCAATGCAATTTCTCGTGTTTGGAGTTTGATTTTGATTAACGGACAACATGTACTTGATGTCTATCTTGTATTATTTTACTTGTTTTTTCATTTATGTATAAATGAATGGTGGCAGCATACCACAAACTCGTAGGAGTTTGTATGACACACACACCAGCATGACTACATAGCTTCCTTATGCTATCGCATCTGAACAAAAAAAACAAAAAAACAGAATGTTATCCATTTTGAAAAGATATGAACAAAATGGCTGCCATTTTGGCTGCCATCTTGGATTTGCATCATGTTTCTCGGCCAAGAGAACTCGTCCTAATTTTATAGTTGTCTGTGAATTACATGAGAAGGTCTGAAATACCTTCTAAAGGCAACTTTTCTAGATAATCAAAAAAAGTAACCAATTTGGCGGCCATCTTGGAAATCACCAAATTACTACAATAAAGCTACACGATATTGATATCTAGAAAGCATTTTTGGGAAAATTTAGATTTTTTTTCTCTAGAAAAGTGAGGTTTCATCTGGTAGTCTTTTTGGTACCAATTTGCCAAAATTTTGGCCCTGGCTCATCGACTATAACAAATTTGCATGCTCTACTAGTAAAGGCCAGTAATCATGTTATTGAGAATAAAAATATACCATATAATTCAAGGTTTCTGATTGGTTAAAAATATTTTCCCAAATACTGACAAGCCAATAAATAACTGCCTCTGAAGTGACATCACTAATCTACCTACTGTGGTGTAGCGGTTATCATACCTGTCTACAGACCACGAGGCCCCGGGTTCAATCCTGGGGTGGGTAGACACGCCAGTGCACCACAACTGGTTATCAAAGGCCGTGGACATTGACTTGGTTGTCGATGTTATGTCTGTCCGTACGTCATACCTGTGTTCTCGTCCGGGTCGTATTAAGCGTTTCGTGATAGCATTTGTACTATCATAACCGAATACGCAGGCGACGACCCGGTCATTGTAATTGTGTGTTAAACTCTCTCTCTCTCTGACATCACTAGTATGTATCATATGTCCTAGTGTTAAGCAATTTTCTTGGGAAGAGATTCCCACCTTCAACATTTGGTTGAAATATACATTTTCATTCATCAAGCTGATATATTTGGTACTCCGTACGTTCCCCATTTGCAAAACCACAGAGACCCAATATTTGTTCCCAACTTGTTTTTGTGACGCTTGAAATCTGAAAAGCAATCAAAGCAGTTCACCTTGTTGGGTTTTATCATTATCACACAGCTTGAAATCATGATTACCTACTTTTCCTTTTTAAAATGAGAATTAGAGATAAAGCGCTGCCAACAACTTCCCTATAAAACAAACCATTTTTCTCATGGCCATGAAAAGCAAGGAAATGAGATTTGCTGGTCTGTTGGCCATTTCTTTTTCGAAACAAGAAAAAAAGTGTTTTTGGAAATAAGTTTCTATTTCCATTATACAAACATAAACAGCTGTAACCAAGATTGAAACGAAAAGTTAAGTTGTTGTGATGGCACTTTCCCATACCAATAGCGGATTAGTTGGTGAGATATCATGTAATTGCTATGGCACTTTTGTGTTAGTGTGTAATTCTAAATACCATATTAGGTACACAATGAAGGTATTTCTTGTCTTCAACACAATAATTTGGTGATCTTACCTTAAAAAACTGTTGAGCACCATCATTCATAGCTAGAGGACATGAATAAAGCCCCGCAGAGGGGAAATACAAGAGCTGTTTTGCCACCTGGTAAACTCGACTGTAAAAGTAACATCAAAAGTATTTTAAATGTAATTATCTATTATAATTGTTAATACTGTATTCGACATAATAAGTGCCCTTGCTCTAATAACCGCCCACCCAACATTTTTTGACTGATAGCATATCCCAACATCAATCAAAATTGAATGTTGTTTATATGTACTTATGTTTCATACCTTTTTTTGTACGCTATCCCAAATCCCTGTAAAAACAGGGCGAAGAAATTTGTGGTAATTACTTAGATTAGGGCTATCTTCCTTATGTTTCACTGAATTCACACTGTACAAGACCCATGAACATGGCGCTTATTAGGAAGAAACCTTGTGCCTAAAAGTGGTAAAATTCTATTTTCGTAAGCGCCTTAGGCGCTTGATATGTCGGATACAGTATTGTAATCACATTTTGTTCTCTAAAGGTCTAGTGCCTTATAGAGACTCACCATTAGCATCATTAAAATCCATAAGATATCATGAAAATTGCAAAAATTCCCATAGAAAGTGTTATAATTGTATATAATACATCTCTTCTGCTTACACAGCACTTTTCAAGGAAGATGAAATGTTCAAATAAACAGTTAGAAATTCAAACAGAACTTACCCATAAGAAAATTAAACTGAACTGAACAACATAAATGATGAGAGAAATTGCAAATGCACAACATATACACTATCCCAAGTGCAATTACAATTTAAGACATAATTCAGTTTAGAAATAAAATAAAGAAATTTAAAATGAAAATATTTTATGTTAGCAACAGTCAAGAAAAATACTGTTAAAAGTCTTTAGAGCATGCTGAAAACAAGTAAAACATTATGACATGAAAATATATCAGGGAACCTAAGGATCACTGTCATTGGGGGATATGGTTTTATCAAGTGAATTACAGACTTAGGAGCTGTACCTTGTAAACAATCAATACAAAAATTAACCAATTTAATGCTACATTTAACATGTCAATGGCTGTTTTTGTTTGAATATATTTGTTACTATTTTTTCTTCTTCTATGCTCTGAGCACAAGCTCAGTCTTTATAGAGCAAGCGTTCTTAATTGTTTTCCAGTTAGGGCTATCATTTCACAACAGCCTCAGTCCATGGGCCAATCGCATGACGAAACCAGCATCACGTGACAAACAAAACACGCCAAAACAACCTCTGAATACAAACAAGCTGAGAGTACGCACGATAAGAAGGATGTATGTCAGATGTCAGCGGTTCTCTTATCAGCCTTCCTTTGACAAGCCGCGAGTCTGCTCATTTTATAGCGGAACTAAAGGTAACATTTTGCTTGATAAACCGCGATGTTATAGTGCGCAGATCCGCCTAGGAAAAACCCAAAATAAACAAGCACTTTGGGATTTTTACTGATCTCATTCAATTTTTTTTTCCTGCTACAACTATTGTTCATGGGCCAGAGTGGATTGTCTGGTGGGCCAGATTTGGCCACGGGCCGCATATTAAGAATCAACATTATAGAGGCTTAATGAAGCACATTGTTATGTTCTTTTTAAAGCTTGTTCTCATTGTCAGTTTTGGCCCAGAACCAACTCTGTATGATAGATATAAGACTGTGGTGACATTATTTGTAAATAATCTTTTGTCAAGTACCCCCTCATTGGAAGTGGTCGAGTCTTGTGTTATGTTATTGTGGTGCCTTGCTCAATACAATAAAGAACAGGAACAAAGAAATCAAATTTACTCCTTGACACTTTTTTTATTTCTCAAAACTTGCAGGGTTCTCAAGCTCACTGGGTATATCAGCCAGTGACATACAATTTACAAAACCAATACAAGTTACAATGAATCCCCAAGGGATTAAATATAAAGACGGTGGAGGGAGAAGGATCAATGTGGGTTTTCAGTGTATCTGAAATAAAAATAAAAAGAAACATCCTTTTGAATAAATGCACTTACATAGGCTAACTAATATTAGGGCCTCCTTGTTGAAATCTATCATGTAAACAACTTATCAATGATATCTAAAATAATCATCCAAGGTAAAATCCTCCAAATGATGACTATGAATGTCTAAGTAATTTAGGAAAGACGATAAAAAATAATATTTAGTTTATCCCTTGAAATAAACTCTAAGTTTCCAGCCCATTTAAGAGACTGGAACTTGTACACACAAAACTGCTCACTCACCAGCCATAGTGTTCTATTTAAAGATTTGTTTACACCATGAGTGGCTTAAAACACACAAATTAATAAACCAACAAATTATTCCAGCGTCAACCCTCATTTAAGATTACAGTGATTCATAACAGGAATGTTGATTAAATGTACATCCAGACAACGAAGGCTGCATCCTAACGTAAGCCTTAGTATGATTTACCTTCATAGCCAGGTAGCTAGGTTCCATAAAGAAACCGGAACAAAAGTACATCAGAAAGCAAAAGGATAACGGTAATTATTATGTAAACAATAAATGATAATTCCCAAAATAAGGACTGTTGGGTTAACCATCACAATTACTCCTTAAACTTCAGTAAAAGAACAAGTTTTCCTTGATAAGCTTGAAGATCGAGTGGGCTGCCATCTTGGAATATGTCAAGGTGCATCATGGGTATAAATGAGGGATGATGGGAATGACCCTTATATCTATCCCCTGTGCTATGAATAACAATACATTGACTATCAAAATCTGACGGTCAATGCCCCTGGATTATCTTTAAATATTTATATCCCCAGAGTCATAACACCATAAGTTAAAATACTCACAACTGCTACATTAAGTTGCCAGCGTTTTCCACCAAAGAAAATACAATTTAAGTTCAGATTCCTAAACGATTATCTGATTAGGAACGTGCGTGCTGCATGTCTGCTCAATTGCTTAAGGGAAAGAGAGCGAGACACGAGTGATGTCCAACGCATGTGAGGGTCTGACTGGTCACACCTGTTTATTATTGCTGCGCTGAGGCCACAGAAAAGATTTAACATAAGAACTTCCTGCCGATTAACATACAAGTAAACAAATACATGGGCGGGGGGTCAGTGGTCAAGGATTACAACATCATTTTGGGAGAGGAAATAAAGTCCGAAATTATTCTTGAGAATTTAAGTAGTCTCCATACTTATCGCCATAAAAATGTTCCGTATATAAAAAAGGAATGAAATTTGCATCTGGCTGTGGGCTAAAAGCCTAGAGCAGCTAGAGTTAATCAAGTTTTCCATATCCCCACATTATATAGACATTGTGTAATGAGAAAAACTCACTCTTTTGTGCTGTAATTGTTCTGCAGGAAATAATTCCCTTTTCATTAAAAAAATATACTTCCTTAAAAAGTGCTCCATATGTAGAATAAATAAGTACATGTAAAAACAATGATATGTGTGTGCGTGATGATTCCAAGAAATCAATGTAATTAGATGCAAGACCTCAGGAAGATGGTTTGTGAACCCAATTATTATTAGTTTTTTTCACAAAATAGAATTTCCCACCATGTGGTGTGGTCAAATTGACCATTTGACTCATAAAACTTCGATAATCAGCCGGAAGAGATTAGAATTACCCATTGACCTATACATTATAATTTATACAAAATGGCTCATAACTTTTGTTAGAAGCATATTTTTTGTTCAGATATCTCCATTATTTTATTATTCCCCCTACTGCCATTGAATTTTTGTTTGTTGGAAAAGTATATTTTCCAGCATGTGAGTGTGATCAAATTGAACCCACCCCGCCAAATTAATGTAATGGGATGTATGAACTCATTAAGATGAACTGTGTATAACCGATTTTTATTTTGTCTTTTGACAAAATATAATTTTCCACCAAAGTGGTGTGGTCAAATTGACCGTGTCACTTGTAAAACTTTGATAATTGGCTGGAAAAGATTAGAATCAACCGTTGACCCACACATCATAATTTATACAAAACAGCTCATAACTTTTGTGTTTAGAAGCATATTTTTTGTTCAAACATCCCCATGAATTCATTTTTCTTTTTGTTTTTGTTTGTTGGGAAAATATATTTCAGCACGTGGTATGGTCAAATTGACCACCACCCCTCCCCCATGCCGTTTGCTTAAGAAGTAATAATTTGTGCTACATATCAATAATCTTCAAAATAATATTTTGTCTCACTCACATCCCTGACACTGTATTTGCATGTTAATTAACACAACTATTATGGGTTCCATTATGTATTTTCCCCATACATACGATACCATACATGTTACAGCCTTACTTGGCTTAGCATGTCAATACGTGCGCAGCAGCCTTCTGACTATTATTGATGTTTTGTTTCTCTGACAAGTATATTATGACAAAAAAGGTACACACGAAATCCAATTTAAAGCAAGAAATTAGCTTTTTTATTAAAGAAAATGTTGGAACAGTGAAATTTGATCCAGGACAGTTTTTTTAAAAAAGCACTGTTCTGTGGAACAGTGCTAAAAAATTAAAATCTAACCCCTGTGGTGGCAATTAAGCTTGATGTAAGCAAGCATTAATTTTCCCTTCACTGAAAACTAACTTCCTGGGAACATTATAAAAATTCTAAATCCTATTTTGGTTTGGCAGAAATCACAAACAGAAACACCAATTATTACAATTTAACTTATCCCTAAATGTAGCACAAATAGGAAACAATTTAAACTTCTCTAGGTTGTTTGGAATAAGGAACTACATGCATGCTACAATAAAATACCCACTAACTCTTCCTGTTGTGTAGGAAATGGATACTACAGTATGCCATGGTATCTTCAAATGTAAATGTGTACATGGGCTCACCTTGGCTATTCTACAGATTATACATCAGGTGCTTATTTCAATAAAGGTTTTCAACATACTGTAGCACTGACTGTCAAATTTTTAAATTGGTTAACCCTTCAAATTCTATGCGGTCACAGCACAACACACTGGACATGCATTTTTCAAAACATTATTTTGCTTTGTCCAATAGGCCCACAGCAGTGATTCTGGTATCATTTGAAAGCTCCAATAGTTCTTTCAGAAAATTAACATTTTTAAGGAGGGCTATATTGAGACTGTTTGAGTAAACTTGCTTGAAAATGGGTAACAAAGAAATTTTTCAAAACATTTAAATTTTTTTCAACCAGAACCAAAAGGTTTTGTGGTTCTGATGCTTTTTTTTTTTCTTCCATATGCTGACTGATTTGCAAGTTTTGTATTAACTGTCATGTCAATGCATATCATGAAATATTTGTTCCATATTCAATTCATAATTTACACCCTCCATGCAGATCAATAACTAGAATGGTAAATACCATCATGGTTCCCATGCCCATGCAAATTGACCCCCATCTCATATGACCTGGCCAATTACAAAAATAGCATCTCACACTTAGTCCGACATGGCATCCCATGTCCCACATGGCATCCCAACCCATGTTCCACATGACATCCCATCCCATCCCTTGTCCCACATGGCATTCCACCATATCTTCCACATGGCATCCCACCCCATGTCCCACATAACATCCCATCCCATACCTTGTCCCACATGGCATTCCACCATATCTCCCACATGGCATCCCACCCCATGTCCCACATGACATCCCATCCCATCCCTTGTCCCATGTGGCAATCCACCATATGTCCCACATGGCATTCCATCCTGTAACCTACATGGCATCCCACCCTATTCCACATAGATCCCATCCCATACCTAGTCCCACATGGCATTCCACCATACAGTATGTCTCACATGGCATTCCACCCTATGTCCCACATGGCATTCCACCATATGTCCCACATAACATTCCACCCTGTGACCCACATGGCATCCCACCCTATGTCCCACATGAATCCCATCCTACATGTATGTCTCACATCAATCCAACCATATGTACCACATGACATCCCTCCCTATGTCCTACAAGGCATCCCTCCCTGTGTCCAACATGGCATCTTTCCCTGTGTTCTCCCATGGCATCCCACCTAATGTCCCATCAGTGGCTTCCCCCTCCCCAAAAAAAAAAAAAAAAAAAAAAAAAAAAAAAAAAAAAACCTGGCTACACCTTTGGGCCTTCTACATTATGAGAGTGCAAATTTGAAATTGCAACATTGTTTATATAAGGATATTTTACCCCAAAATGTTGTATTGCCCCCAAATTGTTCAGTTTTCCCCTAAATTCACAGGTCTGGTTGTGCTATTACCATAAGGAACAATGAACTCTTGCATTAATTACTGGCAAATAAAGAATAACATAAAAACAACGAAATTAACTACAATATTGTGCCTGCTTGAGCATTTAATGCAAATCAAGTGCCACAGAAAATCTTTTATTTGATCATCATAGATACATAAGACACCAGAAATATTTTAAGTGAATTCAAGTGAAGAAATTCAACTAGGATTGTTAGGCAATCACACAGTTTTCAGCAATTGCAAATGCTGAAAAAACCTCAAAGCATTAAGATATAATTAAACAAGAATAAGGTGTTTATCCTCTTCCTACATTTCATCTTGAGCCAAACCCACCTCCAAGGTCCAAACTCATTCTCATATGGAATTGCTACAATGCCCTCCTCAGCTGAGATGGCCTTCTGTCTCTTCCAAGCATCACAGGTGATCAACTCGTCGATCCTGTTTCCCCAGGCATCAAAGGGTTTGTGCTCAGGAAGAAACCTGTCGCATTCTAGTCCCAATTGTTGTATTTCAGAGGAAACTCTTGCTCCAAACCTCTCTAGGTCTGGAAAGATTTCAGCAAACACCTGAAAAGGGGGACAAAATTTTGTTAAAGGTAAATTGCTTTAAATCAAATCAATACCATTATAGTACAAAAAATTGATTAAACATGGACCAATTTACATAATTTTTAAATCTCAGGCATCAATTTACATGATTTATTTTAAATAACAAAGCAACCTTAGTATTTACTTTTATAAATCCTTTGTTTTTTTAAAATGCAGCAAATTCTGACCAAAGGTTTTTGAGTCTCTGACACACCCGAATCAAATTATAGCAGGAAAAGACTTTAGGAAAGAAATTTAAAAGTTATATAAAGATTGTGAGTTGTTCACCCAGTCATACATCATAACTTTCGCAAAAATTTAAAACTGATCAAACTTTGATCAGCCATAACTCAAAACTAAAAGTGCTGTTTTTAAAATTGAAAAACTGATCTGCTAACATTTGAATGCTTTATCAACACATATAGCAGTAGTTGGCTACATGTCCATAGACCTAATGATTAGATCAGTGGTCACACTGTCAATCTTGTACAATAGAGGGCAAAAGGAGCTGACATTAAACTACTTTGATATCATATACTACTGTTCAATAGCTACTGAATTCTAAAGTTGCTAAAACTTTAGGCCTGTAGTAGGAGGGGGGGGTGTCTAAGCTAGTGAACAAGCCCCCTTTTGTTCAGAAAGTGCCCTTTTGAAATCTAAAAGAACAAATAAGCACCTCAATTTTTAAAGTTTGTTGCTCTGTTATACAAAAAATGAACCTCTCTTTCAAATTTTAAGCCGGGGAGGGGGTAAGGGGGGGGGGAGGGGAGTTTGTCCGAGTGAACAATTTGGAATTTGTTGAGAAAGGCCCTTTTGAAATCTAAAGAATAATAAGTACCTGGAATTTCAGTTTGTTGCCCTTTTATATGAAAAACGAAGCCCCCTTTTAAATTCCTGGCTACGGGCTGAAGTTTGTATGAAATGACTGGTTTACAAAGCCTACTATATATGACTGATGTTATGCCCTTACTGTCTTAACAATTGTTAATGAAATGTATTGAATTGAAAACAGATCTTTTTTTCTAATTGTGATTTTCCTGATTCAAAGTACTTTTCAAAATTTCTTTGTATGCTAAATAACAATAAATTAAATTTTAAATTTAGTACTCTCCTAATACAGTATATCCAATAGCTGTAAGTCAACAAATCTAAATAAATATTTTAATAAAATGTATAAGCATATTTGATGTGTGTGAGGATGTAATGTCACAACTAGTTTGATTTCAATAATTCTACACAGATCAGATAGAACGTTTAACTTAAACACCTCCTAAAGGGAATAAAATAACTTGCAACTAATAATTTATGACTTCAACCTTACTGAGGTTTGGATAATTACAAATTAACTAAATGAAGTTGCTTGAAAATCATGGAAACTAATTAAGAATTGCAAATAAGATCAATTTCAAACAGGAAATTCATCATTCTACTTTATTGAAATTTACTCCCTTTTCTTTTTGTTTCGGACAAAAGCTTCAGACAATTATATTTACACCTTTAAGGTCTGTCTATGTAACAATCAATCAAACATTGCTCTGAAGTGACCGCATATTTTTTAAATGCCTTTCTTCTGTAACAATATTTGTGATTTCTTTGAAATGAAAACTAGCACATACATGTAACCATCAAATCCCAATACCTACTTTCACAAGGAATATTAAAGACTGATAAAAGAGACCTATTTTGAATAATTTCCTGTCACATCTTGTCCTGTTACAACTTTAAGGTGTCTATGTAACAATCAATCAAAAATTGCTCTAACGTGACCGCATATCTTTTAAATGCCCTACTTCTGTAACAATATTCGTGAGTTCATGGAAATGAAAACTAGCACATAACCATCAAATCCCAATACCTACTTTCACAAGGGATATTAAAGACTGATAAAAGAGACCTATTTTGAATAATTTCCTGTTACATCTGGTACTCTTCAAGGGTCACTTTAAAAGTCCTTTCATTTTTCTGAACAACTTGTGAATCACCACAATAAGTAAAGATGCAATAAACAAATGCAAAGTGCACTTTATATTACTTCCTGAAATCTGTGATACTACTTTGATATTATTATAAAGAGTCTAGGTTGCTACCGAGTTACTAATTGCACTGTATGACCTGGTACCTGGTAGCTTTATCACTTACCACAAGGCTACCCTTGATTCTGAAAAGATATGATCGTAAATTTCTTGTGCTAGGATAAATTGGTTAGCCAGACAAAATAATCCGTTGAACTAATTAAAGCTTGCTAGATTTTCAAAATATCTTAGAATACTTAAAGGAATTTTCCCGTGAATTTTTATTTTCATACAAATAAAAGAGGATTACGAAAGAAACAATTTGGTGTAAAAATCTTGTTGATATCTTTTTCCGTTCAGGAGTTACTGTATTTCAAAAATTGTGAGAGTGTGTGGGGAAGTGACCTCATATTGAATAGTGTGGTGTCATCAATGCAAATCCAAGATAATTGTTGTGTATTTCTTTGAAAATTAATTGTTTTTCCTAAATTACTGCAAGGATTTTTTTTTTTATTTATTGAGATGGGGTATAACATAAACTTTATAAGAACGTACTTTGCCCCTTTGCTCATGAACCTTACATTCTAAGCTAAACAAGAAAATGTTTGTTTTATACAAATATATAAAAATGATCTTGAATCTGCCTTAATGACATCATATTTTACACTGCATCTGTCACTCTTCAACACACTTGTGCAATCTTTGAAATGCAATAACTCCTTAACGGAAAAACATATCAACATGATTTTTACACCAAATTGTTTCTTTCAATAGTCCTCTTATCATATATAAGAAAACAAAAATTCACTGGAAATATTCCTTTAAGCAAACTATGAGGCTCAGCTGGATTTTTCCAGCATTATTCCCATTGCTACATGTACATAGTACTTCTCACCAAGGCATGACAGACACTTGTAATTTTGTCCCTTAGATATTAGGCCGCATCAAGTTTCATCTTCAGCTGACTACAAATTGCACATTGAACTGTACCTTCAGCTTAACATCAATTGACCAAGTACATCAGCTACTTAAAACTTTCAAATGACTTTTCATCTGTAGATAAATACTACCAACTCAATGCTTACTTTAACCATCAACTTCATGTGAAAGAGCATCAAATTAGGAGTAAAATTCCCAACAAAGGTTTAGTTCAGGGGTCATGCAAGTTCATCTTATTTAAAAGAGGACTTTAAAAAAAAAATAGTGATGAAAGCATTCACAAATCTTATTCTCTTAAGGAGATATTTAATTTGTATAGGAAGAACTGAAATCCGACTAGTCATGACATCACATACTGAGATTCCTCAAACTATTTACATATTTTGCCATGTATTGTCCTGAGAGTTTGTAGCTTAAAAGCCATTGGATATGTCAGGAAAGTACAGAATCTTATAAGAGTATTTAATTAACCATCTGAAGAAAGTTTGAAGAAAAATAATTCACATAGTAAAACAGTCAAATAGATTTTATTTAAAATACATTAAAATTGTTAAGAATGTGAGAATAAGGACACCAACCTCCCATAGTAAACTAACAACACCAGTCATTTCTACACAGATAAGACAGAACTTTAAACATGAATATCTCATTAACGGAACAAGATATGAAATAATTTCTTCAGCATTTGTTTCTATTAAAATCATCTTTCATATGAGATAAACTTGCTTGACCACTAAACAGCTGAACTAATCCTTTCAATTTGGCTAATTTCTTGATTTTCATCAGTGATTGCAATCACTAACAAAACTATTTGGCACTTTTTCTTTCCCTACTACCCCTTTTCAATTTTGGCAAAAGTTTTGAATATACTGTTTGAAGAGGGAAAAGAGTGTCAAGTATTTTGTCGGTTATTGTAGTATTGTTCACACACAATCTTTCCATCATATAACAGTTGATTAGATTGCCAGCTTTTACTGTATTAAGTGAAACCAATGTACTGTGCAAATAATTTATCAGCCAGGGCTGCTTAATACATTAAAGTTACATGTACATGCCATATCCCAAAAGCAAGACCTGTGTGTTGAATAAATGGAAGTATTATTATATAAGATTACTGTTAATGCATTGCAAATGATTAATTATATCATTCATGCCTCTATGAGTAAAGCTGTTTTCCTGAAAAATGGTCTTTTATAATATGACTGCTGCCCTTTAAAATTTTCATCAAGACTGGAAACCATTGAATAGCTTTTCATGATACGTTTTAGCTGTGAATTGTAAAAAAAACCTTTAAACCCTAAATTGGGGCAGATATTCCAGTGCAATAGTTCTCATTGAACTCTAAATTAGGTTTTGTTTGTTGATGTTTAACGGCACTGTGACAGTCAGAGTCAAATGTGCCAAGAGGTTGTTAATAAATAATGGTGTAAGAGTAAGGATAGTGAGAAGATGGAAGGTTTGTAAGGGAGATAAAAGGAAAAGCAGAAAAAAGGGGTATGTAAGGTTAGGTGTAGAAAGGGAGGGAAGGGGGACTTAAATGTGGTGGAAGAGGTTGTTGTTGCAGAGGAAGTTGATGATGTTTGAGGAAGAATTGTTTTTGAATAGGTCCGAGATTGAGGATAGTGAGGAGAGAAGAGATCTGGAGTTCTGGTATAGGGGACAGGTTACGAAGATATGCTGATGAAGAGATCAGTCTTACAAGTGGGGCAGAGAGGGGTAGGGGAGCCGGATAAGAGATGGGAGTGAGTGAGAGAGGAATTTCCAAAGCGGATGTGGGTGACAACAATGTCTTCCTGTGGTTGTGACTGTGCAGAGGGATGTTGGTCTTGACTTTGGGTTTGATGGTGTGGAGTTTCCAAATTAAGACAGCAATATACTTTTTCCCTTTTGTCAGTAAAAGGGCAAAACATAGAGTAACTGTAAGAGTGTTGAGAGGAAAGGAAGATAACTTTTGATTGGGGCATCATTTTGTTGGAATGGGGTGTTTGAAATTTTGTGGAGTAAAGACTGTTGCCAGTTTAACATTTTAATATCTTTGGTGGTTATTTACTGTAGATTGATTCTTCACCAAAGACATCCATAAGTGGACCTTTTTTTTCATTTTCGTACGCTATTCAATCTAAACTATAATTCAACGTTGATGGATTGCATATTACAATACTTTTTTATATCAAACACAAATATAAATCTAATCTTAGTTGGACTTCAAATTAACATAGAAATATTTGATTCCAAACTTTACGCTAAGAAAAACAAGTTTTGCTGAAACTTTGTCATGTTAAATCCAAACTGTGTATTTATTATTGCAACATTCTGGAACAATGTGGGCAAATCATTTAACTAGATACCAGCATGATTGATACAGTATGTCAGTACAAAGAGCAAAACAATCAAATTGCCACATGTACTGTAAGAATATAATTAGCTGATTATACAGACTACACATGGTTTTCTTATCTCTCATATCTTCTTTGTTTGTTATATTTTTCACAGAGACACTTCAATGTATGTTGTATCAGCAGTTGCAACATTGATTTTAAGCAATAAAAGAAAGGGATTATACACTTTTGGATATTGTTTTTGTGGTAGGGTTGACAAGGGACCACACAATGAATAAAAAACACAATTAAACAGCAATGATTACAAATTATATCCAAATTGCTGAGGTGCCACCAACATGTGGATTCAGAAAATGTAGGCACTCTCTATCAATTAAAACAGAACTAAAGACTTTGTGCCATCAAATTAAATTTAAGAATTGACATAACAGTAAATGTTTGTAATGATAAAAAGGTCAAGGCAACATTACATGTGGTAAATACATGTATGTCTCTAAAAATGTTCCCCATGTAATTGTGCAATTAATAGTACATTAAAGCATATGAAGATGTATTTACTACATTAACATTATTTCTGTCACATTTTTTTCGTGGGAGGATTTTCGACACCTTTAAACCGTGGGGAAGTTCACAATTAATTTCAACTGTGCACGAGGATTACCTGAAACATGCAAAAATTACATGAAGTCAAATTATCACTACCAGAGGAACTTCACAACAGATCACCACATACTCTTCTAAACTTAAGTATAATCACTACCAGAGAGGAACTTTACAACAGATCACCACATACTCTTCTCAACTCAAGTATAATCACTACCAGAGAGGAACTTCACAACAAAATCACCACATACTCTTCTCAACTCAAGTATAATCACGACCAGAGAGGAACTTCACAATGAAATCACCACATACTCTTCTCAACTCAAGTATTATCACTACCAGAGAGGAACTTCACAACAAATTCACCACATACTCTTCTCAACTCAAGTATAATCACTACCAGAGAGGAACTTCACAACAGATCACCACATACTCTTCTCAACTCAAGTATAATCACTACCAGAGAGGAACTTCACAACAGATTACCACATACTCTTCTCAACTCAAGTATTATAACTACCAGAGAGGAACTTCACAAAAGATTACCACATACTCTTCTCAACTCAAGTATAATCACTTCCAGAGAGGAACTTCACAACAAAATCACCACATACTCTTCTCAACTCAAGTATAATCACTACCAGAGAGGAACTTCACAATGAAATCACCACATACTCTTCTCAACTCAAGTATTATCACTACCAGAGAGGAACTTCACAACAAGATCACCACATACTTTTCTCAACACAAGTATAATCACTACCAGAGAGGAACTTCACAACAAGATCACCACATACTTTTCTCAACACAAGTATAATCACTACCAGAGAGGAACTTCACAACAGATTACCACATACTCTTCTCAACTCAAGTATAATCACTACCAGAGAGGAACTTCACAACAGATTACCACATACTTTTCTCAACTCAAGTATAATCACTACCAGAGAGGAACTTCACAACAGATTACCACATACTCTTCTCAACTCAAGAATGATTACTACCAGAGAGGAACTTCACAACAAAAACACCACACACTCTTCTCAACTCAAGTATTATAACTACCAGAGAGGAACTTCACAACAAGATCACTACATACTTTTCTCAACTCAAGTATAATCACTACCAGAGAGGAACATCACAACAAGATCACCACATACTTTTCTCAACACAAGTATAATCACTACCAGAGAGGAACTTCACAACAAGATCACCACATACTTTTCTCAACACAAGTATAATCACTACCAGAGAGGAACTTCACAACAGATTACCACATACTCTTCTCAACTCAAGTATAATCACTACCAGAGAGGAACTTCACAACAGATTACCACATACTTTTCTCAACTCAAGTATAATCACTACCAGAGAGGAACTTCACAACAGATTACCACATACTCTTCTCAACTCAAGAATGATTACTACCAGAGAGGAACTTCACAACAAAAACACCACACACTCTTCTCAACTCAAGTATTATAACTACCAGAGAGGAACTTCACAACAAGATCACTACATACTCTTCTCAACACAAGTATAATCACTACCAGAGAGGAACTTCACAACAGATCACCATATACTCTTCTCAACTCAAGTATAATCACTACCAAAGAGGAACTTCACAACAAGATCACCACATACTCTTCTCAACTCAAATAAAATCACTACCAGAGAGGAACTTCACAACAGATCACCATATACTCTTCTCAACTCAAGTATAATCACTACCAAAGAGGAACTTCACAACAAGATCACCACATACTCTTCTCAACTCAAATAAAATCACTACCAAAGAGGAACTTCACAACAAGATCACCACATACTCTTCTCAACTCAAATAAAATCACTACCAGAGAGGAACTTCACAACAGATCACCATATACTCTTCTCAACTCAAGTAAAATCACTACCAGAGAGGAACCTCACAACAGATTACCACATACTCTTCTCAACTCAAGTATAATCACTACCAGAGAGGAACTTCACACAAGATCACCACATACTCTTCTCAACTCAAGTATAATCACTACCAGAGAGGAACTTCACAACAGATCACCACATACTCTTCTCAACTCAAGTATAGTCAGACCAAGAAATCTCAGCCAAGAGAGAATCCTTGCTTCTAGAATAAGTCTAGTAGTTCTTCGCTGGACTTGCTCAAAAATGAATTCATCTTCTCTACCTATAATACCTATGATGAATCCTGGTCCAAAGGTTTAATTGCCTGAGATTCCATATCTGGAAATATTGCTGAGAATATTGTTAGTCTCAACATTTTAATGAAAGCGGAAATCCTGATTACGCCAATGCTTATCCAGCTTGTTAAAAAAATTATTTAGGTCACTTGCTTCCATAACCTCCGTTGGTAGACTATTCCATAGTCTACATATTCTTTGTGAAAAAAAGAAGGTTGTGCCAAATACTGGAAGATGAATGCGACTGCAAAATTTTATTGAATCTCTTGTAATAGTATTGGTGAAGAGTAAGTAAGTTAGCAACTTTTGAGTTGTAAATATTTGAAATTATCTTGAAATCTTTGATCATATCTTCTCTTCATCTCCTACAAGTGAGGGAAGGCAAGCTTAGTTTTGCAATCCTTCTCATAAAAGGGACTAGCCTTGCATTATGAACTAAAATACTAGCACTTTTTAAACGCATACCTCCGCCCGTTGCAATTCCAACATGCCTAGAAATTTTTTAGACTTCATTTGATCCCCAAACCCAATATAATCTACCTCAGATATCCTAGGCCCACCAAGATTCATCCTCACGTTTTGATCTGTAATGAGCATTTGCAATCTAAACACTTGAAGATTATCTTCTGACTGGATTTCTTCCAAGGTCATACCATTGTTTTCAGTCTTATTGAAGTGAAACATTGTTTGAGCTCTATTCAGCTAGGATTCACATTCCATCATTTTCTATTCATGGCAAAAACCAATTGTTTCATTTTCATTGATTCCAGAGAACACTTGGAGTCCAGAAAATTGATTGTTTGGATCTTCATTCAGAGTGCAAAGTCATTGTTCAGCACATTCCATTGGAAAGTTCAACTTAGTCTTGATAACTTAGTTTTGATAACTAAAGTCTTGACAGATCTCATCCTAAAACATCCTCACCCCTCAATTTCTGCCTTTCACCTGTTCCAATTAGTACCAAATTTTAATCACTTCTTCATGAAACAGTAACAAAATCACACACCAAACTCAATCAAAATCCAATAATCAGTTCTGGAGATATCTTGATGACAGACAGACAAACAAACAAACAGATACAGGTGAAAACATAACCTCCATCCAACTTCGTTGGCGGAGGTAATTATGAGTAGGGTCCGAGTCATGCTTCTTCCTAGCCTGTTACTGTACTAGCAAGAGTACTGTATGAATGACCAAATGATGTCATCATTCAGTGGTGAACACCTAACTGAGTTTGAACCAATGTCTGAACCACAAGTACTGAAACTGATAATGGATTCAAAGCCTACAACATGTGAGTTGGATCCTATTCCAACTAAATTGTTGTTGCAGTTTTGTGATGTCCTCCTGCCTGTCATCACAAAAATGATAAATATCAGCCTGGACACAGGAATTGTACCTAAAGTATTCAAGAATGCGGTGGTGAAACCTCAAATTAAAAAGCAGAACTTGGACAAAAATCAACTCATAAACTACCGACCAGTGTCAAATCTCCCATTTCTCTCAAAGATCTTGGAAAAGGCAGTAAACAAGCAACTGGTAAATCATATTAATAGCCACAATCTTTCGGCAAAATTTCAATCTGCCTATAAGAGTGCACATACTGTAGTACTGAAACCGCTTTGGTGCGTGTTGTGAACGACTTGCAAATGGCGATAGATGATGGAAAAGTTGGAATCTTGGTACTCCTCGACCTCTCTGCTGCTTTCGACACGATCGATCACGAACTTCTGAAACAACGACTAGCTCATGAATACGGGTTCAGTAACAAAATACTTTCTTGGCTTTCATCGTATATATCAGACAGACACCAGTCTGTTATCATCAATGTGTCACAGTCTAATCCAATAAATCTAACATGTGGTGTACCACAAGGATCTGTTTTAGGTCCTCTGTTATTCACCTTATACACAAAGCCACTTGATAGACTTATAAACAGTCATGACGTTCTTCATCACCTCTATGCCAATGATACACAGCTGATAGATAGTTTTCACCCAGCAGAAAGTGGAATAGTGGCACTTAGCAAACTTGAACTATGTACAACAAGCATAAAGTCTTGAATGACGAACAACAAGCTCAAACTTAACGAGTGCAAGACAGAAGCTATGCTTGTAGGACCCAAGTCCAGACTGCTCAACACAGACATCAGTCATATCTCGGTTTGTCTCACCTCAATCCCATTCTCTAAATCAGTGAAAAATCTGGGTGTTTTTCTTCAACCGGAACTGACCATGGAGAAGCATATCACAGAGCTTTGCAGGATCTGCAACTACTACTTGCACAATATTGGCAGCATCAGACACCTTCTGACTCAAGAGACGGCTTCAGCATTGGCAAGGTCATTAATCCTGTCACGTCTTGATTATTGCAACAGTCTGCTTGTAGGTGCGTCACATGAGAACATCAAACGATTGCAGAGGATACAAAACAAAGCTGCACGTATTGTCACTAAAACATCAAAACGTGACAGTATTACAGCCGCGTTAAAGCTTTTGCACTGGCTACCAGTTGAAGCTAGAATCGAGTATAAAATATTGTGTTTAGCCTACCAGTGTATAGACGGATCAGCACCAGAATACCTCTGTGAGCTTCTGTCCATCTATCAGCCAAAAAGGTGTCTCAGGTCTAGTGACAAGCAATTGCTGGATATACCAAAGTGGAGACTAAAATCTTTTGGTTACAGGTCTTTCACAGTGGCAGCCGCCAGAAAATGGAATGATATTCCGAAATCCATGAAAGACATTACATTTTTGAATATGTTTAAATCTCAGCTCAAATAATTTGTTTAAGAAGTATTTTTGATTTTTATTTTAATTTAATTTAATAGTTTATTTACATTAACCTATCATTTGTATTGTATAAGCGCTTTGAGCATACTCCACAGTGTGGATTAAGCGCTATATAAATGTTCCTATTATTATTATTATTATATCTCAATACTACTTCACAATGTTGATATTCAATCAAACATTCAAGTGGTATTAAATGAGTAAATACCTCAAATATACTCCATGCAGCCCTGTTCCATTTTTAAGACCCTCTCGAAAATGATGTAAGTGCTTCATGTATACACAGTGACAGGAATTCAAGGAGACACTCAATCCAGTTGTCACCAAATACTTGTCCCAAAGAAGCATCAACAAAAGGAATGGATTACAGCTGAGACCATGCGTAAAATAGAAGCAAGATAGAAGAAGAAAGAGGTCCTCAACAACAGTCGCAAGAGAACGGCAAAGTCAATGGCTGTGGCTGAACACACAGAGGCTAACAAGTTGGTCAGGAAGAGCATCAAGAGAGATAAGCGCACCTCCATTGATAGCTTGGAAGAAGAGGTTGAAGATGCAGCAGCTTGAAGAAGTTGTACGACACCATAAACAAACTGTCAGGCAAATACAACCAACCTGAAAGACTGGTTAAGGACAAGGAAGGCAATGCCATAGGAGCAGTGTAACAGCTTAACAGATGGGCTAAGCACTTTCAGGAACTGTTAAACCAACCCCCACCACCAAATCCTCCTAACATTCACCTAACAGACACTGACTTACCCATAAGCTGTGAAAAACCTTCAAGAACAGAAATTAGAAAAGTCATTTAATACACAACTGAAAGATGAAAAGGCTTCCGGTTCTGACAACATACCTGCGGAAGTACTAAAAACAGATATAAACACAACAGTTGCAGGGGACTTCAGGGGGCTTGTCTACTAACTGTGGTGTAGCGGTTATCATACATGTCTACAGACCACGAGGCCCTGGGTTCAAGCCTGGGTTGGGTAGACACGCCAGTGCACCACAACTGGTTAACAAAGGCCATGGACTTTGACTTGGTTGTCGATGTTATGTCTGTCCGTACGTCGTACCTGTGTTCTCGTCCGGGTCGTATAAAGCATTTCGTGATAGCATTGTTACTATCATAACCGAATACGCAGGCGACAACCCTGTCATTGTAATTGTGCGTTCACTCGTCGTCAACGTCGGGTGCTTCGAAAAGGGGCCAGTTGGCTTTCTTAAGGTTCCAGTTGAGGGTGTGGTCTGTGGGGGTTTGTTTCTTAAGGTTCTAGTTGGGGGTGTGGTCTGTGGGGGTTTGAGGGTTGGAGTGAATAAGGAGAGGGTAATGGTCACTACCATAGAGGTCAGCAGTGACCTTCGAGGTAAAATCAAGGAGGTGGTTGGGGGAACAGATAGACAGGTCAATACAGGTGAGGGAGTGTGTGGCAGGGTGAAGGTAGGTCGGGGAGTTAGTGTTGAACAAGGAGAGGCTGTGCTGTCGAAGAGTGTTTTAAATGAGCTTGCCTTTGGGAGTGGTGGTATTGGAGCCCCACAGGGGGTTGTGGGTGTTGAAGTCACCAAGAAGGATGAAAGGGGAGGGGAGCTGAGAGATGAGGTTGTTAAAGCTGGTTGGCTGAATGTTGGCATTGGGGGGAGATCAAGGGTATAGGAAGCGGAGGGCTGGGAGGCTTTAGCCCCCCGGTCAAAAATGTGAGGGTTGCATATTTCAACCCCACACTTTTCAGGGAAGAAAACCCCTTATTGGGCTTATTTGTACTCTCTGTAAAATATATCAACCTGTTGGCGCTTGTTCTTCTGATTTATTCGATTATAATTTATAATACTTTGCTCCATTCCCTGATCCGATTTTAGTTTCCCCAATTTGTATCATTTGAATTGACCACACTTGGCCATAAAATGTATCATTACATTGTATACGCCAACGTAGTGCCTATGTATGTGTAACATACAGCATGCACTTAGTATGTGTACACGCAGGTGACAGGTCACTGCGCTCTGAATTTGTATGTACTGCCGTGTACGTCGTGTCTTATACTAACTCAATTGTCTATTCTTCTTTGTTAAAAAAAAAAAAATGATGGCATTTGAGGTATTGGGGTAGGGGACAGGGGGGTCTCAGAAAAGAAAGGAAGGTTGGGAGAGAGGTGGTGGTGGAGGTGGTTTGTGTAATGGGTGTGGTTGGGTTGTTGGCAAAGACAATGGGCTTAGGACTTGGTAAGAAGTGCTACTTGAGGTTGGTTTAGGAATGTGAGTCAGTTTTAGTTGTGCTAGGGGAGGGGCGGTATTGGTGTTTGAGGAGACTGTGCTCAAGTTGAAAAGGTTTGGTGTGGAGGGAAGCGAGGAATTTCTGGCCTCTGGGTAAGTGGTGCTGGGATTAAGGGTTTTCAGTTTTGTTATCTGTTTTAAACTCTCGCATCCCTGGTCATGAAACTCTTAAAGGTCCATGGATGAATAGCAGCAACTTATGCTAAATTGCTTTAAGATCCATGGAAAATGATGAAAATAGCAACAGATTTCATCCAAATCATTTAAAAATGGATCAATTTAGAGCATTTTATATTTTCAGGCCTAAATATGCCAATTTTTGTTCCTCTTTAAGTTCCTCTTGTGATGTATGACAGGGCAGAAGTTCGTATTTCTCTATGTAAACCCTTTGGGTTTTTTTTAATTGCTACTCACACATTTTTGAAAAATGGAAAGGAATTTTAACCTAGTGTTTTTAAGTGGTGACCATACCCTTAACCAAAATCTAGCAGGAATAGACTTTGTCAACATTAACAGGAACTTAAATTTTGGAAGGAAATATAAAGAATTACATAAAGCTTTTCAGCTGCTCACATGGTCATACATCACAAATTTAACATAAA
Source organism: Chiridota heheva (assembly GCA_020152595.1). Lineage (NCBI taxonomy): Eukaryota > Metazoa > Echinodermata > Holothuroidea > Apodida > Chiridotidae > Chiridota > Chiridota heheva. The sequence continues at coordinate 2,743,751 of JAIGNY010002796.1, read as the reverse complement.
TTATGCATTCACTGCAGATCTCTTAAATTTTAATCTGTCATAATTCAAACACTATATGTGCAGTTAACATGATTTAAAAACTGTTGCATTCGAATTTAATGCTCTTTCTTGTGGGATATAGGCATACATAGACCTTTACCCCTTAAAGCCCCAGGGGTTCAAAATGTGACAAAACAAATTCAGATTATTCTTTCCAAAATTAATTTTCACAACTTTTCGGGGGGTTTTCTATTACTGTAAATTTAGTTTAAATGAATGCTAAACAATAAAAAAAGTAAAAAAATCGACGTAAATATGCAAATTTGCAACTTTTAGGAAAAATTAAGGCAATTGTTTTTGAGCTTGTATTTTTCCTTGTGAATAATGACAATGGAGGATTTTTTGCATATCTAGATTGTTTGTGAAATTTCCTCTTCAATGATACCAGTCTAAATTTCTTTTTTTCTCAAAGCAAAACATGCAAAAACAATGAAAAGAAAAAACAATTAATAATCACCACTGTAATTATTTGGAAAACCTGGGGCGTGCACATTGCCAACCTGCACACTATCCGCTACACCAGACTGTGGTGTCTGTGGTTTCAGTGTAAGGATTTGTTTTTAAACTTAAATAACGGAATGAATAAAAAAGGGGTAGCTGCTCTGTTTGTTTTCAATTGAAAGTTCGTGATGTAAGCTTCGTCACAATATATATGGCATGTGGTAGGTGTACTGTGATCCAAAGTTAGGATTTTTTTTTTTAAATTGGTCTCAAAAAGGCTAAAAATCATCAAATTTTGCACAACTTTTGCCAAAACAAGATATTGGTGATAAGGGCAATCAAAATTTGACCAGAATTGGATACTTTGATGTTTTGAACAGTTGTTCATAAATTTTCAAGCAAAAATTAGGTGCGAAAGTATGGCAAGTATTGCTTTTGAAAAAACATTTTGTGCATATTTTTTAATTTTCTATATTTAATCCATTTTTTCTCTAAAATCTTCAACATAACCCCCATCAAAAAGTTACAATTCGAGCTCTTTCAAATGATACCAGATCACTGCTGTGGGAGCATTTGACCAAGAAAAATATTTTTTCGAAAAGTGCATGTCAAATCGGTCGTGTCATGACCGCGTCATCATTTAAGTTAATCTGAATGGAAGTCAGCAAAAATCCTTTTAGAGGACCTTTACGCCAACCGTGTAACAAAAGTTTGAGAGCAAAAAATCAATCAACAAGTTAGGAAGTTTAACTTTGAAACAATTTAGACTTGGTGCATGTACAATGTTTGATGGTAAAGCATTCCAATCTTTTAGTGTTTGAGGAAAGAAGGAATTTTCATAAACATTTTTTTCAGCATAGGGATGTGGAATTAATATCATGGTTATTTCTTGTAATTCTTGCATTTGGGATTAGGGTATCATTACAATGGCGACAAGATTTTTATTGATTTTAGCATTTGTAGATGGGTGTTCTTTCTTCTTGTTTTTAGTAGGGGCCAATCTAATCTATGAAGCATGCTAGTGACACTAGATTTATAAGAGTAGTCTGCCATACAGAACCTGGCTGCTCTCCTTTGCAATGATTCAAGTCTATCTACATTTGGTGATGGGTGTCCCAGACTGCTGATGCATACTCAAGTACTGGCCTAACTAGAACTTTATATGTAGTGGTTTTAATGACTGTGGGCAGTTTGAGAGATTACGTCTTAATAGGCCAAGTACAGAGTTTGCTTTGTTGTTTATGTTATGTATATGTTTATCCCATATGGTTTATTATCAATTTCCATACCTAGGTACATGTGGGAGTTAACTTGTTTTAGCGACTGGTTTAAATGTTGCAAGATACATTCCAAATTCCTTAGCAACGCATTTCTTGCAAAAATATACAAACACTTTCCTCCTTTGGAACAAAATCGGGAAGTAGACCTGAACTTTGAAGGACCTGCATGCTCAACTAAGGCCTATGCTAGTTATTATACACATCCCTCGGTATGGTTGACATTGGGATTGCCTTAAGAGGGTTATTAAAAGAGTATAACATTCACACTGTTTTCTAAAATTTACGCGTGTGGAAAATTGATGATTGAAAATGACTTACTTTTTGGATATTCTTATAGAATTAATCTAAATATTAGACTTTTCAAAAAAACTTTTTCTAAATCTTTACCTGTTTAACACCATGATGGGATAAAGTTCTTCAATGTTATGTTTTGGTCCGCCACCTTTCTTAGTCACTGCATGTTTGTGATCAACTATTGACATGCCTGCAAATGAGTTTGAAGATGTTCCACCAAACTAAAGGTTGATTTTTCACTGACAACAATTTTGTGGTTCATTTACTTTTATTAAAATAGTTTTAATATAAAACTGTGCAAAAACAAATTAGGTAAAACACCAAGAAATGTTTAGATTGTATAATTGTACTCTATAAGTATTACCTTCATTTTGTCCTCAAATAATCTAAAACATATTTCTCCTGCTTAAATGTAATAACCACGATAGCAGTGTTTGAACTTTGACCGCAGGGCCCCTTTAAGGAATTTTCACTGGTCTCCAAACATTGACAAATTTATCACTTATTTATACGGATTCCCAGTTTGCAATCCAGGGGTGATTTTTTTCTTTTTGGGGGGGAGGAGGGAGGGAGTATCGGTCACACCGGATTCTTATCAAAATCACGCAGTGGCGCCGTAAGGGGGAAATGTGCATGTGACATATGCGCTAATGACATGGGATCCAGGTGTCCACTTCAGGGCCTTTAATGGGTCTAGGGGCGAAGCCCTGTTAGCATCCAGGGGGCGAAGCACCTGGAAGTACTGCAATTTGGGGCATTTTGTAGGTACAAAATGTTCCATTTTGATAAATATTTTGTATTTTCATCATACTTTTTCTCATGCCATCCATACCAACCACTGGAGAAAAATAAAAAGAGAATAACTTGCTCTGGGGTTGATTTAAATGATAATTTACCTATATAGGAAACTTAAATTTGATAAACTTAAAAAAAAGCAATATTTCCCAGAACTTAAAGGAAAATTTTCCCAAAAATTAGGAAATTGAAAGAAAATTTCCCGAAAATGAGGGAAATTGAAGAAACATTTCTCAAAATGAAATAAATGGAAGACAATTTCTCGAAAATGTAGGCAATTGAAGAAAATATCCCCGAAATTAAGGAAATTCCCTGAAATTGGAACCAGATTTCCAGATGACTATCATTATATCATCTGATATTTGTGCCTCCTATGTATCCACTTTAATACCACAAATTAACCTTATCTTTTTTTAACAAAATTTTAAATTGTATCTATTTATTTTATTTCATTTTAAATTTTTTGGGAGGAAAAACACACACGATGAGCGAATGTAGTGTAAGTATACGTTAGTTTTATTCGTTTAAGCAAAACCATAAAACAACAGTGTATAACATCAATGGCGCGTATGTGATTGGATGGGACACTATCATTGAATGATTATAATGAATAATAGGCCTAATTAATTAAAAAAATACTCAAATAACAAAAAATACTGTTGTCCCGAACTCAAACATGTACAGTATAAGATATTCATAGAAATCCCTGGCCTATATTGGGCCTATAAATATAAACCTGGCTTGACATAATTTTATTTGTTTTATTAATTTATTTTTATTTAAGGGAGGGGGGGTGCATGTCCCCATTGCCCCTCTTCCCCCCTGTTAAAACATGCATGAGCTTAGCTCCCAACCGACATATGGGAATATTTATCTCACAACCTTATGAAACTCAAGTTGAGCATCAATTTCTTTGGACACCAGTCGGTCATCAAATTTACCATCCTTGGTCTTAAAATTTTGCTAAGTGGTCTCAAATTTTACTACCAATTAGTATGTTAAAAGAGGCCCTGTTTGATCGTACTTTGGAGAGATTGTCACAAAAACAGTTCTGATGACTTGGATGAGCTGCAAACATCAGGAATAAGCATTGTGGGCGGGGGAAAAAGAAGGTACAATGGTTTCTTTGTCACAAAGATCTTAACGACTGAGATTTTCCTGTTTTAACACAAGGCTTAAAAAGGTACAGCAGGGTATAGGTTTTCGTAGCATCCTCGGACGGCCAGCAGTAACGGCAGCCATACTAACACGGCTGGCATCAGTCCGACGGTACTAGGCCTATGCCTACTGCCAGGAGTTCTAGGCTTAGGCTATGCATGAACATAATAAAACCATATTCGTGAAATTGGTATGGCATCACTTCACACTTTTCACTGAGTATTTACCTTTCCTGGTAATAATCTTTTCAGGTACGCTTGTAGAGGTGCATCTTCAACAAAAACGTTACCCAGTTCTGGCTCAGCTTGGAAAAATGTCCCTCTCTCCGCTTTTTTGAAAATAATTTTGGCCGAACATTTGTTGTCGACTCCGATTCAGTGCTGTTTCGCTCTTCAGGTGCTAGGCCTAGCGTAATTTTTGACACGGCGCTGGAAGTTCTGTTTAACACCGCAACAGCTATGGATTGCTTTGTTCTCAGAAGTGTTTTGTAGGAATTCATACTGCAAAGTAAACATTAAATTTATCAAAGAAAGAAAGGTTTTCCTGAAAAGTCAGGAAGAAATTCTGTGCAGCAAAATGTTGTCGATCAATAACCATCAATCAGCTGATAAACGGAAGTATATGATTATTACTGAAGAAAGTCAGACTCTACACCTGCGCAGCTTTCCCAAACGCAGAACCGCTTAACATAACATAACAAGATTTCGGGCTAAGAAGGGTTAGTCACCCCATAAAACGCCCAAACTAACACCACCACCACAAAAAAAATAACAAAGACGCCCCAAATTGATAAAGAACTTATCAATGTTGACCTTGAATTTGTGAACAGAATTGGAGCTACTTGAACTACCCACTCAGGCAAACCGAGTCCACTCATTAACAACTCTTGCGAAAAGCTAAAACACCGAATGTTTATCAGTGAGAACTCTTTGGTCAACTTCAAACTGCAACCACGTGTCACATGAGAAATAGCTGAAACAGGCAAGAGATAACAGGAAGTCAAAGCATCACTACCAGATAGGAACTTAAAAACCTGAATCATATCGCCACGTACTCTTCTCAATTCAAGCGTGGTCAAACCAAGAATTCGCAACCTAGATTCATAAGAGAGATTCCTTAATTCAGGAAAAAGTCTAGTGGCTCTTCGCTGAGCCTGTTCTAAAATGAACTTATCCTTCTCATAAAAGGACTCCAAGCCTGAATAGCATACAGTACTCAAGGTGAGGCCTGACTTCTATACAAATTTAGAACAACCTCTCTACCAAAAAATATAAATTTCTTCTAATCAAACCAAGCATCCAATTTGCCCTTGCAGCTGTAGCACACAGTTTAGAAGGTTTTAGATTGCTAGTAATGACAACACCTAAATACCTTTCTTGATCAGCACAACCAAATTTGAACCATTTATGCAGTAATCAAAAGCCAAATTGTTTTGACCAAAATGAATAACTTTGAATTTATCAACATTGAATAATATCTGCCACGTTTGGGACCAAGAAACTAATCTATTGTAAAAGTAAAGAATCACTAGCATTACGTATCACTAGCATCATCAACAATCCTGTACAAGTAAGCGTCATCAGCAAATTTACAAATCCGGGGCCAAGGGAAACATCAATATCATTAATGAAGATTAAGAAAAGAAGCAGACCCAATACAGTTTCCTGAGGAACACCACTTGTCTGCTTGTAACCTTCTTCCATGGAGATACTTCACCATTAACTGATTAACAACAACTTTTTGTGACCTGTCAACTAACCAATGATATATCCAACTGGCACACTTTCCTTCCATACCAGGTGCTCTTGTTTTATTGAACCTTGTCAAATGCTTTTTGGAAGTATAAATAGATAGGCCTAATATCCTCATTATGACCAGAATCAATTAGTTTAGTAGCATCATCAAGAAACGCTAATAAATAAGAAACATAAGACCTCTTAGGAAGAACCCATGTTCTTTATACAGTGATAAAATTGTGTCGACAGGTTGAGTTTACCTGTTTACGGTCAATTTGTCCCTTTTATTCAGTTACAATTTGTTTGCATCTTACTGTCTCTTTTCTTGCAGTCTGAAGTTGCAGAAAACATTGCTTATCCTTAATCTATACCTGTATACGACGGCTATGCAAATTCGATCGTCAGGCTGTTCATATGCATTATGGATATATATCGCTAGGCCTAATAAAAATAATAATAAAAGATTATTTCTTATGCTGACTAGGCCTATATACAGATATAGTTGGTATATATCAACCATGGCAATACTCAATTGTTGAAAGTAATGATATTTGACACGTTGTCTTGTGATCAGTTTAATTCATATTCTTGACATCGATATATCTGCACTTATCTGCTAAATAGCGTAGTTAATTAAAAGACGACCATCATCATAATACGATGTTTAGTCTGGTTTTCCCCTTGCGTTTATGGGTGTTATCAGAATCTGATACATATGACAACTTTTAGTTTTTTTTTAGTTTTTTTTGCCGTAAACATATTTTATTGTTGGCTCCATTTAAAGCTGTATGTTCGTGAAGTAGATGACAAGTAATGTTTAGATTTATAAAATAAGGCTCATACTGTCAAAATTGGCGGTCAACCATCATACATATTATCTTTAAAGGATCAGTTTAGTGGCCAAACATTCCATCTTATATGAAAGAGGACTTCAAAAAAACAAAATGGTGAAGAAAGCGTTTTAAAATCTGAGTCCGTTTAAGTTAGGGAGATATCTAAGTTTAAAGCTCTGTGTGTGATCTGTGTAGAAATGACTAGTGTGGTTAGTCTACTTTGGAAAGTTGGTGTCTTCATCCTCACATTCTCAACAATTGCTAAATTGTATTTTAAAGAAAGATTATTTGAAATATCTATTTTTTCTCAATTTCTTTTCGGTTAGTACATTAATTAAATACCCTTACTAGATCAGTTTTGCTAAGTACTTTTTTGACATATTCAATGGTTTTGAAGGCACAAAATTGCGGGACAAAACATGATAGAATACATACAGACTTTGGGGAAACTGAGGTTAAGACATCACAACTAGTCTGCAATGGCGGTTCCAGAAGGATAGGGAAGGGGAGGCGTCCGGATCCCCCTGTTGGAGTTTTCACCAAAATAATTTATAACACTAAAACCATATATTTTCACACAACCAACCGTTTTCAGTATTAAACGTTATGTCTTTTCTATTTCTTTTAATTCTCTGATGAATTACTTATTTAAAGGAGCACTAGGCAGAAAAGAGAAGGTTTATTTCTAGGGGTCCCCAAAAATCGAATGCTTTGTAGCATGCAACGGTATAGCCATTTCTGGTTAATATTAATATTCAAGTAACCTTTGCCCTCAAGTCGGCTGTGGGGCATTATAGCATAAAGTTTATCGATCTGTTGTGGAGTGTGAAATTCGCAAATACGAGTGCCCCCACTCTCGGTCTAGTGCTCCTTTAATAATCATTGGAGTTACAGTTTCTTATTATTTGTTTTACGGTGGCAAAAAAGGTACAAATTTTAAATTCAAAAAGAAAATCTTCTGAAAAACATAAATATCTATTAAATTGTTGCAGATGATTTTTTAACAAGCAGCATTCAGGACCTCAGCCCCAACCAATTCGGTGAAAATATTTTCCAAAACCAAGTCCTTTCAATTTCGTTCTCTTCCTTTCTTCATCTGTTAACTAAAAAACAATTCCTTCAAATTTGAAAATGAAAAACTGTAATAAGCGTATTGGGACTTCGTCTTATGGACTTCAGGACGAAATTGAAGAGTTGTTAACCAGGTCAAGATCAATTATGAATCGTTTATATAACAAATGAATATGCCCGACGGTTTTGTATAACCAGAAGGGTTAATTCAAAACCATTGAATTGACCCGGCGGCAATGAAGGAAAATATTTAGCCACGTCAGCAATGCCATTGCCTGTGTGGTAAAGGGGTAATCATCCATCATATCCATGTTCGTACCTTTGCCCCCAAAACTTTCCGCTCCTAGAACCGCGCTCAACCGGTTTTACATGGTTACCAAAATATCCAACTTTCAGACAAAATATAATTTAACAAATTCAAGGGACGTCTTATGTTTTCTTAAACTGGTCGAGTATAATGATGCAGTTTGTTTTTGCAGAGGTTTAATGACCCTGTATGCTAAAAGCTCTTGAATGGACATCCTTTCTATCCTAGATTAAAATCGAATATTTACTATTGGTACAGAGAAGACAAAACTGGAAATAATATAAAAAGAGAACCCTCCTTATATTATGTTCCACTTGAATAGCATTTTTTTAATGCTGTTCCAGTAATAAAGTTTGACTAGCTGGAGGACACATTTTCCTCTATCTATCTCATTCACTCTTCTGACATTCCGCATTACTGTCTAATTCTAAATATGCCAATTTTTAAACCCGCGAATCCAGAGTTGTTGTTTTTGAATACAATAAAGTATTTTTGCCTCAAATATAATACGACTATAACAATAATCGAAAATGCAAATAAACTAAAATAAACTCTATACATCTTATTTGCTCATGGCAACCAATCAATACCTGAACTAATTTTGATGTTTACTTTTAAGTGTTTACTTTTATTCAGTATGTCGGTGATGATGGGTTACATGGCTAATCTTCCAAACATGGACTGATGGAGCTCTCAGAGTCGTATTTAGTTTTCGTTTTCACTGCAGGGAGTAGGGTTGGAGCCTGGAAGGGGGCAAAGGGTAATTATCGGAAAAGGGATTTATCCAGAGGGAGGATTTATTTCACCTTTCTGTTAATTGGGAGGTAAAATTGGGGAATTATTAACAGATTAATATGATATTGAAAATTGAACGAAACTTGTGGTGAAATTATTAATAATAAGGTATGAAAATTGCCAGAAAATGCAGAAAATTAACCAAAAACCGAATCAAATTGAAAAATCGCACACCATCAAATTTAGGACCATTTTCACAACTTGACTTTGGACCACCTCTTTTTTTAAATCCTGGATCCGCCCTTTGTCTAATTTTAGTCGTTTCTACACAAATGATACCAAATTTTAAACGTTTTCTTCACTAGTTTGTTTCTTTTGTAGTCCTCTCTCATATAACATAAGCGGCGGATTCGGGGACCAGAGGGAGGGGGCTGGCCCCCCAATAATAAGGAAATATAATAATGTAGAAAATAATAAGAAAAGGGATATATTTTCTTTACACAATTGATGAAGTTTGTGCATTATTTAAGTGTTGCATTTTCATACATTTAAAAGCACTTTTTAAGCGGGAGGTGGATGGGGTGTGTACGTATATTGAAAATTTTGGTTAAATTTGGCCACATTTCCTAAAAAATTAAAAAAGAATTTTCAAAATGAAGAAAATTTTCAAAAATTGAAGCAATTTTTACAAAAATTACAAACATTTTACGAAAATTGAAACAAATTTTACAAAATGAAGAGGGAAATTGACGAAAATTGAAGGAAATTTCCTGAAATTTAAAGAAAACTTTTAAATATTGAAGAAATGTTTCCGAAAATGGAAGCAAATTTCACGAAAAGGAAGGAACTTGCCAGGAAATGGAACAAATTTACAAAAATGAAGGAAGTTTGACGAAAATCGCAGCAAATTTTACAAGATTTAAGATAATTTTACAAAAATTGAGGATTTCCTGAAAATTGAAGATTTCCTGAAGAAAAGTTAGGCTATCTTAAAGGAGACACAAACCCACAAAATAATTTGAATTCTATTTGGGTAAAAATGTATGAAGATTCCAAAAATCAATACCGTTTTCCTAAAAAATAATTCAGTTTTCAGATTGTATTCAAAGTTTGAGGCCCTATGGAGGTCGCCATGTTGTTCAATATATTTTAAAACTGCCGGTTTCCGGTCTGGAAGTGACGTTTTAGAATCACTTCCGTTTTTGGCTTTTTTTTTCCATGAAAAGACAACACTGAACAACGACGATTGAAATTCAAGTGCGAATGATTTCACGGTTTTCACGTGCTTTAGAAGCGTAATTAATTTTTGAAAAGATTATTTGCTTTATTTTGAAGATTATACGTTTGCTTTCCGTAAAGAAAATATAATTGTTTTTTAGCCTCTATTTTGGAACCAATTCGTTAAAACTCTTTCGTATTACAGTACTACTACTAGGCCTACGTCAGGCTAGTTTTTACCGTAGGCTTAGCGTAAGTTTTTATCGGTGTTATCGACGGGAGATGATAATTACTGACTAAAGAAAAAGTTCCAAAAGAACGATTTGTACAGCCATGTACTTGACATTCTTACAAACAGTAATTTCTTAAACTTATACTACTACTCATAAAATCTTTTCCTAACTTTCACAAATCAACTCCCGCACGAATGTACTGTGGTACAGTAAATGTGCATATGTCATAGACCTTAATCCGCCAAAGGCAAGATGACGTAATCCGGCGGCGCTTTTTTTTTTCTGCAGTCAAGAATTGCCATTACAGATTTGTTCAGCTTATCATATACAAGAATGACGATGACGTAATTAAATATGAATATTCATATACAACTTATGACATATCGTCTCCTGAAATAATTTGGGACTTAGTAATTCCATGACCGCGAGTGAATAACATTACTTTGCCGGAAAACAATGGAAAAAACCTGACACTACAGATATGGCACAATTTAAAACTGCTACGAAGCGAATCCTCTTTTGAATATTGAGGAAGTAGTTAACAATATCTCGGTAAGTGGTGTTCTGAGTGAAGCTCTAACACTCGCTCCTTGTATGAAAATTAAGACATAATTTATAAAGTAGTAGTTAAGCGACTTTCCCTTGCATTATAATTACAGCAGTGTTTGCACTATGGAGTATGGGAGTAAGTATAGAATACCCTGCAAATTGAAAGCTCCCTATTTTTTTTAAGGTGGAATGCGTAGTTGTAGTGAGTTTCATTGTTTGTTTTATTAGGCCCTAACTTCCTAAGTTCCATATTATTTTTCTTTTGGGACAAAGAGTTTCAAGTTTACACTAGAGAAGCGTGCAACATGCATCCTAGTTTCTGGATATGCCTTTGCAATTTGCCCATACATGACGTATTGACAGCCAGAAGTACTAAAAATGGCTAGTTTGAAGTTTTGAATCTTAGTCATTTTCACTCAAATAATTTGACAGTTGCGAAATTTAGTTTAAAAAGAAAACTATACATAAATCGTGACATATATATATATATATATATATATATATATATATATATATATATATATATATATATATATATATATATATATATATATATATATATATATATATATATATATATATATATATATATATATATATATATATATATATATATATATATATATATATATATATATATATATATATATATATATATATATATATATATATATATATATATATATATATATATATATATATATATATATATATATATATATATATATATATATATATATATATATATATATATATATATATATATATATATATATATATATATATATATATATATATTACCCCACTAAGCGTAGCAGGATATTTACAGTTATACTTACCTTCCATGCTATAATATGTCTGGTCAGGGAGAAAGTGTTAACGTACTACGTATAGTAACAACCTTGAAACCATGGAGCCCACGGCTACGGGCGCGGAAAAACGAATACCGTATGTCTGTACGGGCGGTTAAGTAACAGGCCGTAAAACCGCAAAGGAAACAGCTGTAAGGTGTTAAAGTATGGAATGAACCATACATTGCCGTTGTTATAATACTACCCAAAACGTAAGGTTGTCTATCAAAAAGGCCACCTATGGTCAGAAAAATATCCCTCATGGAGGTAATATTGACAAGTAGGGGTAACGTACTACGTCAACCGTATGAGTCATAAACCCCAACGCACTGGGGTAGAAATCACGAAAGTGACGTCCTGTGTATACTACGGACCGTTAAACACACCCTGCACCACGGAGCGGAAAGCGCGTGGCTACTGGCTAGGACTTACGCCGTACAAAGTACGCAACCCCGTTAAGTATTATAGATCCGTTATGGGTCTACAAAGGCGTCAGCATGACAAGTAAAAACCACGAGTCCTCCGCCAACGATGTCTCCGTGCACCACGGAACCAAAGCTCGTGGCTACGCAGGGGACAACTGGTCTGGTACGTGTCCCGAACGTGCCAGCTATCAGTACAAAGGACCGTCTAGGTCACGATAGCGTGAACGTACTACACCTGTAACGTGAGTCGTTATCTCATTATACCCTATTCACCACGGGCCACCAGTCTATTCACCACGGGGCCACCGAGTAAGTGGCTACGCGTAGGGAAGAGATGTACGCGTGTCGGTAAGTACGCGTTCCCGGTCCTCCACCGCACATGAGAATGAACTCCGTTAAAAATATATAAACTGAACGGCCGACCGCGGAACACTGCAAAAATACCGGAGGACTTTGGCGTGCCACTCGTTCAAGCTCGTGGAACTACGTAGTCTCTCGTGATGGCAAACTTATCACCCGAGTTTGTTTCATCACGGGCTACGAAACCGGTAGCTGCGTGGGAAGGGACTACGTTGTACGTCCTTGCTATAGAACTAAAGTACTCAGTACGTGTCAAGCCGTGTAACCGATTACCAGTAACCCTAATGGCCGCGGAACTCAGTATTTCTTGTTAGCCGATGGCTACTGGTCCTCCACCACAGGACAGTCAGGCATAACGCACCGACTACGTGTCGATGAAATATGAACAAAACATCGCTGCTGGTATCCTAGGCAGTTCACACGGCCGTGAACTCCGTTTGTATAAAATCGTTATCCCGTTACTACGGAATCGCTATGAAGGCCGGCGGCTACGCGTGTGCCTACGATGAGTGAGAAGTAATTGCGGAAATGTAACGTTCAGCGCGGATAATCGCCGTCGTGGAACTGCTAAAAACGTCCCAGCAAGAAACGACCGCGGAACTTACGCAAAAGAGACACGCGGCTAACTCTCTTAAACAGAAAAATTCTTCACTGAAAAAATCGTATGTCAATATCCGAAGTTCCGAACAACAACGCACTTACCTGGGTTTATCGTACGTTGTATCTGTAAAGATAAAAGGAAAGATTATTTTCGTAAAACCCACCCACAGCGTTAATATCTGTAGAATGTAAGCTCGCCAACTGTAAGGTCTCGTTCGACGCAAGAATCACATTCAGAGTAGTTTGAACCCTAGTCGTGGAACTACGTAACACGGAGGAATAGCTCTCGTGATGAGTATGCCTCCCTTCAGGTAAAGAAAAAGAAGAAAGGTTAATTAAAAATCCAGTTTTTCAGCGATGTTATCACCCGAAAAGCGCTGGGCCTCGAAGTGCGTTGGACAGGTCGTGTGACGATTGCAACATGGATGAGCGCTATAAATATGAATATGCAACGTTGAACATCCTAATGTTGTAGATAAATATTCATATTTAATTACGTCATTTTCATTCTTGTATATAATCGGCTGAAAAAATCTGTAATGGCAATTCTTGACTGCAAAAAAAAAAAACGCAATCCGGCGGCAATTTTTTAAACAAACCAACATGTTAGTGGGCAAAGCGCAGCGCAAGCAACTAAATCGTACAACGCAGCTCGTCAGTAGAAAACTGGCGTGTTAGTTATCATTAGTTATCAAATTTATCATAACTCATATTCATTCATACAAACAAACTAACCTTAGATTCTCGGTGATTGATCCAAGGCAATTTTTTGCCTTCAAAAAGCTTTTTGACTTAACGAAAACCTGCATATTTCACCCAAAAAGAACTGCTCTTTTATTCTGGAAGCCTAATTTGGTGTCAAACCACAATTTTTAAATCAATTCTTACAAGATACATGGACAGATTAGGCCTAACTTAAAGTAAGCAAACTTTAGCCTAACGTTAGATATTCGATAACGCCGAATTTTTTCTCACCTTACAAGTTACTCAGTCTTAATTAGGTTTACTGTAGTAACGTTAGTGTACTTTATTTTTGCTGAAAAAATAGTCATTAGCAGTCATATAAATGATCGATTTTGCATTGTGTGTTTTCTTATAGTGCCTTTCCCTTTAAGTACAACAATTATTGGCATTTATATCTACAAGTTATAGTCATCCTATACAGGTACGATCTTATATCTTTCAAAATAGTCTAAAAAGAACCTTAATTTAGTGGTCCCTGCTTAGTTGAGAAAACACCAACAAGGTCCACCCTACCAAAAACTATATATAAATCCTTGAGAAAAATTCCAGCTAAAATCCTTATCTAGATTTGATATAAATCACATGCATAACCAGATAAAGACATGAAATTTATTTGTATATAATAAAATAAACATTCAATCAAATTGATATCTACCTTGATGTGATCATATGTTATGAACTGTTACTCAGTGATGCTTTCTTTAATTTTGGATGGCCTAACTTCAGTGGGTTTATGGTTCAAATTAGTATAGGCCTAGACCTACTGGCTGAAAACACACCGTAGACCATATCTGCAGGGTTTTTTTTTACTGATTCTGGTCCTAACTCGGATTTACGGCTTATATCTTTTAAGATTGATAACATTTGATTAAAGAGGAAGGCTCGTCTCATTAAAATACATTAAAATTGGGGAGGCGATATTTTGACGTCACTTCCGGTTGTAGGTGCAAGATCCGATCCACTGTCTGTTTGTACATGGAGTTAAAAGAGAACTTCATGGTTTATACAACCAGACACTAGCATGTACGTTGTGTGTGTCGAGTTACATACAGAGCGCATTACGTTACTGTGACGAGAAACTTGTTTGATTTTTCAATGCGTTTGTCAGAAAGCGAAAGTGAAGTATTTGTATTATAATACTACAATAATAGTCATTAAATGAAAATTACTGAGAAAAAAAAAAGATGAAGATGAAAGCAAAAGTCGCAATAAACGATTCTACCGGGGCTCGAACTCACGACTGTTGATATGGAAACAAAATTGCTTCCTATCGCCGTAACCTACTAGGCTAACTCGTGTAGTGACCTTAACGGCCTTTTAAATAACTATATACCTTGCAATACGAGACAACGAATCGCGCAGCAAAATTTCAACCAATCAAAAAATTTGAAAGGAATTTAAATATTGTGCACATATGACGATTTCGCCTCTTTAAAGTTTTGATTTAGACCTAATACTTAGATTACAATCGCCAAAAGAGTTTTCACAGCGATTAATGACTGATTAATAGGATCCGTATTTTTAGGCGTGAACGCTAATACTGGCCTTGGTTAATAACTCGTGCAAAGTTCAAGTTTTGACTTTGCGAAACAACTTTTCGCTTAAAATCACAACCAACTGTGTCTTTTACTTCCCACTACTATTTTGCGTATAAATTTTTCACTAAATTCAAGCGTTTTGTGCGAAATTAAATATGAAATAGGTTAGAATAACCCATTTTATATTGATTTACTGATAATCGAGCACAATATGCGTAGTTTGCGTACGTACAGTTTCCCGCACTGTGCCTACCAGTTTGCCCGCGATTGTAAAGTTCCCAGATGGTAAACAATTTGTGGATTAGGTCTATAGAGAGATTTTATCACGTGACTCTAACTTATCTGGAAGCCATTTTGCCGGAAGAGCGTCGTTGCGTTTCACGCTTCTTCACACAGCAGTCACATCACACGTACAACACACGTATACTGCCTGCTAACCTACCTACTAATACCACTTTACCTGTTCAGCGAATTTTTTGTTCGCGGCTGCGATTTTACTTGATATTTTCCTAACGTTTTATATATTCACCGGGTATACGAAGAGTAACTTTAAGATGAACGCCATCTGATTGTTCGTTATACGCAGACAAAACCTACATACCTGGCATAAAGTGCTCTCTGCAAATCCGAAGTTAAAAGACGTTGCGTCGTACAGCTTAAACCCACTTCCGAACGTCGATCAGAATCCGGGATCAGGATCAGATGGAAATTGAGAAAACGGTCTTTTTATTCCCCGGCACATGTCTATTAGTATTAGTGCAACCAACGGCACAGCAAGATTCCGGCATAATTATCTTACAAATATTATCTTACATAGGCCTAACAACATGCAAGCGTTTTAAGTCTAAATAAGTGTACAGCAGACTGACAGACGATCGTTCTCGCCCGACAAAATGGCGATGTAAACAAAGTCACGTGACCTCATGACTTTAGCTAAAACACCTTAATGTATAACAGGCCATAGTGCAAGCCATAGTGCAAGCCATAGTGCAAGCCATAGTGCAAGCCATAGTGCAAGCCATAGTGCAAGCCATAGTGCAAGCCATAGTGCAAGCCACAGTGCAAGCCACAGTGCAAGCCACAGTGCAGGCCATAGTGCAGGCCATAGGCTTTGTAGTCAGTACTAACTTGAGTGTTAAGCCACGGTAACATTAAGTTTATCATTGAAGCTTAGGCTTCATCCAAAGTTGCTTGCTCTTACCAGTTTTCCCGATGTTAATCGCAACTCGACCTGATGTCATGTATATAAGTGTCAGTTTGGGTGATTTATTTTTAGTGCCGTTTTGCATCAGTGAAAGTTCTTAACTTAGCTATTGAGGTGGTCGGTTCGACGTAACCGTGTACGGGCTCAGAACGGCTTTGCCAAGTTGAAGGGGAAACTTCATTATTACAGTCAATGGGATATCTTTTATGAATACTTGTGTCGCCTCAGCCAGTCAGCGAAAATTAATGGTACTCATATATATTGGAAACTACTGTTTAATACACAACATTTGTTAAGAAAAATAAATTCTGTTTCGTATTTTTAGCAAAATGACGAAAAACATGTTTATCTCCTGCTGACTGCAATGATAACTGGCTGTTTGTTTTCCCCTTTGACTGAAGTTCAAGATCGTCAAAAAAGCATTGTTACGTCGCCGTGCATCACAACATTCCCGGATGTCCGCAATAGCCTAGGGATCGTCCGCCAGTCAGTACAGTCTGTGTAAGTGCACTTACAGCCACTAAGGTTACAATGTACACAGTGTATGTTGTTGTCAGGGTAGGTCAAACTCGAAATGATGTCATGTTTAATTTTTCATAAGTTCTCATTCACAACTTGAGTTTGTTTACATGTGACGTCATAGTAGTAGGTTAAAGCGCCCGTAGCATACGTTTAAAATCATGTAAATCATTTTTGCATTTAGGTGGGTCTCATTTTTATACCAATTACCCAAAATGTATATAGTAATCATGAAGGTTTACAATTTTATAGTAATTCCGATATATATATATATATATATATATATATATATATATATATATATATATATATATATATATATATATATATATATATATATATATATATATATATATATATATATATATATATATATGTATATATATATATATATATATATATATATATATATATATATATATATATATATATATATATATATATATATATATATACATATACATATATATATATATATATATATATATATATATATAGATATATATAGATAGATAGATATATATATAAATATATATATATATATATATATATATATATACATATATATATATATATGAATAAATATATTTATATATATATATAAATATATATATACATAAATGTATATATATATATATATATATATATATATATATATATATATATATATATATATATATATATACATATATTTATATATATATATATATATATATATATATATATATATATATATATATATATATATATACATATTTTTATATATATATATATATATATATATGAATTTAAATATATATATATATATATATATATATATATATATATATATATGTATATATATATATATATGTATATATATATATATATATATATATATATATATATATAAAATTCTATATAAATATATATATATATATATATATATATATATATATATATATATATATATATATATACATCTATATATATATATATATACATATATATATATATATATATATATATATATAAATATACATATTTATATATGAATGTATATATATATATATATGTATACATATAAGTATATATATATATATATATATATATATATATATATATATATATATATATATATATATGTATATATATATATATATATATATATATATATATATATATATATATATATATATATATATATATATATATATATATATATATATATATATATATATATATATATATATATATATATATATATATATATATATATATATATATATATATATATATATATATATATATATATATATATATATTTATATATATATATATATATATTAACGTTGCCGCTAATCAAAAACACTTTCGGGAAATTTTGCTAAACTTAACAAAAATTTCCAGTAATTGGATCAAATTTCTTTCAATCTTACCAACTGAGCGACTTTATTTTAAAATTTCAAATTGACCTCCCAACCAAGAAGAAAGCCTACAACCGAGGAGAAATCCTCTCAGGTATGAGTTTTCCCCTACGATAAATTTCCTTCTTTTTCATTTTGGTCATTTTTCGGAAAATCCCAAGTTCAATCATTTTAACAACTGAAGAAGTTACCTTCAGTTTTACCATTGGAAAAATTATTTTGTTAAAAAATATCAAATTTGCAACTTCCAGTCGGGAAGAAATCAAACAACCGAAGTGAAATCATCTGAGGTATTAGCTTTTTAGCGAAATTATCTTCCTTTTTGAGCAATTTCTTTGATTTTCGGAAATTTTTTCTTGAACATTTTTGACAATATTGTTTGCAAATTTTCGGGAAATTGCTAAAAGCAAAAACACTTTAAAAGTTTTTGTTTCCCTTCCTGAAACCGGGGGGAAAAGCATACAACCGGGAAGTAGATTAATCCTCTCAGAGAACCTTTTTTCTTTTTTTTTCTTTTTTTTTAATGGGATATACATTGATTTGAGGTATATCTTATATTTTACCGGGCCCTTTCCCACTCCCAATTCAAATGGTCTGCTAACGCGCATAAATACAACTGTTTTGCAGGCTAAACGCGAATGAGATTGTGCTAAGTTTTGTCTGATTGTTAGCCTGTTCATTAAAATTTACTTCCGTCGCATTCACAATCACAACCGTTTGATCGACAATTAAGCAGGATCGTTCTTCTCGGGGACCTGGCCCACAAAAGCGGCGGACCGGGTGAACAGGTGTCACGTGCCCTCCTCTTTTCTCAAAGTTTAAAAAGTGTCCTTTTTCAGAGAATAAACTTGAGTGCCCTTTTCTGAGGGAAAAGTGTCATTTTTAGAAAAAAAGTGCTCTTTCAAAGAGGACAAGTGCCTTTTTGAAGACGGAACATGCCGTTTCAAAACAAAGTTCTTCAAAGACTATCTTTCTTTTCATTTAAGAAAGTAACACATATATTGCCCTAAAAAGACTAAAATTATGAAAATTCCCGCGCTTCCCGCACACACACTAGGCCCTTTTTAATTTCTAGTTAAGACAAAGTTGGGCCCTTTTTATAGACAAATAAAAGGAACCTGTCATTTGAAACATTGAAAATTTCTTTTAAGACTATATATCTTATGTTTTCGTTGAGGAAAGTAACACAAATATCGCCCTAAAAAGATTAAAATCGTTAAATTTCAGGCGCTTTGCGCGCACACATCATTCTGAATTTTCCCTAAA
The DNA here is from genome assembly GCA_020152595.1 of Chiridota heheva. NCBI lineage: Eukaryota > Metazoa > Echinodermata > Holothuroidea > Apodida > Chiridotidae > Chiridota > Chiridota heheva. The sequence continues at coordinate 2,724,149 of JAIGNY010002796.1, read as the reverse complement.
GACAAAGATGGGGGCCCAACATATTGGACTAGTTAAAACTTAAAAAGGCCTTCGCCTCTGCCTGCTTTTGTTTTCCAGCTTATAATTTGTATAAACTCTTAAAAATAGGACCTTTCTCGAGTGAGTGAACCACCCCAAATTGCATTAGCATATCTTTGAAATGGGACATGCAGGGCAAACATTTTACTACTTGTAGCCGACATAAACTGACGTGCCCTCTCCCATCTCGATTGTAAAGAATAAAAGGTGCCCCTTTACAGAGATATAAAAAAGAGTGTTATATTAAAATGTTTTGAAGTTCCTTTAATACAATTGATCTTTTTATTGACAAATTGAAGAAAGTAACATAAATATCATGTAACATATGACAAATATTGCACTTGACTGCTTGAGCGCCTTAAATTTGGGATCTGCCACTGACTCGCTGAAGACTGGGTGTGAATTTGGGCCTCAGGTCCCTACTCAATGCCATCAGCAGGAGACAGATGACATTTTTTGGGCATGTTTATCCGGAGGGTGGGTTGGAACAGCTTGCAATATGTGGGAAAATAAAAGGCAAACGAAGCAGAGGAATTAGACAGCGAGTCAAATATGTCAAAAGTTTAAACAACTGGGCAACCACCAACAGCCTAAGTAACAAGAAGTTTATGCGCTTAGCTCTAAACAGAAGTGACTGAAGGGCCATGATCGCCAATGTCTGTTCCAGACTCGACACCTAGAGAGAAGAGAGATATACCGAGTTACATTATTCTAACCAAAAAAATGATGGCCTCTTGAATAATAATGTAAGGACCCCTTATTTGTTTAGTTTTCACATTATTTTAGGCATTAAATATATTCCGATTTAAGACCAATATACTATTGGCTAATCATGATAAGTCTAAATCCTTCTAATTTCAAGGTCTACAAATTTTTCAAATTTTTGTTGATTTTGGTATAAATTTGTTATATTTTGCCGAATTTTGGACCAAAATATCTTGAAATTTTGAAGCTGTAAATCTGTAAAAAAAAAAGGAGGAAAAATGAGTCACCAGTATATTTTTCGAACCGATACAAGTTGATACATTTTTGGTGGTGGTCACCCTATAAAGCTAAAAAGAAAGGAAATGGGTCTCCAGTAATTTTCGGACAAATAAAATGTTAGAAATTTTCCGGTACAGATGGGAGGGCAAGAAGTAAAGGAGGGGGGACTCTGCTGTGCTATATGCTTTGAAAATACAACAGTTGGAAAGTTCCCCTCAGATCCTGTGCCCCTTATATTCAAACATCTTCGGCCGCCTCTGCTGGCCCATACAGGCACCGAAATTTGAAGGAGGTTTTGCCCTAAGCTAAGTCGCTTCACAGAACATGCACGATGCAGTGACCCTGTAGATCTGTCTGTTAGTTATGAAGTTAAAAAACAACCTATATTTATTTGACGAAAGCATTTGTGCATGCATGCAAAACACAATACAAACTTAAATTTAATACAAAATATCTTGCACGAGTTTATTTGGTCCTTTACAAATTTCTCACAAATTTCATATAACCTAGATGCCAAATTGCTCACCAAAATGCAACATAAACAACGTCATTGCGTATACTTTCAACTCCATATGAGACGGTACTAAGCATTCAATACACTATTTGTACACACATTCAATTTGTATGGCATACATTAAAACAAATTGATCTTCCATTTTACGCCTTGCAAGCAGTAGGCCCAAGTATAACTCAACCCGCCGTTCAGGAAACGAACCTGTCTAATATTTCCTTCATCTTGACGCATCAAAAGTTCACATCTGCAAGCATTATTTGTGTGACTCAATTGAATATAAGAACAAAATTACTAGCTCAAATTTACAACCAAGAAACGGGGAAAGTCGGGACGAGTTGAATGACTCATGAGCATTATGCCGATCTGGTTATTAGTTTAATAATCGAGTACTCATATACTACTATTTCATTAGATGGATCGTACACTGTGTATCATCTTTGTCAATTCGCATCGGCATATGATGAGCTGCTGATTAATTTAGCTGTAATTTTCATCGAAATTTCGCTTCAATTTATGAGAAGGAGAGGGGAGGAGGGAATATTTAGAAGGCCATGTGGCCTGTGATATTTGTAATTTAAAAGAATAATATAATTGCATATATATATAAATATATAAATATGTATATATATATATATATATATATATATATATATATATATATATATATATATATATATATATATATATATATATATATATATATATATATATATATATATATATATATATATATATATATATATATATATATATATATATATATATATATATATATATATATATATATATATATATATATATATATATATATATATATATATATATATATATATATATATATATTTATATAAATATATATATGAATATATATATATATATATATATATATATATATATATATATATATATATATATATATATATATATATATATATATATATATATATATATATAAACATATATATATATAATATATATTTATATATAAATATTTATATTCATTTATATGTATGTATATGTAAAATATTAATATATATAAATACACACATTATATATATATATATATATAAACATATATATATATATATATATATATATATATATATATATATATATATATATATATATATATATATATATATATATATATATATATAGATATATATATATATATATATAGATATATATATATATATATATATATATATATATATATATATATATATATATATATATATATATATATATATATATATATATATATATATATATATATATATATATAGATATATATATATATATATATATATATATATATATATATATATATATATATATATATATATATATATATATATATATATATATATATATATATATATATATATATATATATATATATATATATATATATATATATATATATATATATATATATTCTAATCCAGTAAAATAAAAGTAATAACATTAAAGATTCAATATACGGGATTGGGTCATTGCCGCGCCTTTGGTACTTTGGTAAATTGGCGTCCGAATGTACACGAAAACATTTTAAACTGCCATTGGTTGAACTGTCGTTACCATTACCAGATTACGGTAATTCAGAACGGTCAGACTCCAAAATTCTTTAAGGATGCCCAATAATAATAATAATAATAGGCCCTGGAGCTTAAAGTCAGAAAGTGATAACGCTGACTTCACACAAGGAACAGTCATGACAGTCGGAAAAACAAACAGGGCTATAAATAGAGGTGGCAGAGTTTGCATGTTTGTGAAAAATGGGCTTGTATGCCAGAGACGTGATCTCTGTTTTCAACGATTGTTTTGACAGATTTAAAGTATTTTTTTATTGAGTTATATACCCCCAGCTCTCTTTCATGCTTTAGCAATTATGTCTACAATAAGTAATAGAAATAACCAATGCTACATTTTGGGTGATTTTAAGATTTACTTAAACGAAATGCCATTGATTTTTTCAATAATACATAGGCAAACTGTCTTTTACCCATTAATAACGAAACCCATTCGTGTAAGCCCAACCTATTGATAACATATTTACTAATGTAACAAATAATAACACCCTGTCTGGTATGATCTTACTGATCACTTCCCAGTTTTATGTAATTGTACTCATAAGCTAAAGAAAACTTCAAATTTCTTGACTTTTCACAAGTAAATATAAATGACAACACTCAAACTGTCAAAAGGTGGGATTGTTAATGACTGGATACCAGTCAGGCTAACAGTGCTTCTCGACAACAATGCGTATTCCTCTTACCAAAGAGCTTCAACATGTAGAAGATCTTTGCTCTTACCAAAATTTTTTGTGATATGCTAACTTATCATTGTATTGATTGTTTTCATTTATTCAAGCAAAGAAGAATAAACGTAAAAAAACACGCTTTGATTACTATGGGCATTCTCAATTCGATTAAAAAGAAAAACAAACTCTTTAAAATAAACCTCAAAAACCCTTCAAATACAAATATAACTTGTTATCAAAAATATAGAAATAAAGTAAACCATGTTCTTTTCATAACCATGTTTTTTTCATAGCAAAGAAAACTCATTTTCTACATAAATTTGAAGAACTGAAGAAGTTCAACACGATCCCAAATGTACATGGTCAATTATAAACAACTTACTTCATAGGGGAAAAGCAAGAACAAGTGTTAACGAAACTTTAATAAAAAACGACAATAACATTCAAAACCAAACAAAAATTGCTAAAGATTTTAATAGTTACTGTGTTGAAATTGATCCATCTTTATCACATATTTATAATTTTTTTGTGGGAAAATCCTAGCTTCTGATTGGTTGATTAGCATTATTTGCTCACGTTTGAATGAATTATCGAGACATAGCTCCCGTCCTCAAAACTAAATGTTGGGAGATTTCTACATAGTGATCAACACAAAATAACCACTATCCTCTCTCTGTCTGTCTGGCCACTGTCTTCATAAGTTAATGGAATTACATTCTAATTACATATCTCACAATGTAATTTAGTATAACTTTTGTATGCATGTTTGGTACACTAAGCATGTTTAGTACACTTAGTGCATGGTATTAGGTCATGTCAGTAGGTCCAACAGTCAAAAACCTTTTTTAAGTTTTACCGACGACGAGAGACTTATTTTGCTATGTAAATTTTTCTCAATTCTAATGTTTCCAATTATTTCATAGTATAATCTAATTCACCGGGTTGAATGCATATGATTTAAAATTAAATTCTGAAACAGAAGTTTATTATCAAAAAAAAGACTTTCAACAGCGGAATTGTACAGTGAAAATGTTCGTCAGTTTAATTTCGACTTAAACAAATTTATGTATGTGAAGAGAATAGAGATGTGATGAACATGCTATTTACATTTCAACACTTTTCTTTTCTTTTTGTTTGAATTAAGTGGGCATTTATAAATTGGAATCAAGTCGAAGGTGCCTCTATGCAAAGAGCTTCTACATATGTAGAAGCTCTTTGCGCTATGTAGAAGCTCTTTGCTTGGTCTATGCTCATTCAAAACAAGGTATGACGTCCACATAAGGGCAGAGACTCTCAGCTACCGCCTCGGCCTCTTAGTTTATCTGTGACGTCATACCTAGTTTTGAATGAGCAGTAGACTGGTAGAGACCTCGGCACCATCGACTTGATTCCTTAAATATAAAATCTCAAACGCATGCTAAGAATTTTCTCAAAAATAATACTCACAATCTCCAATCTATTCTTATTTTCCTAACTAATCAAGAAGAAGTTCTGAAGATAGCCTTCCATTGTTTGAAGCCAAATAAAGCTGCTGGTTTTGGAAACTTTAAACCCTCTATTATGAAGAATATTATACACTTAATTATAGCTCCTTTAACACATATCTGCAACGTTTCTCTCTTTCAAGTGGTATTGTTCCTGACAAAATGAAAACTACAAAAGTGATCCCAGTTTATAAAAAAAAAATGTGATCCTAAATCTTATGGAAATTATTGCTCCATTTCTGTTCTTTCATGTTTTTCTTTAAGGTACTCGAACGGATTGTCATTGTGTGTAATGAATTATGATTTCATATCTGAGCATGATATAAATTTTGATGGGCAATGTGATTTTCGTTCTGAATTAGCTCTTTCTGATGCAGTTGATATGTTACACATAGCGCCCTTGATACAAAACTTTTCTTGATTTATCGAAGGCCTTTGATACAATTGATCACGATATATTAACTTTTAAATTGTCCCATTATTATAAGAGGTACCTGTTTATCTTGGTTTTAATACTTGTCTAATAGAACGTAATTCACGTATTTTGATAATGCATTGGCGTAGCCGGATGAGGGAGGGGGAGGGGGTGGACACGGCCCGCAATCAGACACAAAAACAATTACACTTCAAAAATATATGTTTCGCCCTGCAGGTGAGCACAGGGGAGCAAGTTTTACTGAAAAGTTCATTGCCATGCGTGATTTTATTTGAGAAAAAAAAAATCAAAAGTGTGTATAATGTGTAACAAAAATGATAATATTTTTGGAAATAAATTGTTATTTCCTTTAAAACCCAAGAGCTTTTACAAACTCTATATATAAAATTATATACATATCACACAGACAGCTAACCCCTCCCCCCCCCCACCCGCCTTTCCTTCCCCCCACCCAAAAAAATGCCTAATTCACTTCATGTCTGTCCTGTGCTGCTGTAGCTTTCTGGAACTTCCCCTTTTGAAAATACACCACGCGATTGGACTTCAATTTTAAAGCATTTTCATGTCTCTAAAATGCGTAATTTGTCAGAACTTCCGGAGATTTTGGGAGTCGGGCTTTGTGTTTTTCTTATTTCGTTCTCTTAGATACAACTATACTCAAAAGAAGATTAAGTAATATTATTTCGATACTAAAAGGGAGTGGCCTATTCGTTAAGCCGTATATATCTTTTAAGGCACTTCCTTTTACAACTTTTTGTATTTTTGTTATGTGTATGTTCTTATTAATGTTTGTTTAAATGTCGTGAAAAAACAAATAAATGAAATGAAAGAAAGATTGCACCTTGTCATACAGCCAACGGTGGTGATTTCTTTTCAACATCAGGGGCCCGAGGGGAGGGGACTAAACCAGACAAAATAATGTGGGTCATATAGGCTTTAGGCCTATACAAGTATTCATTTTTAGGAGGAACATGAACATATTCGTCCCCTAACAAAACTGGTAACTGCTGTATGAAATTATACAATTTTGATAACCGCAGGATGAAAGAGGTCAATTTTGATATACATGCAGTATGAGAATTCTACGAGAATATTGTAAAAATAGACCAGCAGTACAAAATTAACACAGTAAAACCTCATTTTTTTGGATCTGCACTACAAAATGATGAAAAAGACAATTTTAAACTAATATATACATATATATATATATATATATATATATATATATATATATATATATATATATATATATATATATATATATATATATATATATATATATATATATATATATATATATATATATATATATATATATATATATATATATATATATATATATATATATATATATATATATATATATATATATATATATATATATATATATATATATATATATATATATATATATATATATATATATATATATATATATATATATATATATATATATATATATATATATATATATATATATATATATATATATATATATATATATATATATATATATATATATATATATATATATATATATATATATATATATATATATATATATATATCATATGGAAGTTGGAGGGTAGGGGAGGAGAAGGGTGGGGTAGGTGAGGGGCTTTCAAGGATTTCATTGATCTTTAAACACCCGATTGGGTAAATGATCTTGAATTTTGTTATCTTTTCCGGAAATCAAACCTGAAAAATTCCAAATAAAAGCAGCTGTTGCATTGCCAGGGGCCGCGATTCCGACGTCCCCTGATGAAAGATACCTCGTATATAATTGCCAATAATAATCTTCAACTCCCTGCAAACACATTAACTGTACAATATATTACATATTTCACAGTTTACACGTACATGTATAGTACTTTTTGTTATATCTTGCTGTACATTATGTACATATGAAATTACTCGGAACAGCTAGTGGCGTATTCAGCTTTCGGCCCAAAGGGGGCAAACGGTATTTATCAAACATAGGCTAAACCGAGAGGGGAAAAACTGCCCCTGGGAAGAATTCGCATGCTTTCTCCTTGGTTCAGAGGTAAAATTTGTTGATAATTATTAACCTAAAAATAAAGGTAAATTTGGTCAAATACGCCACTATGAAACAGGGGGCATGTATTCCTGCTCGGAAGAGCAACATCATGAAATTCTTTAAAGTTTTTGACTTAGTGCGGTGAGTATAAATAATATAATATACTACAAAGTAGGTAAACAATAGTATTGTTTCTCTGTGTTGATGCTGCATTATCCTCCGGATTCGTTTCGACGACATCGTTCGAAGGAGGACGAACTCTCGTGTTCCCGTCTTCATCAACAAATCTCCATATCACGTGATCACCATCATGAAGTTTGATCTGAGTTAATACTGGAATAAATGTAGAATGTGGTTCAAGATCATTCAAATCATTGCAAGGATGTATGTGATTAACTTCTAGGCTACGAAATCCTTCCGAGTGAAGGGCAAAGTTATTAACCCACACTCTGGCTCTTAGCAACAAGTTATGAATTAATAAAAAGAAAACTAGTCAATTCGAGCTTTTCTGAACTTACTAACTTCAATATATGCAGATATGTCAATGGTGCTGTTAAAATATACCCGAGGGATCATCAATAAGGTCACGTCTCTTACAGAGCGTAAAAGTATGGAGCTACAACATTAAGATCAAGGAGCCTTATGGGTATGGGTGCTAGCACAAGGTATCGCACTAAATTATAAAGTTGTAACTCCTTAACCGATATGTAACCCTACAAGTGATACGTAGCGTGACGAGTCTCTGCTTTAAATTTCTTTAAGCGTTCTACTTCCTACAGAGATTATTTTTGTATTCCTGACTGCCTGAAAGTTGTGCCACAAGAACTTACCTATGATTCTTTTAAATTCATCTATAAGTATCAACACACCAAAAAGGTGAGCACAAAGCAGGGATTTGTTACTTAGCTGAGCAGGAATTTGTTTGCTTAGTAAACCAATGAAGCTCTTTGAGTTAACAAAACCTGCTCAGAGTTAACCCCTGATTTTCTGGGGAGTGTCAAACTCTGTAAGAGTAGCCCAGGGCGAAAGTGTGGCATGTCACTTCTCTGATTAGGCCCACCACTATACATGATCTGTAAGTCGAATATCCTAATTGTTTCATACTGATTTTTTAACAATCACGGGTATCGGTCATAGTGTTCAAAGTGTTAAAATTTAGCCGATTTTTGAGAGAATCTTTTGAAAAGCAGTTTTAAAAAATGCAGTGAAGGTTGACACAATTTGAGCAAATTATCTAGTATTTTAAGGGGCTCGTCCGGATGTGCAGGGATTTGTCATAAAATTCTCTAATATCAAATAATAGAGCTACTTTGCACAAGTGCATGCTTCATCATCAGTAATCCATGGGTATCTTTTATTCATTTCAAAGAGAAATTTCCAAAAGGGACACTTTTTATTTTCAAGAAGGGCACTTTTACTTGCATACGGGCACTTTTCATTACTTGTAAGAAGGGCACTGCCATTTTATGAAAAAGTGGAGGGGCACGTTCCCCAGTGCTCCCGTTTCCTACCCTCCGCTCCATAAGCAGCGCGGAACAGGGGGCACGTCCCCAACTTTTTCAAGTTTTAAAAGTGCCCTTTTCCAGAGAGGAAAGTGCCCTTTTTCTGAGGGAAAAAGAGTGCGCCTTCTCAAAGGAAAATTATCCAATCAAAGATGACAATTGCCCTTTTTAGAGACGCAACCTGCCTTTTCAAACGTTCAGCTTTTTCTTTAAAGACTATATATGTGATCTTTTCAGTAAAGAAAGTAACACAAATATCGCCCTAATAAGACTAAAATTCCAGGCGCTTCGCGCGCATACACTATTCATACATATTGGACTTGTAGTAAAATTTTAAACACCTTTATTTCTGCCTATCTTTGTTTTCTTAGTTTATGAATTGTAACATCTTTTTAAAATAGGTCTTTCTATAGTGTGCGAGCCTGCCCAAAGTTCATTAGTGGAGCATCTTTGAAATGGGCTATGCACGGGGCAAAACTTACTTATTTGAACCCGGGCCATTATCATAAATTGACGAGCCCTCTCTCATCTTTTTTGTAAAGATTAAAAGGTGCCCTTTTACAGAGATAAAACAATGTTATATCAATATATATTTTTATCCTCTTGTTTTAATTTATCTTTTTATTGGCAGGTAGAAGAAACTAACACAAACATAAAGCAAAATACAACAAATTACACTCATTGAGCGCCTTAAGTTTGAATTCTGCCACTGACTCGCTGAAGAGTGGGTGTGAATTTGGGCCATCTGGTCTAATTTATAGGCATACTGATACACCGAGTTACATTTATTCTCACCAAGAAAATGATGGCTCCCTGAACAATAATCTAAGGACCCCTTATTTGCTTAGTTTTCACATTATTTTGGACATTAAATATATTCCGATTCATGATCAATTCATGCAATACAATTGGCTAATAATGATAAGTCTAAATCCTTCTGATTTCAATTTTCCAGTTTTTAGAGATTTTGATATACATTTGTTCTATTTGATCGAATTTTGGGCCCAAATTTCTTGAATTTTAGCTGTAGTAAATCTTAAAAAAGAAAGGAAATGGGTCACCAGTAATTTTCGGACAGATACAATTTTAGAAATGTTCAGGTACAGGTGTGTGTGTGGGGAGGGGGAACCCTATAAAGCTATACAGCTGTGCTACATGATTGAAAATACGACAGTTGGAAAGTGCCCCTCAGATCCCATGACCCCAGATTCAAACATCTTCCGCCTCCACTGCTTTGCTCCACGCAAGTCTGGCAGTGGGCATTATTTAAATGTTGCATTTTCATAGCACTTTCCTGTTTTGGTGAAATGTTGCAAATATTATTCATACATACAGAATCAGTACAGGCTACTCGTTCGACATTCGAGTCCCTCAAATCCCACCCATGGGTCTGATTAAAGCTCAAATCGGTAGAAAAGAAAAGCCCAACCTTTGACCTTTCAGCCTTTAGCAGATCTTACCTGGAGAATGTAGTTCTGAGTCTGATAACCATGCCTTCCAGTCGTAGCCACTACCACCGTTGAGGCCATTGATAGAATATATTTTGTTATTTGTGTATGTCTGAATCCTGCAGAGGGTTATGATACAAAAGTATAAAGCATTCATAAATTAAATTCGACTACAGTAACCAATTTGGAAAAATTAGATATTTTCATGTGACTGCCTACATGACCACACCTTGAAGCAAGATGCTGTTCTTGTTTTGGAATTAATGACAAATCATTGAAATATTGTTTTGGAATTAATGACATATTATGCAAATATTGTTTTGAAATTAATGACAAATTATACAAATATTGTTTTGGAATTGATGACAAATTATGCAAATATTGTTTTGGAATTAATGACAAATTATGCAAATATTGTTTTGGAATTAATGACAAATCATGCAAATATTCTATCAAAACGCTTAACAGGTTAAAAGAGAGATTGTGAAACGACTTTTATTTTCTAGACCTATTTCTTACGTCAAATGGGTGAAATAAGATATATATACATTAACAATTTACATGTGGGAAAAGTGAATCTGTAAAGACTGTGATATCTCTTTCTGAAACTGTATGAAGTGTTTTGGCCGAAATTGGCCATAACGGTAGAAGGAAACCCACATTTAAAAAATCTATTACCTTCTATTTACTAACATCTTCTTAACTGCACGATTTTCCTATTATCCATACAATTAAGGTACAAAAATAATTTACGACTTTATTAGATTCAGTAGATTGAATGCTTACATAAAGGAAGACGGGTATTGTTGAAGTGCTAGGTACATGGTGTCATTCAATGTCAAACTATTTTTGCCCATAACTACAATTGGAAGCTTACAGAGTGGCCACGTGGTCGACCAAAATTGCACGGAAAGATAAAATATTGCATAATTTACGCTTGTCGAGGCACGAATGTAGTTTCTAGCACCTACACATTCTCCTGAAAGAAAGGAGAAAATGTAAGAAGTTATTGACAGCTAAATGTTTAAAAGATTCTACAGGAACCAAAATAACGCTACATTTAATTACATAAGAATTCTGAGTTGATAATATAAATCATGGCACAAACGACAATCATATCCGCTATACTTGGTCATTTTACAGGTTGCATTCACTGAAAATGTATAAAACACTAACAACTGACCCGTTTGAAATAAAAGCGGGTACAGGCAAAATAATCCACAATCTTTTCTAACTTACAATCTCGGACAAAATTTGTTGGAACACTTAGTAAAAATATGCGATGCTTTTCATAAACCTAGTAGTAAGTTGACTTTTCTATTGTAAATTATTCCACATTTAAAAATCTGAAATGCTGTAATTTTTTTCGATCTCTTCTTCAATTGCTATTCTTTCATTCTTAGTTAATATTCTAGAATCTGAAGGACATGATAATAATCTCATTATCACTCCCCCCCCCCCCCCACCCCCTTCTCCTCCCTCTCCCCGTCTCCATTCAATGTTGACCATTAGCAATATTTTTTCGAAATGTTAAAAACACTACTAAATCCAACATTGAAAAAGGGGGAGGGGTAGAGAGTTACAATTCTCGTAACAAAAATAAATATTAAAGAAACACTAATAATACTGAATTGTTCCAACAGTTTTGACCAAGATTTTAGGTATTTTAAGCCCGATTAAAAAGTACTCTTAATTCGATGCAAGGCCACAATTACCCCTTACAAAGTGTATGACATGGGTGGCTCGCCATAGGGGTAAGGCCATAGAGGTAAGACCACAGAGGTAAGAAGTGCACTTGTCCAAAGATTTGCTTATCATCTTTTTTCTTGTATGAAAAATACAAACATGGTTAAATTATATATATATTATGTATAATTCAAAAGATTTTTTATTTTGCTCCACATGTGTTACCTCCAAATCTCTTACATTCTCCTATGGTGTGTATGAGGGGGGAGGTGCAGGGCCGTAACTTTGTTCAATAAATAAGGAAACTATGTTTTTTTTTTTAAACCCTCTGGTAGGAGCAAGTATCCCCTGTCACCCGAGAGGTACGGACCGGCTTTGGTGTTATAATTTAAGTCGATTCTTGCCTCCATAGTTTAAAACTGTCTATTCTTGCCACTGACGTCATCTAACCTAATTTATTCTCTTGATTGACAAGGTATATGTACTTTCTGTTGATGTCAATGCATAACAACTACGCTTTGAATCATATCTGCAATTAGTGCAAGCCTCGAATCTGCAGTGTCGGCGGGTCTGTAAACGATCAAAAGAATTTAACAGTAATTGCCCAGTCCTTACCTTGATTCATATTCTTCAAACCCGGAATTAAACACACTTTCACTTTTGCATTGAGTTCTTGTTTTCCGTCCTGTGTTTGACTTTGAACTAATTTAGCCTACATATACGTGGGAATTGTTTGAATTAAATACTTAATACTGGTCGTCTTACCGCTATAAACTTCATCTCTTGTAGTTAAATCAGGACCGACGTACCTCCAAATGAACGAATCTCCATTGGTGATGAAAATATCGTCCATACCTAATTAAAAGTAAAAATAACACAAAGAAATATCATGAGTTTTTCAAGCGGGGTGGGTGTGGTGACTCGTGAGTAACCAAAGATGAAGGTTAAACGAGAACTAAAATGGTGCACACTTCAGTAAAATATACCCACTTTAAAACTCATAGAGCCTAATCCGCAAAAATAAAAAAAAAATAAAAAAACGTCTGGCAAAATAACCAACAAGTCATCATGGTTTGTTTTCTGATTTTAGAGTATTTGTCACGTATTTGGACTCTTTGAACAAGAAAAAACTCGGCATATAAGGTCATTTTTAAGACAATTGAATTTGTCTTCCCCGGCGGGCCCTTTAACTTATTCTGTATTTTTGTCACATTTCTGTATGATTTCATTTGACCAACCAGAACGGCAGAACGGGAATACTGAGCTATTCATACACTTCATAACCAAAACTTGTTTGAACTTACAACTATTGCAATAAGAGTATCTCTATACGTCTCAAGGAAGTCACCTTTCTACTGCTTAGACCTATCTAATACCCCGTTACAAGCATTTGATTAATCTATTTTACATTTTCTACAAGAGCTCATGGTCCCAGCTGGTTGTAAGTTAAACTCATGTTCCCATCCGGTAATTAGTTCAAGAAGGCATTGAAAGACATATACAAATAAATTTCAGTTTCGATATTTTATTTTCAATTATATTTATTTTAAAGTATGTTTTGTTTGATGTTAACTAAGCCAAATTGTTGGTGCTTGGTGTCGGAATATTTGAGGTAATTTCTGAATTCACACTTACCCTCCTGTAAAGGCTTCCCTGTTTTCCCATCATGCAATATCCACGCTGGTAATATCTGGTTAGTGTTCGTATTACTTAAACGATTGATTCCTTGCACCAAGTTACCCTTCATAAAGTCTGGATACCTAGTCGTTGTGAACCTATATACAAAATAATGTAGATTCAAAATGGTTCTTCTCATGCTCACATACAGCAGTACAGACCACATAATACATAAAGTGCTACCTGACAAAGTGGGATCACGAACACATATTCCCTATCTACAACACCGACAATAGATCAGTGATTCTGTATTCTGAATGAAGTTTTTTTAACGAATATAACTGTTATCAGCCGTCGTTGTCGGAAACCGATTCTATTGCCATTTTATCTACTTCACTTTAACTTAGAGAGGCATAACAGGCTAAAAGTTCGCCAAACTACAATGTAACAAACATCAAAATGATTTTGTTTCCTTCTCCAAAAAACGATGAGAAAATATGTTGATATTGATCAATAAATCTTCTCCAATGAAGGGCCATGTTGTAACGCACGTCCTTCTAAAAGTAAGTTTTAATTCTGGTGTATAGATTTTGCCAATCAACAGCAGCGCCAAAGACATAAATGACACTTACAGAAGTGCAAAACATTACGTCACTACTCGTCACCATCACTACCAACGTCGTCATCACTACCATCGTCGTCATCACTACCATCGTCGCCATCACTACTATTGTCGCCATCACTACCATCGTCGCCATCACTACCATCGTCGCCATCACTACCATCGTCGCCACCACTACCATCGTCGCCATCACTACCATCGTCGCCATCACTACCATCGTCGCCATCAATACCATCGTCGCCATCAATACCATCGTCGCCATCAATACCCTTGTCGCCATCACTACCCTCGTCGCCATCACTACCATCGTCGCCATCACTATCATCGTCGAAACAAGTTAAGATAGCTCAAGAGTATAAACACTTTGTGAAGTTGAACATCTTTGATCCATCATTCAAGGCGTGCCTTTTTGTCATAAACGTTACCTACATGCGGTTATTCACCTGTATTCACATGTAGGCTGTATCCCACACTTCACCACTAGACGTGTGGGACGATAAAGGAAGAGAGAGCGAAGCTCTTGTATCTCCTCTGCACCTCGAATGTCGGTCCAAGCGCCCCTTAAACTGATTAATATTGGTAGCATCAATGACAGATTGTAGAAGGGCATTCCATCCAGACGCAACAAGATCGAAAAATAATGTCTCCGTACATTCAATCTTGAGCACTTAGCACAAAGTTTCATACAATGACCTCTGATGAATGAAATGTCACTAAAATAAACCCAGACTGCTAGACTTGAGTTTTAAATCATTTATAACCTTTTAGATTCTTACAAAGCTCTATTAAATTTCATCGCAGTCTTCTGGTAAATAATGTGAGTTTTAGAGAACAAAGCCTTTCTTTATGAGTAAACATGGTAAAGTGCTGTAAAATAGGAATCATCCTAGTCAATCTTCTCTGGACTTTCTCAATTAAATCAATATTACCTTCTATGTCTGGGCTCCAAAATTAAATCACGAATTCCAAATGGGATCGATGGATTTATAAAGCTTTAAATTAACAAGTTTCCTTTGTATCACAAGTTATGATGATGTTCTTGTATCAGACGAATCCACTCATAGAATAAAATATCAGAAAATACGTTATTGCGTGGATGGCAAGTGGTTTAAAAGATCAATCGAGACGAATTTTGAGGAGAAATTAAATCAGGGTGCGACCAAATCATATCATGATTCATGACTGAAAAGAGTCGTAAAAAGACTGGAGTGGTGGGCGCAACAGGAGAAAACTATAGTCAGTCACAAACATACACACACATACAAACGAACATACACATTTACTCACGATAGTTTGCCAGGATGCTGACCTTCAGCCAGCCTCATTGTTTGATAAAGAGTGGAGCCTCTCGGGGCAGTGACTTGAAGGCGACATCTCGGATATGAACCATCCAAAACACTGTTGAAACCATTAACCAGGCTGATATATACTTTTACATTTGCGTCCCTACTTGATGGCCCAAACTGTAGCTGCTGATCAGAGCACGTCATTTCATTAGCTTAAAAGAAAGACAAAAAGATGAATGTTTGAGTATAAAAGTGTTCAAGGTCTGTTCATCGTGCCTTAATTTCTACTCCATACCCCCTTCTCTCGCTTGGTTGTTAGCAGGGGTGTCGATTTTTGTTCATGATTATCGGGAAATAATGATGGATAATACTTTGAAGGCCAATACGTTTAGTCTGAAGAATTCAGCTGTTGTAACATATCATTTGAAAAGTAATAACACACCCGTGTAGGCAGAAACCACGAACCACATTTGTTACTTTTTCGTGTATTTAATTTATTGGGGAGATAAGCAGGTCCACCGGAAGGTGTATCGTCATGGCAACCGCAATCGGTGCGACCGATTTTGAAGCAAGCCGATGCAAAGTGGGAGGAAAGCTGGAGTACCCGGAGAAAAACCCATGACGCCAGGCAGGTATCGATTCCATGACGTGTGAAGACACAACTGCGCAATAGCCAGATAGCCAGGTCACTCAGGTGGTGCACAGCCAGGGCTTAAACCACTCAGCTTTTGTTGTATGCCAGGGAGCTGTTATTTAGACAGCTCCCTATTTATACCAAGAAGTTGCAATTTGAGCGAGTGAGTGACGTTACTTCCTGTGGGGTAAATGCCTGAAGGCTGATATTTTCAGAAGTTGTAAGCCTTCATCATAGATGACGTCCAAATTTAACCACTTATGTCATCAATTCATAAACTCAAAAAATCAATATGAATCCAACATTACGAGTACAGGAC
Organism: Chiridota heheva; assembly: GCA_020152595.1. Classification (NCBI taxonomy): domain Eukaryota; kingdom Metazoa; phylum Echinodermata; class Holothuroidea; order Apodida; family Chiridotidae; genus Chiridota; species Chiridota heheva. The sequence continues at coordinate 2,707,277 of JAIGNY010002796.1, read as the reverse complement.
GTAATAAACTACCCGACTATATCCTTTGTCTTATATACATGCACTGTAGATAGCTTCACCTACAGCTACGTTATAGGTATAGGCCTACACTGTTATGTAAGTCGGTTTTAAAGCACATGACTGCATGAGCAGATGAGCGAGTTCACGTGTATTGCGTGTTCACATGAATATTTCCTGAACCGCTGATACAAAATCAAGGATTGCCAGCCTCCCTGGTTGTTACGAAGTTCGGATATATAGCTCTCATCTGCTTAACAGATCATATAAACATTCTAAAGATTCACTTCCGATTATTTTGTTCTTTAAACATTTCAAGGGTACCTATAATTACCCCTTAATTAATCCGCGGCTGCATGTTTGGGTACGGCTAAGTCCATATATATTAGAGTCAATTACCTAGTTTCCCTAAAAACAATATGATATTTAATTAGCTTAAACAAAATAGGAAAATGAAGTTCCATTAAGCTGATTGAGACAAAGATGCATATTTCCGGGAATAATGCGCCTGAAAATGAAATAAAAATATAAAACGGTACGCTGCCACTAAGTTTCGTATATGCTGTATTCTTATGATTTTCAGTACATCTTAGAATACTGTAACCTTGCTCATATATGTGTCACAACATGTGCTATATCATTTTCACTAAAAATAGTGACCTTTCTGTATAAGAATTTAAAATAAAATTACTTTGCTTGTTTCCATAAGCACTGAGAAAATTATGACGCGAATAGATAAAAAACATGAAAAACCCTTTTTTCATATTTTGTTTGTAATAAAATCTGTGAAATTGATTACAAATTTTGTACATTTCTACATTCGCTTCGTAATTTAGATCTCTCTCAGTCACATACGTGGCTTTTAATGCATCACAATGCTTATGCACTTGATTGAGTCTGGTTCAATCTGTGGCGGGCGTGAGACGTTTGTTTAGAGGGGCAAACCACGTTCAGCTTACTGTGACTGATCTAGGGAGGGGTAACACTGTCCCCAGGAATTACTACATTGGTACACGGATCATAGTACATTGTGAATAAAAACGTTTGTTTTGAGAAAGAAATAGCATGCAAGTTTCACTGCAACGCAATTTGCCAAGACATGATGCATGAGGAATCCATATTTCGTTTGCAAGGCGTCACATCGGGAATACTAGTTTACTAACTTGAAATTAAAAAAACTATCGATCAATGCTGAGAGCGGGAGGAAAACGTAACATTGTTTCTCTATGTGTTATACATCTGGATTTTACATTGAATAGTCACACTGTGTTCAATAATCATCTTCAGATTTAATTAGGAATTTATCAATGTTGACTTTGAAATTGTGAACAGAATTGGAGCTAGCCACCCACTCAGGCAGCCATTATACACTTATTAACAACTCTTGCGAAAAGCTAAAACTACAAATGTCAATCCGTGAGATCTCTTTGCTCAACTTCAAACTGTTACCACGTGTCACATGAGGATTAACTGAAACATGCAATAAATCAAAAGTACCTCTACCAGTTGGCCAGATATGAATTTAAAAACCTGAATCACATCGCCACGTACTCTTGTCAAGCGTTGTCAAACTATCTGACCATGCAAGAATTAGCAACCTCACCTCAGATCCCTTGCAGATTGCTGCAACGCTCCGAATAGATTACCCCACTCAAACCACTCTTGCCCCTTGGAAAAAAAGACAATTATCCCTCTGACAGCCCCACAGTTATACGCTACAGCCATGGTCATGAGTCAGTTGCGTATATAGATTAGTAGATTTTTGTTCAACCGGCTAATTATTGAATATGAAGTAAATTTTGGCTCACAGTACAAATTTTGATGATTTTTCTGAATCATGATGCTGAACTTTTCCATCTTTACAAATCTATATTCTACATTGCTCGACTTTCCGAATCACGACCTGGAATGTTTTTATTTTATTAGTTTTTTTCCTTTCAAGTACTTCAAACAGCAAAAGAAAACCAAGGTCATCACACACTTTGACTTTTGAGGTTTAATACATATAAAGATAAATAAATCTGTTATAAATTTCCTGATTTTAATTTATTAGTTTTATACTTCAGTACTTTTGGGGTGTGGTTTCTGACAGAGGAGGGATTTCACCTGCCCCTCCCTCATATATAATTATATATATAAGCAGATAAGACAACATGTCTTTAGAAGATTAAAATGATACATTTAGTAGTTATACAGGTCGATCACAATTTGATGATGTTCTTATTTAAGCAAAATTGGTGATATAAGTGGAGGCTATGTTCAAAAATCATCATGGTTAATGATTAATAAAATGGACAAAAAAGTCAGCAACTGATCAAAAGGCTTATAAAGAGATTGATAAATGACAAATTGTGCATGAAAATTTGCTTAACTATCACAATTTTCCAACTGAAGTAATTATGGCATAGTGAGTATCCTCACTTGAGGCTAACTTGTCAACAAATTGACAAAAGGAAACCAGAAAAAGGATCTTAAATTCTGGGTGCTGAACAGATTATTTTGATTACAAATATATCTTTAAAAACCCATAGGCATTGCGCCGCATTGAAAAAACAGTTTTTGTTTTTGATAAGTTAAATTGGTGAGTGGTGACACATTTCTTATGACCTGTATGACACATTGAACAGTTGAAATAATAAATGTTCCACATTCCTAAGCATCCCTTTAGCGCTCTGAGTCCTGCACGCCACAAGCAGGCAAGAATTTCTACTCCACTAACAGAGTTATATCTGCTTTGCCGTTTTGTTTATTAACTTGGGAATTGATTTTTTAATGATGTAATTTTTTAATTACTGATTATCAAACTACTAAACGATCAAGGGCAAATCATTTGCTTTTCTTTGGTATTTGTTTCTGTAAGATCCAGTAAAATATTATGAGTTTTTTTCTTAGAATTTTGCAATAAACTTTACAGGAGCTGTCAGGTGTAATTTGGTCATATCATAAGTATCTGGTCATCGACGTTTGGTCAGGATACACCTACCAATCAGTGTTTTTAATGTCCCTGGATACCGAGCGAAAATAACATAGAGTTTATATTGGAAATTTATGAAAGTAAACCAGAGCGGAAATGAAAACAGGAGGTAAATTAACAGATAGATGTACAATGAAAGCTTATCAATTATAGTTATTATCTAAACCAGGAAACTTATAAATACGAAGAACTGCATAAAGAACGGCCCATTTAGTGGCGTTCAGTCTAAAAGCAAAAGAACTATATATTACGACCCATTTGGGGGTCGTTGAGTGTAAAGGAGATTAAACTTCTTTAATTTAAATTTTGTAAATATGTGTTGGGATTACCCCGTTGTTCGGCAAACACACCTGCAATAAGTGAATTAGGGCGTTCTTTTTTATCTTCCTTTGTTATGCACAAGAAAATTAAGTATTGGTTAAGGATTCTGAAGCATGAGAATCATAGATTTACCTCTATGTTGTTATAAACACATGTAAAGCATGGCTAGTAATGATATACCATGCTAGACCACAGATATTAAACATATACTTTTATCTACAGGTTTTGGGGATGTTTGGTTAAATCAAGATGTTAATGATGATTCTCTCTTTTTAGTAAGTTTCCTGCGAAAAATCATTGATATAATTTGAATAATAACTTGGAAAACATAAATTACCTCTATAAATTATCTCTGCTTATATGATGAAATTAAAACCCCTAATGAATTCGAATTTTATATTACGCACATCCAGTCCAACAAATTCGCTTATTGCTATCCAAATTTTGATGTGATTGTCTAAATCTCGAAATACATAAAGGTCGTCGTAACAAAATTCCACGTGAAATCGCCCTTGCATATTTTGTATGCACACATGCACAAACTCGAAGATAAGTTTCATTTTTTGCGCGAATGCCCATGCTTTTCTGAAATAAGATCATTTTATATTTCAAAGTATTTTTATGTTAATCCATCACCTCAGCGATTCCATTTTATGTTACGCACAAAAAGCAAATCTCTTTTATTTAATATATGTCATTTTTTAGAAAAAGCGTAGGTATTTTGAAGAGAAATTGATTCATATGATTAGTTGAATAATCTAATTTACCTTAAGTTTGTTGAAAATTTATGTATTATATGTTATATTTTGTTGCTGAGCATTGCTTTGTTGCAAATATGAAAAGGCCTATGGCCTATCAAGTAAATAAACTGAACTGAATTAAATTAAAATGAGCCATTGTTAGTCCAGGTTGTATTGATAATGGCCATTTCTACCCAACTGCCCAATACATTCAACTGATCAGGGATCTTCTAAAATATGGCACTTTCCTGACAGCCTGATACAAGGATGTATGAAGACTTCTTTGGTCAAAAAGTATGTTGAGTATTTCTGGGTCAAATAAAAAGGGGATATCTTTTATGATCTGATGATACACCATTCACCAACTGAGAGGAGTAAATGTATCTCGCCGCCTCTGTCCATCGCTACGTTAGGTAGACTAGACTAAAATAGAGAGTCATGAACATCATGAGTAATGTGCCCATGCACACGTTGGACATCAACTGATTAACAGAATAAAAGACAACAAACAAATATTTCAATGTATGAAAAAGTATACGGACACGTTGATGTTAATTGAAAAATTTCCCTGATATGGACAGGAACATGTTGGCCTATATAGTTTATATTCACCGGAAAGACCTTTACCTTAAAGACCTTTTCAAACTGAACGCTTAGCCGAATGTGATTTCTTCATTACTTTGACCAATCAAATACTGGAGAAACCTTTCCTTGTTTCCTTCATGTAAAACGCATGTACGTGCGCTTTAAAACATTTTTCATACCCTTGGTCCCATACCGTGCGTGAATTGTGCAGACGGCCAAGATTCTTCCAGTATTTTATTGGTCAATAATATTCCTCCAGTATACGATTGGTCCATTATGGACAAGTTAATCTCGGCCATGTGACATTATTTAAATTAATTATCTGGAAATTGCCGATTCAGATTTGAGAAGGTCTATAATAAAAAAAACTTATAAAAAATACCAGTAGTTTTCGAATTATGGCTGATCAAAATTTGAAGGTCGAGTTGAATGGGCCTAAACGCAAAAAGTGCATGTGCATGATGGAAGGTCGAATGGGCCTATATGCAAAAAGTACATGTGCATAATGTGCATGACAGAGACGAAAATCAAATTTGTTTTCGCAATTTTTAAATGTTTGTTTTAAGTACATTTCAGTCATTGAAAATCATCAGACTGTTTTCTTATGTTGACCGAGGGTATAATCATGGAGATACTATTTGGGACAGTACCTTCATGATGTTATACCGGAGATTATAATACCTCTTGGTCAAATTGATGACTTGCTCCCATTTAAACACCGTTGATGAGGAATTGAAAACATAGACATAAGGAAATCAAACAGTTTTGTCTTTCTGATGTCACAATTTTACAAAAAGAAATCATAATTAATTATATAAGACCTTAAAATTCAAAATTATGTAGAATGGTCAATTTCAAACCAACTTAAAATGTTCGACTATTTTGATGGATTATACTAAGCATATTTTTTTCTAATTCATCTCAAATTGTTGCTACAAGTTCATAGATCTTGAACAATAGCAAAATAAACAGATATTCAGTGCTGACAAATATTTCAGACGCATCTGAAAAGGCAATTACACACTGAACGCGACGCGGCAGGCGATTTTTAGATAATCATACAGAAAACAAATATTTTAAGATGCCTTTGACTTTTTGCTTACACACGATGAGGCTTTCTGATGATACTGGAAAATTTGTAAGAAATGCTTTTTTTGTTCAAACTGTGGGACGCGATTTTCTGTCGCGACGCGAATTTTGCTTTAATGGGCGTAGAAAGGCCCTTTCAATCAATTTTCAGTTATCATCTGAATAGCCTTGACGATGCTTCTCTGAAAACAAGAGGCGAAATGTTTCTTTTCCTTTGTTTTATTCAATTTTCTTTAAAAAATCACTCGCCGCGTCGCCTTCGGTGTGTAACGACCTTAAGGCGTGGAAATTAATGGGTTTTTCTTTCTTTGTTTTCATAATGGGAATACGTATACACGAAGATTATGTCTACCACAAGGCAGAAAATGCTCATCTGTATACATCTTAATGATACTCATGCAAGTAGACATATTTACAGAATCAAATGCTTCCAATTTGTACCCAATTACTTACTGGAGGGAGCTGTAGGGAACAGTACAGTTTCCCTTTCTGGAGTGGTCACTTACCATGAGTCAATAACCGAATAGAACACAGCTTTTGTCAGTGTTTTGCAAATTATTTTTTGTTAGTCATAGCATGGAACAATTAACTTCAGTTAATAGCTCCATGCATGGTCATGGCGAAATATCTGACATTCAATACAATATGTAGTCAAAACAGCGTGCAATAAACTACGGTTGTGATCATTATTTTTTTTTTAAACAAAGCTGTAGGTATTGCCGTATTGGTATCAATCATATCTAAGAAAATAATAATAGCTTAGATTTTAAGTAACACTTTTCCTTTTCTTTAAAAAAAAAAAAAAAAAAAAACAGCTGAATGATTTCTTCAAACCTATTGAATAAATGAAAAGTGACTCCTCCGTGTAGAAACCGTATACTCCGCCCTTTGGTAAATCTCAAAGTGTAAGACAAAGATACACATAACAATAAAAACTCCAAATTTAAAACTTGCACAGTAAAATGGTACATTATATTTACCAAACACATAGTTAAGAAAGCACACAGACGAAAGTACAAAAATGCTGTCTATGATCCGAAATTCCATGGCGAGTTATTATAACGATGTGAAAGACAAAACGTACGGTTCTAAATGATTTCGAAATAAGGTTTAGCACGTTTGGTTGTTTATCTCAAACGTCCTAATTTCCTTCTGTTAAGAACATTCCAGACAGTCAAAAATAATCGAAAATCCTAACGCAACACATACTTCATATTCCAAAGGAAGTTGCAATTTGCGCAGTCAGATCTGTTAGTAAATTGTCTGTAGGTACACAGAATCCATATGATCTAAAAACGGAAATGGCATTTCAGTGCTCACAATAGATATATTGTTCAGGAGTAAAAAATACACAGTCCATTTTAGTCTCCTAATTTACGACTCAGTTCAGAAGGTATCGTGTTATGCTGAATTTGTCATCCCCAAGCAAATATCCTTGGTAATTGATATGTTAAAGCGTTAGTAAATAATACAACCTGCTATTGTACACTAAGGTAAGGAGAAGCTGCTGTACACGAAGAAGCTGTTGTCATCGAGTTAGCCTCGGAGATCAAGCAATCAAATCGTTTCCGATATTTGTAATGGACAGGTTGGTTCATTGTCGTGGCGGTCTTTATTAATTTTATAATCAACAAAAATCACAAAATGTTATCATTATCATAGTTTCGTGGAGAGTAGCCATAAAACTAGTTGATGTGCATGTAAGGTGTTGAAGGGGGAGGGTTGGGGGACAGTGGCGTAGTCACAGGAGGGGGACTGGGGTCTGGCCCCCAAATGAAATTATGCCCCCAATTTGTTTTTACATATAATAGTAATAATGATGATAATGATAATAATAATGATAACAATAATAATAATAATAATAATAATAATGATATCAATAATGATAATAATAATAATAATAATAATGATGGTAATAATAATAATTATAATGATAATAATAATAATAATAATAATAATAATAATAATAATAATAATAATAATAATAATAATAATAATAATAATAATAATAATAATAATAATAATAATAATAATAATAATAATAATAATAATAATAATAATAATAATAATAATAATAATAATAATAATAATAATAATAATAATAATAATAATATGTGATTCTATAACATATAGTTTACATCGTACACGAATTAAGGTGTGTGAAGCTGGTTCCTAGATTATTTCCTATTACTTGTTCCTCTTTCATAATACGCATAGTTAGGGTTAGAGTTAAGCTGTGTTTGCATATGCGCGTATACGTTTGCATATGCGTGTGCGTAGTGTCTGTATCCACGTGTCCACAATACTGTAATAACTGCGCGGAAGTAAACCACCTAAAATGTATTTAATGGCGCATCTTTGGAAATGGCTCAGGGCAAACTTACGACGATACCTTGTTATAGGCTAACGTGCCATCCTCCACCTTCGTTACAAAGTTATAAAGGATTAGTTCAGTGGTCAATCGAGTTGATCGTATATAAAGAAGACTGTTAGAGAAACAAAATGCCGAAGAAAGTATTTAAAAATCTTTTTCCGTTAAGGAGATATTCAAGTTTTAAGTTCTGTATTATATGCATGTGTAGAAATGACTAGTGTATTAAGTTTACTATAGAAGTTTGGCACCCACATCCTCAGATTCTCAACAATTGTTAATGTATTTTAAGGATATTTTATCTTACTTTTTCATTATTTGAATGATTTTTTCTTGAACTTTCTTCGTGTGGTATATTATAATTACATTTACAAGATTCTGTATCACTACTTCCTGGCATATACGATGGTTTTCAAGCAACAAAATTGCAGGACAAAATATAACAGAATACATTAAGAATCTGAGGAATTTGAGGCTGTGATGTCGCAGCTTGTCTGATTTTAGTGGTTTGTACACAAATTAATAATACCAAACTTTAATATCTTCTTAACGGAATAAGAAAGTCATTTTTTCACCATTTTTGTTTCTTTTGAAATCCTCTTTGAAGATGGACTTGCTTGACCCCTAAACTAATCCTTTAAAGTATACGCGTTTACAGAAATAAAACTTAGTCTGTTTGTGTTCACAAGTCTCCTGATTGAAGAAAGTTGTTTTAAGTTACCCAAATTTCAACAGTGGCATCATAGTCCAGATTTTTTTTTTATTGGGACCCTTACTGGCTTGGTGGACACTGAGTCTGAATTTGGATTATGCAGACTGATTTTGAATATTTTCTAACTCTCCTGAATTTACTTACATTTACCCCGACATTTACCTGCGTTCTTGTGTCTTATTTTAAGTCCAAACATTATAGAAAGTTCACCAGTAGGCCTAATTATCTAATATATAAGTTTATAAATGTTCATCTGAAGTTGAGGGAGGAGGGGGAGAAGGGGAGGGGGAGGGATTATTGCTTCTAAGTTCCGAAAATTGACCAAAAATTCGAGTCGGGCAGAATCATGCCCGACTCGGCTAGATATATGGGTCATGCCCTCCCAATTGGGCATATGATGATGACAATAGGATACTGGGGCACTGATCTTATATAGTCAGGCCGAGAGGTAAATCTGTAAAATATACTTTTTAAATCAGTGATTTGTCAAATCATGCCCGACTCAGCTAGATTTCCCGATAGCCTTATTGAAAGAAATTTCCCCAAAATAGAAAAATTGCTCGGAAATGGAAGGAAATGTTCCGAAAATCGAAGGAAATTGTCCAAAAATCGAAAAAAAAATGCCTGGAAATTAAATAAAGTTTCCAAAAATAGAAGAACATTTCCAATTTGGCCCAAAATATGGCTAAAATTTCTATAAGAATTAAAACCTGCCCGAAAAAATAAAGGAAATTGCCCGAAAATTGAAGACAATTGCCAGGAAATAAAGGAACTTGAATGTTCCGAACATTTCCCGGAAAATTAAGGAAAGCTCCCTAATATAGGAAATTTTGCAAAAATACGAAAAACCTGCCCGAAAATCAAGGACATTTCATGATTATTGAATGAAATTACTTAAAATTCAAGGAAATTTTCCAAAAATTGAAAAAATATTCTCGGAAATCAATGGAAGTTCCTGGAAATTGAGGAAAATTCCCCGAAAATTGGCCAAAACATGCCCGAAAATGAAAGAAACTTCACGAAAATGAGGGTTACTTTCCAAAGGCTACACCAGTCATTTCTACACAGATAAGGCTGTAAGACAGAGCTTGAAACTTGAATATCTTCCTAATGGAATAGGGGTTTGAACGCTTTCTTCACCATTTTCTTTCATTTGAAGTCCTCTTTCAAAATAAGTAGAAGATGTTAAACTAATCCTTTAAAGCTGTGTATCATTCCTCCGATTTTGTGGCTTAAGTATATCAATGGCTATGTCAGGAAAGTGTTAACACAGAATCTAGTAAGGGTAATTATAGTTTACCACCTAAATGTAGTAAAAATGTTAAATTCTATTTTCTTTCAAATCCATTAGCAATTGTTAAGAAAGTAATATGAGGTCGCCAACCCTTATAGTAAACTTACTACATCAGTCATTTCTACATAGATCAGACTTTAAACTTGAATATCTCGTTAATGGAATAATATATTGAAGTAGTTTTTTCACCATTTTGTGCCTCTCAAATTTCTTTTTCATATAAGATGCTGAAACAAACTAATCCTTTAAGAAAATGTCAAATTTCTTGCAATCAACTTGGACGCCCTGCACCATAACGGCAATGTCCGCTACCATTTATCAACTAAGGCAGGCAGTGGTGTATGCAGTGGGGGTCAGGGGGCAACTTGTCATCCTGGCGAGATTACGTTAGTAAAATGTAAGAATCGGAATAATACTGCGATATGAGTTTATGGGCCCGATAGCCACATTACCTATAGGCCTACCTACTTATAAGGGCCTCAGATTCTCTACTTGGGCAACTAGTTTGTTCCCCTTGGCCTTGCGTGAAATAAAGTAAAGGATTAGTTCAGTGGTCAAGAAGGTCTATCTTACAGTGCCGTCGAGAAAACGGGGGCTTGGGTGGGGTGGAGAGAGGGGGCTTCAGTCCTCCCAATAATTTGCGGACCTGTAATAAAAATTGACGTTGTATTTTCGCCTTTCGTCATTGCAAATAATCAAATTAATAAACCTGCTGCCCGGCCTGGTGACCCACCATACCACTGCTCACTTACATCACTTACATTACTAAAGACTTCAGACCGTCACCGGGAGTTAACTCAGCCCAAAGCTTTTATTACTACATGCGTATATACCGTGATCGGTATATTCTTTTGCGAAACGTACGTACGCAGAAACGTTTTCCACGTTGCGCTATCCATGGGTTACGTCGCTGTTCAGGATGAACTAAATTACTTGCATTCAGGGGCGGATTCATAGGGGGAAGCCGAGGGAGGTGGGGGAGAGGGGGAGGCGTGGCTTCTCTTAATTTTTTCCGATTGTACTGTTTTAGCCATGAGATAATTCTCAGTCACACTTTATGTAAATTTTCTGGATTTTTTTTCGATTTTATGGAATTTGTTTTCATTTTGGGGCAATATTTTTTTTTTTCGGTAAATTTCTTCAACTTTTGGGAAATTTCCTTCAACTTTGGGCAGTTTTTTAAATTTTCGAAAAATTTCCTTTAATTATCGGAAAATTCTGCTCATTTTTGGGAATGTTTTGGCCAATTTTCAGGAACTTTTCTTCATTTCCGGACAATTTTCTTTAATTTTCTGAACATTTTCTTCTAATTTGGGGAATTTTTTTTCATTTTCGGGCATTATTTCTTTTCAGGAAAATTTTCTCTAAATATCAGGAAAATTTGCTGAAGTTTTCTTCAATTTTCGGGAAATTTTCTTCAACGTTTGGGAAATGCTACCAAATTTCACAAAAATTTCAAATTTTACCTCCCAGGCAAGCGGGAAGATTAAATCCTCTCCCCAAGAGCCCCCCTACCCCCCCCCCTATTTTATTATCAAATACCTTCCGATGGCACTGTCTTAGTATGAAAAAAAAGACTATAATATACATATAAAATGGTGAAAACATTATTTCAATATCTCATCCTGTTATATGTAGAAATGACTGGTGTAATAAATCTACTATCCTCACATTCTTTACAATTGTTCATGTTTTTTTAAGAAAATGTATTAAACTTTTTTACAATTTGATAATTTTTTCAGGTTGTATATTATAAGTATCCTATAGATTATGTTTAACTATGTTCCTGACATATGACATATGATAGAATACATAGAGAGGAATCTGAGGATGTGATTTCACAACTAGTCTGATTGTAGTCGTTTCTACACAAATGATACCAACTTTAAACTAAAATATTCCCTTAACGGAATAAGATTTTTGAGTGCTTTCTTTACCATTTTGTTTGCTTGACCCTCAGGCTGATTTAATCCTTTAAAGGCCATCTATCGTAATTAGAATGTGGCGGTGTACAATTTATTCCCAAATGCTACTGATTGGCCTATCAATGTAAGTGCACACTGTACCATTGTGTTTCGACAAATCAAAATTTGAATTTCATTTACCTCGTACGTTAGATGACAACTGGCATTAAGGGATTTAAAAACAAGTGATTTTGGAGCATTTTTCAGTGTTAGTCATTTACCTTCTTCGAGAAGAATATGTGGCTTTGGCTGAAAAATTACTTTTCTGGTAGTCAATCCTACATTCGACACATTCGTCACCATGTCAAAATGGGGATTTATTGCATTACATTTGCCTATCAAAAGTGTGTGTGAAAGGGAGAGGGAGGGAGGGGTGGGATACAAAATTCACCTTAAGATACAAAAGAAAATCACTTTACAATATAAATTTCGTCAAAAATGCACCCCAGTAATCCATAGCCTTTTGACAGTTTGAAAGAAATCTGGAGTCGGGGAAAAACATGTAGAAGAGATATATACTCTCCACAGTGGCGTATTCAGTGGTAACTCCCGCCGCCCCTCCCCTCCCTCTCCTCCACCCCACACACACATACACCGCCCGCCCACTGGCGAAATTCCATAAGTGAAATGTAAGTAGCGGAATATAACATGCAGTATACTGCTATAGTATACTTATTCAGGAAATAAATTGTAATAATGAATTTAAAAGGTTAAATATCGCCCAAATAATTTGGCGATAAAATTCCCCCTCCCCCTCCCTGTATATTTTTAATTTTCGAAGAAAACAATTAGACAATTTTCTAAACATTTCTTCAATTTCTATATTTTTCGGGAAATTCTTAAGGCAATTTTCTTCAATTTTGGGGAAATTTTCCTCAATTTTTGTAAAATTTCTCTTCATTTTCAGGAAAGTTTATTCAATATTCGACACATTGTCTTCAATTTACGTTTGCAATAATTTTACTTCATTTTAACAATTATATGTTAATGGGAAAATAAAATTCTTTGGGGCATTTTCCCCCTGTCTCCATCGTTGCTACGCCTCTGGGTACAGGCATTTTCCTAAAATTACCATTATTGCCCCTATTTTATTATTTATTATCTTGATATATTAATTTCATTGGAATATATTCCTGGGGTCAAAAACCTCACCACTGGGGGAGGGGAAAATTTAAAGGAATGGGGCATGATTTACCCCATGTTTAAAAAGTTATGCAGTAATGCGGGTATACCTATATAAAATAATCAAATTCAAACAAGGACTAAATTGCTCGTCGACATCTTGATGGTCACATGATTGAAATGGGAAAGTGTAAAGTGTTTAATAAGAAATAAAACATACCACGAAAATGTTGACATTTCCAACTTATATTTCCATATTCTGACATAATTTACTAGTTGGCATTCAAAATTTGTTATTGAATGCAACAAAACTAAAAGCTTATTAAACAGTCTCACTACTACAAGCACCCAAGGGTGTAACTTGACTTCAAAGCTGGGGGAGAGGGGTGTAAGTCAAATTTTCTTGACAAAAATTTGCATTTGCCCGACTTATTTACAAAAAGGATATAAATGTGTCTATACAATACACAATATAGAACAGCTGAGGACAGATCACCCCCCCCCCCCCCTCAATTCCCACTAATGCGGTCGAACTGAAGTGTCAAACGTGGTACTGCGTAACACCGTGTGCCCGCTTATGGATCCCTGGCGAGGCCTATAGGTCGAAGCCTAAGTTGGTGTGCAGGTTGCAAAACTCGGAAGCTTTTTGATGCCCCAAAATGGCTGAAAATCAACACAAGGCTCATTAATTTCATTGAAGCAATTTTCACGAAAATAAATGAAATTTTTACGAACAATGAAGGAAAATTTTCAAAAACTGAAGCAAATTTCCCGAAAGTGAAGAAAATTGCATAAAACATTGAAGCAAATTTTTCCGAAAATAAAGCAAATCGCAAAACTTAAACAAATTTCCCCACAAAATATGCTATGGAATCTGACTGGACAATTCGTTATAAGCCTCATTATTGGTACCTTCCTTCCCCCCCCCCCCCCCCACCAGTAATAATTTTTGGCCCTGCTCCCTAGCCCCCGTTTCCTACACCCCTGCTTGGAAGCTTGCATGGGCCCAGGCGTGAAGCCGCGGAAGCTCTGAAGATTTCTTGATTATAAAACCCCACCCCACATGCCCCACAATGGTTTGAAATCAACACAAATTTCCCAAATGTTAGTAATGAAGTAATGAAAAGAAGACAATTTTAGATTCTATTGTTAATATTTACTCGGATAAAGAATATTATTCGAAACAAGCAGAAAAGAAATTTGCACTGAAAATAAAGAAAATTTGGTCAAAATTGTGGACTCATGGGCGAAGCATTGGAAGGGGACCAGGGGCGAAGCTCTAAAGAGATATTGAACTTCTCGCAATCCGAGCCCGCCCTCGTCATCTCCCAAGTGCAATATCAAACATTACAATTGTAAACGTGTACACGAGACCCTCATTAAACTTTTCGACAGCTGATAATGAAGTGAAAGCAGTAATTACAAATCTACAAAAAGAAAACCCCCGAACCTATTTCATTGTTGTTGGTGATGTTAATAGACATAATATTGGTTTTCTTTAAACAATGTCCTTCAAAAAATTGGTGGATTTTGTCACCTGACCCCCACGCAAATTCAACTTTGGATACTGTATATATTAAAGGCGATTATTATCTAACAAAGAAATTAACGCCAATCTCCACGTCCGATCATAACGGCATATTAATCATTGCAAAATATAATGTAAAACATCGCAGAATTGAAAAGAGAAAAAGAAAAATGGAAAAGGATTTATCAAGAGGAAACATAATGAATATGCGTGAATGTATTAATAGCACTGACTGGAATATGTTCATGCAATCATCAGATAGCCTAATTGATGAATTTACAGACGTAATCTCATCTTACATCGGTTTTGTTGGTGAACAGTGTGTACAGCTCAAGAAATCGGAACTGGTAGATATGATCATGGAGCTATTAGATATGATTAAACGAATTCCAGCAGATAACAGGATTGCTCAATTGGTGAAAGACAAACAAAAAGCTATAGAGGATGGAAATAAAGTTCTGAGAAACAAGATTCAGAGAACAATAAACAAGAATGTTTGTGATGTGCGGATTGAAACTTTCGGACACATAGAGACAAATTCAGTTTCTTTTTGGAGTTTGATCAAAATTGTTAGAAATTCAAATAAAAACAGTAAAGTACGTGTTGATGAAAATTTGGGAAATGATTTGAATAAACATTTTGGCCGTTTTAATCACTCACGCAATAAAGATATTTACAT
This sequence comes from Chiridota heheva, assembly GCA_020152595.1. Lineage (NCBI taxonomy): Eukaryota > Metazoa > Echinodermata > Holothuroidea > Apodida > Chiridotidae > Chiridota > Chiridota heheva. Next base: position 2,691,901 of record JAIGNY010002796.1, on the reverse strand, counting down.
TTCTCTACCGGAATACACAGGTGATGTGTGTATCTGAGATAAATATAGATTATGTATGTTATCAATTTAAAAAGGTTAAAAAAGGAGTTGCATGTGGGTCAGATAAATTTCCTTGGTGGATTTTTAATTTTCAAGTGAAGATTTAGCACCATTATTTACCTTCATTTTTCAGGAAACTATTTCCAACAGCAAAATTCCGTCGTTGTGGAAAAATGCCATAACAATTCCTGTCCCCAAAATTAAGACACCTCAAACTGTAAATGATGTTAGACCAATTAATCTCGCTAGTATCGCTTTTAATAGCGTACAGAAAATATTACTGCCTCGTTTGATGGAAAAACGTACAGCAACTTAGAGATGTGTATCAATTTGCTTAAAAGAAGGGTGTTTCATGTGTAGATATTGTACTAGTTTTAATTAACGATATAGTGACTCATTTGAATTGTAAAGAAACGTCCATGTCAAAGGTTCTTTTTCTCGATTTTTCAAGAGCTTTTAATACGGTCTTGCCAAACTACCTACTTAAATATTTGACAATATTTATAAAAGACCCGTGGCTTAGTCATTGGTTGGCACAGTTTCTTCAAGGGTGGACAAGGCAAATTAAACTGGACAAAGGTTTGTCAGAACAATCTGAAATCAATGTAGGTGTACCACAGGGAGGCCCTCTATATGCTGCACTTTTTACCATCTATACCGACGAAATAAGATCAAACGAAAATAATTGTGTGATAAAGTATGCCGATGATATTGCTATTTCATGTAAAATTGCTAACAATTCTGTAAATGAGGATCAAGTAGAGTACCAGTCATTTGTTGGTGAGTCTGTGTCAAAATGTGATGAAAAGAACTTGTTGCTGAACCCAAAGAAATCAAAGGAAATGTGCTTTGTAAACAAAAACGTCAAACATACAGGGCTTTTGAAATCAAAATCAGACAAGATATTCATTCAAGGTTCAGAGGTTGCAAAATGCGTAAAAACCGATTATCTTGGTGTATGCATTGATGATAAACTGACTTTTTCCCATCATGTGTCCAACATTTTAAGTAAAGTTTACTTTATTTTTTCGAGTTTATCATACATTTTATCTTTTTGTAATTTTAATGCTAGAGTTAATCTTTTTAGATCAGTTATTTTATCACAGGTTCTTTATGCTGTACCCGTTTGGTATCATTTAATCTTACAAAAGGACAAAGACAGAATCAGAATTTTTTGTATAAAGTATACTTTAAAGATTCTTAACCTACATTATCCCAAGCTTTTGAAATTTTAAATGACAGGGCGAAATCGGAATTCATTGCAATGGTGACAAAATCAATAAAGAACAAAACTATCCTTTACACAAAACATTACAAAGTCATCTAGTACGTTCAAACAGAAACCCCCGAAACCCTAACATATTGCCAAAATACAGAATAAACGTCTACAAAAAGTCATTCATTTACCGTGCAGCAATTTACCCACAGACAGGAGAGTTAGAATTACTGTTTTAAACCTTTTAACTTTAATTTTTCTCGTTATTTATTTATTCATATTCTTTAATTTTCTGCTATGTGTTTTAATATGTATATGCATGTACTTTTTGCTTTTCACAAATGTTTTAAATTTGCACTGGAATATATAATAATAGCAGTTTTTGTTTTGGATGTCCAAAAAATGATTTAAAATCAATACAAAAGTTCCAAAATGTAAGTTATGAAAAGAGGACAATTTAAAATTCGAATGTTAAAAGACTCAGAGAACTGGATAAGCATTTGGGTTACCATTTCTAAACAGGCATAGGACAGTAGGAAAAATTTCTCTGAAACTGAGTAAAATTGGGCAAAATTGTGAGGTTCATGGACAGATGGACGAAGCCTCCTCGCTGGTTGAAAGATTTCTTGTTTCTGATGCTCCAAAATGGTTGATAATCAAGCGCAAAGTTCACAAATGTAAATCGTGAGGTCCGGGGAGCAAAGCAACAGTAGGGATCCAGGAGAAGGTGTCCCGCTTAAAGGCCCCTTGGTAGTGGTCCAAGGGACGAAACTCCTGAAAGCTCTGAAGATTGATTGTCTTTTAATTTGATGCCCCAAAGTGTCTGAAAATCAACACAAACTGATTAATTTTGGAAAATTTCCCCTGAAATTTTAGAAAATTCGGGCAAAATTGTGGGGCTCAAGGATAAAGTCTTGGTCTAAAGTTGTTGTTTTTTGCCCCAAAGTGGCTTAAAATCAGCACAAAAAACCGAAATGTAATTGATAAAAAAAAAAAAAAAAAAAAAAATTGTAATGTCAAAATCTACTCAGATAAGCATTTGGATTACCATTAACACTGTCAGGCAGAAGAGAAATTTCCCCTAAAAATTCGTCCACGATATCGTTGGAGCATGGATGCAGCTCTGATAGGATCTAAGGGGCGAATCCCCTGAAAGAGTTCTAGTTTTTGATGCCCAAAACCTGAAAAATAACTCTTGACTTTAAACGTGTGTCGGAGGGCATCTACGTCTCTGAAGTTGCCCAACCTGAGCCCAATCAGCATAAAGCCAAGTCGAGTGGAGATGATTCTAATATCCAGACGATTCCAGGGACGATTCAGGCATGATTGAGATGCCCTCTAATTTAAACAGAATATAAAGAAATCCAACATTTTAAATCTCTGCCCGACTAAGGGCTCAATTATAATGTTGTCAGCATGATACCGAGTCAGGAGGACATGATTCTGATATAACGATTTCGCGGCATGATTCAGATGTATCTCCAATTTAAACATCTGACTTTTTACATCTCTGCCCGACTTAGTGCCCAAGTAGGATGTTGTCAGCATCATGTGCCGATTTGGCGGTCGAGAGGATATAATTCGGATATTTAGCTTAGTCTTGCATGACTGAGATATACTCTGACTGTCTGATGCCAGGATACAAGTGCACCCGTCATTCTACATTTCTTCCCGACTAAGATCGGTATCGGGGAGCAAAAAATATGGTTTTATCAAAATAATTAATGATTTCATCAAAAATAGTATATATTTTGTGAAGAAACAAAAACATAAACCATATTAATTTTTCCACAGTTTTATTTCCATACTCAAATACTATAGCATAGGCCACAAAATAACAACGAAATAATCAAAATTGGAATTGCCCGACGAACATTTTTTCCAGGGGTTGTTTCCTCCTACCACTCCTCCTTAAGTTACGCCCCTGTAAGCACCGTCATCAAATAGATAAAGCGTAAAAAGGCTGTTACCCGGCCGATACGTCATCCAATAAGACCAAATTACCCCACGGTTCATAACTTGGCCCGGATTTCGAAAAATGATACAAAATCAAACGATGAGGGAAATAAGCAATTTGAAGTAAGGGACATGGCCTTCTCGCTATATGCTTGTCATTGTTCAGACACATGATCATTCCGTTGGCCGGGGTGCATAAGCCCTGCCTATCATCTGAAAATTATAAAACCGATTAAACAGAACAATCCCAGAAGCAGGTAAAGCTTATATACGATAGTTATTTCATCCTTCTCTCACACAATAATGACTGTAGAGAATTAACAGATTAAGATAACAGGCTGACATTGTACATGTTATATTTGCATCATTATTACTTAACATTTCTTTACACCTCAAGTTACTGTTCCTCGTATAAACTAAAAATTCACCTTTCGTTATATTAAATAGGTAGGCCTGTACTCTCATCTCAAGAACACAACTACTGCACTAGTCAAATCTGCTCGCGGCGTAGGCCTGTACTCTCATCTCAAGAACACAACTACTGCACTAGTCAAATCTGCTCGCGGCGTAGGCCTGTACTCTCATCTCAAGAACACAACTACTGCACTAGTCAAATCTGCTCGCGGCGTAGTCCTGTACTCTCATCTCAAGAACACAACTACTGCACTAGTCAAATCTGCTCGCGGCGTAGGCCTGTACTCTCATCTCAAGAACACAACTACTGCACTAGTCAAATCTGCTCGCGGCGTAATTTCTATTCCAACACGGTAATTATTTGGTTTAACAGTAATTGTGCAAAAATGTTGACCAATCAGTCAGTAAAAAAACATAGAATTATATTGTATTTATATTCATGCTAACACGTGAAGTGTTAAGTTTTAGAATTCAATATACGACTTTAAACTGAAGATGTTCACACCAGCCTCTGCAGTAACTCTTTTTTCACTACTTGCCGATTTTGGTTAAGGCACATCCGACAAGGAAAAGAAAGACATGTGATGAAAGAAAAATCAATAAACTGTAAACTGGTAAAAGTCAAATTGAAAGGTTTTTTGGGGGCTGGATAGCATCCTTGCATACAGAGCAATCCTATCAGGACGAGTGTCTAGTTATTCGCTTACAGTTTGGATAATAAGCTAACGAACGATATAGGTCTAAATCTGTAAATACTAAACAATGTTTTAGGGAATTTATCGTTTCTTGTGCTTAACCTACTCCGTGACCCTTTTTGTTTCGTTTTCAATTTAAAAGCTGTAAACAAATATGATGAGGAAACATTAGAAAACATCGCCCATCGCGTAGAGTAGCAAAACATCGCATGCATAGAGTAAGGAAAGTCTGTTTTCCTTGCCATGTAGGCCTACTTCTTTTAGGTTTAATACCAATGTAAAGTCTACAAATATGAAGAAGAAAAAAAAACTGCTGATCAACTTGAACATAATCAAATTTTAAGAATGTCTTACTTTTTGATAATTGAATGATTTAAAATAACAAAAAAATGCCCGATGGCAAGAAAACCCAAAACTTCAAAAAGGCTACCCTCAAAAATCACAAGCAGCTTCAAGTTAAACTTTTAACATCCCGCAATAACTAAATATTGGATTTAAAAACTTGCTTTATCGAATTACCACTTCAAATAGGGAATGGTCAAGTTTGACCACAAAATATTCAAATCTGCACCGAAACTACTATGGTCAATTGAATGACCATAACATGGTCAATTTGATTATAATATAAATGGACAAAATTGACCATATTGTCAAAATTGTTGTTTAATTTTGGCTAAAGTTGATTCGGTGCAGATTTGACCATCTTTTGGTCAAAATGTGACCATATTGTTTTTAAATGATTTATAGAGTATACCCTCTATCAGTTAATTTAAACATTCTCAGATTAACTACTACTTGAACTGTTAAATAGCCTTGTAGCATTATATGTGTGTCATACATGCAAATATTAATAAATCAAATATCTGTTTCATTGATTTGATGACATAATTTTTCCTCAGGCGGATTTATTCATACGAACAAGACTTTACGAATAAGACATGGTATTAGAGTATATAAAAAAAAAAAGTAATAAAACATTCTATATATATTGCAAAGACAATCTTAAATCTATTCATGGCAAGAGTCTAAATTGGTCTGAGTTTTTTAACTTTTTATATTTATTGCACAATGTCCTGCGCACATAAAAATATGAAACGTATTGCATGTAGTCGCATATGGCAATATAGTTCTATAATTATTCGAATATTTTAAGAAGAGATAAGTCAATGCTTAACCAGTTAGCCAAGGTTTCATTGTTTTCTGCAACATAATCTATGATATTCTTAAATCTTCAAATTCTGAAGTGGCAACATTGAATTCGGATTTTCTCAAATTGTTTAGTTTGCAAAAATTTACTTCCTGCCTCAAAATGTTTACATTGTGTTTCTCCAGGCTGCCTGGGAGAAACCTCTTTGGTTTCGCTTTATGCAACTTATATGCACATTTTGTTTGCTAAGCAGCTGCTGGCCACAATAAAATGATCAATCGTGAAGTAATGGTAAAGCAAATATTATAACTGTGTCAAACCACATTGTAGAATATGAAATAAAAATGATAATAAAAACATATTATCCATAAACCGCTGATACAAACCCTGACCCATGCGCAAGGTAATACATTTTATGTAGTGCTTGATGATGAACAAATGTTTTTTGCGAAGATGTTTAAAAGAGAACAGATGGATGTGCTTATTGAAGAAAGCATGGACGAATCCTTAGACGAAATGAAGACTCTTTTATCATTGAAGCCAAGAAACACTTTGAAGACGGTCGGGACTTAAGGCTGATATTGTGAAATGAGCTGATGAACATATCGATGAGAGGGTTGAACTTTGTAAGTCAGAATTAGAACCAGTGCAAGTTTGTATATCTGTATATTGCCCACTCTCACTGACTGTGTTGTATGGAGCCAATGGAGGTTTCAGTTTGTGGTGGGACTTTGTTACAAGTTACATCAACAGATCAAATCGTTGATCAGGATGAAGAGGTAAGGACCTGAAAGTCAGCATCACACACATCATTTTAAACATTTCGTGGAAACAATAAAGTCGTGTTGTGGAGTCACAAATAGAACAAAGTAATAAAACTACGCTTTTACCTCTACACAAAATAAATATAAATTTTGACAAATAGAACGAATATTAACCTGCTAACCAGCTGCTGATAGTGCGACGTGTATGTATAATTGTTATTTTATTAGATGGACGAAATATTTAGGAGATATCTCAGGTATCTTGTACGAAATTTTAGCTTGCTTTTTCTCTAGTAAATGTTCTTATTTTTATCAGACTTTTTTAGGATTTACGATGAAAATAGACAAAAATCACGGCCGGAAAAAATCGTATAAAGAATGAGCTGTCCATCATATCTTATGATGGCCAACTCGGCATCGTGCCGAGTTGGCTTGCGCCGAGTTGGCTTTGTGCCGAGTTGATCGGAGACCCATAGGAGTACATTAGTACACCCCTAAAATATAAAATAAAAATGGGGATTAAACATTTGAAATGTATCCAAGAGCAAAATGTAAAAAAGATTCCTCAAGCAGTTTGGGAGCCTATCCAAAATTATTGCAACAAGTTGTCCACATGCAATTCACTCAGGGTTGTGGTGGTCTATTGAAAAGTGCCACTGCAGGCTTGATTGCCGAAAGCTGGACAAAGCAACACGAATTTGTTTTCTATCTCCGTGATCAATAAAAAAAAACAGTGTTAACTAAGCTGAAAGACTCCCCGGAACACCCCACTTCTTCTTCTCCTCGCTCCTCCCCTGCCAACCTGAAAAGCTTCACACATGAGCACATTAGGTTGTGAAAAGGTCATGGCATACAAATAATTTGTAATACAAACTTCGTTTTATCTCTAACCTAAGCAGCTAAGTATTATGATAATTCCATTATTGACTAGTGCCTCGCGTCGAATATTCCATGCATGGTAGTTTGCAACACCTATCTCATGTTCAGAAGTATCACGACCACGACGATGATGACAATGATAGCAACCAGGACGCCACCAATTAGGATCAATTTCTTAGGTTCCATCTGAGTAGAAAAGATGCAAAAAAGTTATTCACATATCACAAAGAAGGCGCTTTAAAAAGGATTAAATATTTTTTCCCCACAAATATAGAAAAAAATCTAGTAAGTCGTGGTTTGCTTACAGACTAGAGGTTCAAATTCTACTAAAAAATGTTTAAGTTTCTTTATAATTATTACATTTTGGTTCTTTTGTTTATTTCATTTCAAATTACTTTCGGTTTTTAGGCCTATTTTGCGGATCAAAGCTTATTGCATTTTAGATTTATTAAATTATGGATCAAAATAATTACATTTCGGGTATACGCTATGAATATATAGCTCATAGCCAGGATGTTTCCGTAGGGGGCACAGAGGTGTCAAGAGGGGCACACATTTTTATTGACATTATACCCTTTGTTAACTTTTAATCGTGATTTCATTTGAAGAGGAATTTACGGGAATGGAGCATTCACGGAAAATGGGACATTCACGCCAAGATACACACAAAATTGTGACTCAGATTTCGAGTCACTCTAATGTGACCCAAATCCGGATCAATTTGAATAGGTTCCGAGTTTATTCCCAGACATATCATTGATTTGACCATGAATCCGGGCGCACCTCATTGATCCTTGGTCCGAGTCAATAACATAGTGTGTTATGGTTGGTTGCTTCAATCACGTGTCTGCTGGAGCGGGAATATTAGGCACGCCAAAATTTTGTTCCACGTACTGACGATTATCAGTCATTGTGGATGAATATATACACAGAAAGTGTGACAATTTCTAAGACTAATTTCGGTGCCTTAGCCATACTGTAAGGTGACGTATAACGGGTAAAGTCGTAGGCCTAACGTTAAGCCATCCTGCAATAAATAACGTTAGGATAAGCTACTATAGTAGTACCACGTTAGGGCCTAATGTTATTGCTAGGTCTAGCTAGCTTTTTGTTGTTTTGCTTTAATACTAATTTTTCATTTGTATTGTAACAAGTTGGCCTTTACGTTTTACGTTAGACTTTGAGCTTTTAAATGTTCATGAATGAAATATATGTTATTTATTGCAGGATGGCTTAACGTTAGGCCAACGACTTTACGTCACGTCACCTTACATTATGGCTAAGGCACTAATAGTAAATTGTCACAATTTCAATTACATACCGTAACATACGTACTTGCTTACCTTGAAATGTCATTAAGCCTGTGACAAACCAGCTTCTTGTAGTTTTCTTGACCCAGAACTGAGCTACAATTGACCCCTAAACTGGGTCATGAAAATAGACTCGGAATCTGAGTCATTATTTTCAACATGGAAATCCGAGTCATTTTGACCCAAAATGAGTAAACTCCCAGCACACTCCAAATCCGAGTCAAATTTGACTCTTTCTGGATCAAATTTGACCTTGTATGAATAAGAGTGTATTAACGGCAAATGGGGCGTTCGCGGCGATTGGGACGTTCGCAGCGTATGGGGTGTTCGCGGAGAATGGGGCGTTCGCGGTGATTGGGGCGTTTGCGGCGAATGAAGCGTTCGCGGCGAATGGGACATTCGCGGCGAATGGGACGTTCGCGGCGAACGGGGCGTTCGCGGCGAAAGGGGCGTTCGCGGCGAAACGGGCATTCGCGGCGAAAGGGGCATTCGCGGCGAACGGGGCATTCGCGGCGAACGGGGTATTCGCGGCGAACGGGGCATTCGCGGCGAACGGGGCATTCGCGGCGAACGGGGCATTCGCAGGAACTGGGCATTCGCGGGAAGTGGGCATTCGCGAGAACTGGGCATTCGCGGGAACTGGGCATTCGCGGGAACTGGGCATTCGCGGGAACTGAGCATTCGCGGGAACTGGGCATTCGCGGGAATTGGGCATTCGCGGAAATTGGGCATTCGCGGAACTCAGCATTCGCGGGAACTCAGCATTCGCGGGAACTGGGCATTCGCGGGAACTGGGCAATCGCGGGAACTGGGCATTTGCGGGAACTAGGAATTTGCGGGAACTGGGCATTCGCGGGAACTCAGCATTCGCGGGAACTGGGCATTCGCGGGAACTGGGCATTCGCGGGAACTGGGCATTCGCGGGAATTGGGCATTCGCGGGAACTGGGCAGTCGCGGACACTGGGCAGTCGCGGGAAATGGGCAGTCGCGGGAACTGGGCATTTGCGGGAATGGTTTCACCACCCCACCCATCACCCACCGCTCCTTTCCCCCACCCCTCCACACACACACACACTTTTAACGTGCAAATTCCACGTATGTCACATATAAGCAGTTAACAGCTTTAGACAGTCAGGTTAGTACACTGAATATAATAATAATGAAAGGTGACTCTTACCACAGTGGTTTCGCCGTCCTGTAAGGAAAAGAAGAGTAAAATATTAGTCTGTAATATCAACATTTTATCAATGAACTTTATAACACCATAATTGATTTGATATGTTAAAATTATTACTTACGACCATATATGCTCATCTCATGATACAGGAGAACAAACAAACATTATTAAGGCACTTCTTTGATATTTTTCTCAAGGAGAGATTTAGTTTAATTTGTTTCAAAACGACTGTTAATGAGAGTTTACTTTGCAATAGGACGTCACACACTCACTTTCTGCTAAATACAATTGCTCAATTTTGTAATTGATTTAAAAATCAGTTCTCATGTAAATGTGGAGATAACTATATGCAATAAAATTCAACATTCCTGACTGCCTGAAGGCAGTTCATATTTTTACAAATACTATCAAACCAATCACACACTGCAGCGGACGTGAAGTCGTTAGTATGTAGCTGAATTTAGTCCTTAAAGTTTTGTGCCCGAATATTGAATTTTTATTTTATTTTGATGCTTCAGTTTATAGCTCTTTGTTCACTTGGTCCGCAATTGGACAGTGAAACAGAAATATTGAAATACATCGTTTTGACGTTGTCTTAATCTTGGTTATATCAAAGAGCTTCCAAACTCCTTGGTTATATTCATGATAGAAAAGTTGATCTATCAAGCCATTGCTATGATGATATAGTTTTCAAAAATAGTTTTTAAATCAACCATTGAAGGATCGTTGCTATGATTACAGAAGTAAGGGCATAACACAAAGCAGCTCTTAATTTCCTTTTGTAAATATACCTAAATACAGTTAAAGGAATATCCCCATGGTTTTAAAAAAAATTATAAAATTTTATTTGCAAGAGCATAATTTTAGAGCCAATTTGGTGCAAAAATCAGGTTGATATCATATTCCGTCCAGGAGATATGGATTTTTAAAGATTTCCCAATTGCATTTTTAAGTTTTTGTACAATATTTGTCATGGACTGGTGGAGGCAATTCCATTGCAAATGTTTATGTGCTTCTTTGAACGTTAATTGGTTGTTTCTGTACGATTAGAAACCATTTTCCAAAAGTTATTGAAGTAGGGTATATTTGGCAATGTGTTTAAATGCCTAAATTTCATCAATTGATTTTTCTAGCAGGTTTTACTAATAAAAAAGGATAATAGATTTTGATTAAATACATCAACTTTGTCAGTTTGTGGGAGAATGTGTGTGGCTGTGATGTCATCTGGTCATTCTGAGCCTTTTTCTATTAGTTTATGGCATTTTTTGTGAACCTTAGAATTTGAATATCTCCTGGTAGGATAGTAAATCAACATGTTTTTTGTACTTAATTGTTTCTGAAAAAATTATCTTTTTTATGAAAGGTTACCTAAAAACTTGGAATATTCCTTTAATATGCACACCATACGAATTAAAACCTGTATGTAATATTGTGCATATGGTGTACATAGGTTACATTCAGACGTGTATGGTACAATTAGGCTTATACAATATAAACAGGTATAGAGGCAAATACTAACACTACTGAAAATGTAAAAAGAGATAAGAAATGCCTCATAAACTTACAAGCATAACATTTTATAATCAACAAAGAAGAAAAATGGAAGTAATAAAAAGTAAGGAGAGGGGAAAGACTTGAAAGAATATCATTACCGTTTCTTTTGCAACCATATACGGTTCGTAGCCGTGTGTGCATTAGAGGGGGTGGCTTGGGGAGGGGATCTTGGGGAGTGGTCTTTGGAGGGGCTTGGGGAGGGGGCTTAGGGAGGGGGCTGGGGGATTAGGGAGGGGGCTTGGGGAGGGGAGTGGGGCTTAGGGGGGGGGGGCTTGGGGAGGGGGAGGGGCTTGGGGAGGGGGAGGGGGCTTGGGGAGGGGCTTGCAGGGCTTGGCCACTGTAATACTTTTTTTTTATGCCCCCACTTGTGAGCACCCATGTTAAGAGAGAGTTCATCATCATAAACCTATGATTGCAAAGACTATGGAAACACTAAAATGTATGAGGATTGTTTTGTATATATGTTGGACGATTGTCTCACTTGAAATGTATTGCTTGTAGTAGGACCAATGTACAATTAACGTGGTCTTTGAAAGGACAATCATTCACTGCAGGAATGCTGCAGGAAGTAATCATACCGGTGTGTCAGTGCGATGCCATGGTATACACTGTATTTTTCTCATAATTAAATTTCGCACTTATGATGCTTATACTGTTATAGGCCTATACCATATATTCCGCCATATGTTTGTATGCAGACAATGGAAATTTAAAATCATGGGTACGCTTTGTCTTACACCATGAGTAGATCAATTAAATCATGCTATGATTGTAATAAATTTAATTTGACTAACTCTATGAATGAATAGGAAGGGACAAGCACATCATACATTTCATTTTTGCAAGAAGGGAATTTCCAGAAAATCTTATTGAACCATGTTGTGTGAAATTAAGATGTGTAATAACAGGGGTGGATCCAGAGGAGGGGGAGGAGGGAGTGGGGGTGACTCACTGAGACTTTTCCAATGATACTTTTTCCATGAAACAATTCTTAGTCACGGTTAATGTTAAAAAAAAAAAATTGTCGGGAAATTTCATTCAATGTTTGGGAAATCTCTTCAATTTCTGGAAAATTTCCTTCATTCTCGTGCAATTTTCGGAAAATTACCTTCTTTTGGGGAAGTTTCATTAAATTTTTGTAAATTTTCTCAATTGTCGGAAATTTTCTTCAAATTTTTGTACATTTTTTTAATTGTTGGGAAATTTCCTTCAACGTTTGGGAATTTTTTCATTTTCGTGCAATTTTCTTCAATTTTCGTAAAATCTCCTTCATATTGGGGGATTTGTTTTTCAATTTTCGGTTAATTTTCAGCACTTATATATTGGGAAATGTTGAAGAAAAAAAAATCCTAAAATTTCCAATGATTTTACGCAATGTATTGTTAATAATTTCCCAATTTTTATTCCTAACCGCAAAAAAAAACGCAATAGAGAATCACAAAAGATTGGCAAATCTATCAGTCTATAGATGTGGGCTGTCTTAATAAGGGAGTGTTGATACTGCGTGGGTGTCTGTGTGTGTTCAGGGCCGCCGAGAGAATTGCGAGGCCCCTGAGCAAACTAACATTTGGGACCCTCACATCTCCAAAAATGATGAGGAGCAAAATGAAAGGTCTTCAACTATCTATAGTTAAATTTATATCGTTGTCACCATTGTTTTAACATCGTTTTTTTGTTGTTTCTTTGCCGATTTTTTCTAGCCATTTTTACGGTCATTTTACTGGTCCCCAAAATATTTACTTTCTGGAGCCAATGGCTGAATGGTAATTTGCTTCCCCTTTGCCCCTCTCGGCGGCACTGTGTGTGTTTGGGAATAAGCCCAATATTTAGGTTGGCCATTGTCTAGGGTGTAGCCGAACTCGTGGAGTCACGGTTGGCAAGTCTAAGCGAGCGTCGTGTTATTCAGACAGGTCCAAACGAGGCCAGCATGTATGCCATATTCCCAGGGCAAACCGACGGGAAGTCTCTAGATGTGAATTTATACGGCTTCAAATTTGGACCTTTCAAACATGAGTTGGAGGTCATTAGACCGTTCCGACCCCTGGCTACACCCACATTGCCCCGTTTCCAGACGCATATGTTGTGTTCTGTATACTCGTTATGCAATGATAAAGTAATTAATATACAAATTATCATATCATATTTTTAATATTTAGAGAGGAAAAAACAACTTACCGCCATTGTTTTTCCTTTATTCAAATGTCCGTGCCAAACGTAATATCAGATGCAATGTGATTATCTTGATGCCTTAGCCTATATTCTCCGCAGATAATCTTCTAAAACGAATTTTCGCTAATGCATCACGCAATTCCCACTGTGTATATATTTATTTTAGACAGAACAAATACGAACATAATATATGCAATTACACCTTAAATATTACAGATTTGATGCTAACATCAATGTGCATAGGCTTACGAACCATCGCCCGTGATAAAATCAAGGCAATTTCCCTTTAATATACCTGCACGTTGAACGTAATATTTTATGTTAATTACCATCAATACGTCAGCTTTGCTCACGAATGGCACGCGAGGTAATTAATTGACGGTATCTTAAAGCATAGAACAATGTGACATCGCTACGAAGAATATATAATTAGCAGTTTCATTCGTTTTTCACACCCAAGCGAGTTGATGCGGGTCGGGAAAAACGAGTGATTATGTGATGTTCTGCATATTGCAAAAATAGGAGAATGGGGAGTAGGTAGGGTATTATAGGTACCAGCTTTCTTTTATTTAAGATATCAACATTATTACATTGCATTCATTCATACCGATACTAATTTGATTGTTGTCGTTATAATTTTATTCACCAGCCAACACTACATGCGAGGAGACTTTAAAACATGTGCGGTTATATACTTTATCTAATTCATTTCTAAATAGAATAAAAATCAATTTTGTATAAAATCATTTATATATTCATCATTTAAATATATATATATATATATATATATATATATATATATATATATATATATAAATATATATATATATATATATATATATATAAATACATATCTCTCTCTCTCTCTCTCTATATATATATATATATATATATATATATATTATATATATATATATATATGTATATATATATTTATGTATATATATATATATATATATATATATATATATATATATATATATATATATATATATATATATATATATATATATATATATATATATATATATATATATATATATATATATATATATATGTATGTATATATATATATATATATCTCTCTCTCTCTCTCTCTCTCTATATATATATATATATATATATATATATATATATATATATATATATATATATATATATATATATATATATATATATATATATATATATATATATATATATATATATATATATATATATATATATATATATATATATATATATATATATATATATATATATATATATATATATATATATATATATTTAAACTCAAGGCTGTTGAAAAATTTGGGATTCCAAGAAAATATATGGAGCCCTTATTGTAAAATGGAATTGAGTTTTAAAGTTTAACAGTGGTATGAAACACTGATTTTCTGATTATTGTTTTCATAGCGTATATGGGGCTTCATTATTATGGTGCCCCCTTCTGCCCATGACACATACAGCATGTTGGTCATATAGGAAACTGCATGGGTAAAGCTGAAGTGGACCCTTTAAATCCGACATACCGTTCATGAGATACAGTATAGTGTTTATATCCGTCAGCACTTTTACATGCACGCCTGTACCATCGTATTAATGACATCTGTTGATAACAAACGTATGTACTCAATAACCAACAATATTACCATGCCCAATACCACACAAAAAGGACATACACTTGCTCATTCATCACTGTTTAAAAAATTCTTTTAAACCCCTCCCACTTATTAATATGCATGTAATCACCACAATAGGGCACATTTGTATACAGACCATAAGCTATCTGAGTGACATGACATTAATCCAGTTCAAAACTTTTGAGATATCGTGTTTACACGCTTTTTGTTAACCAAATCATATTAATGAAAGTCAATGTTTTTATACAATGAAGACATACACACTAGATAACGTCATTATTATAACACATATGAAAACAAAACAGACATGCGGTTGTTAACATTTCCAAGATTTAGAATTAAGACCCGCATACTCATTAATATGCATGAAATCACCTTTAACAAACAATATGGCACATCTACGGACCATGGGCCATATGTATACCAAATATGACACGAATCCAGTTTACCATTCTTGAAAAACCGTGTTTACTAGCTCTTTTTAGCAAAATCATATTAAGCCCCGCCCACTATGCATATGAATGAATTTCAACTTTTTTATATTATGAACATTGTACACACCAGCTAACATCATAATCAAAATCTGGCAAAAGTGCCCAGCCCTCCCCCCTCTCTTTATTGAAAATAGTCCCGTACGCCTATGACCCTCCCCTTGACCCTCTGCAACTATGCAATTGCATCCACAGATTCAGTTATCATAAGCATTACATCATTATTAAAAGTTGACGCCAAAGTGCTTCTTCAGTCAGTCAGTCAATTTAACTGCTGGCAAATCTCATGCAGCGCTTACAGCTTCAAGCGCTTGACAAGGCAATTACTATTCTATAAACCGACTATAACATCCTGCATATCAATTATGGGACTGGTGCAACAAATATAAAAATTCGTATATTTTGTATCTTGTTTCTTTGCATCTTAGCATGATTTTGTGGTTTTATCCCCCACTTTTGATTTTGCCCCCCACTTTCGGTAGGCAAATCCCGCCCATGCCACTCTACTAGTCATAACCTTTTCTGAAGTTAAACATTATCGCACAGAAGGATAATACATATACGTTATGGACACATTGCCAATCGTACCTTTATGAAACAATTGTCTTTGATGGAAAGCAGACAAATGATAAAGTCAGTTCCCTCCCCCTCAAAAAGTCAAAAGCAATTGAATGTGATGATTAGTCTTTATCACATGACATCCGCTCTCTTATCAGGGTATGTATGGAAGGAGTTGTCAAGTAATTATAAGAAGGAAGGATTTCAACAGCAATATTTGATCAAATTAGTTTAGCCATTCATCTCCTATAGTCAGATAGCGTGGCTAAAATCCGGCCCGTAGTCAGATTTACATGTTTTTTTGTTTGTTTTGAGGGCAATTGAAATGATTAGGACAGTGGTGTAGCTATCCTTTTTGGTAAAGAAAAAAACCCATAAGAAAATCCGAATACAAGCTACCTCCCCCCCCCCCCCTCCCTTTAAAAAAAATGAAAGGGAAAGTCAGAACTTTGAAGGTAAAACTTAGGAAATGTTTTTGAATATGTCGCGTATTTTTAGGAAAAACTTCGGAAATTTGGAGGAAACCTTCGGATATTTTGAGAAATACCCTCAAAACTTTTGAGGAAAAAGTAACATATTTTGAAGAAAAACTTCAGAAACTTTTGCATGTTTAGAAAAAAAAAAAAAATTCTGGAATTTTTAAGAAATAGGGACCTACTACGGTAACTTTTAGGAAAGTTTAGGATAATTTGAGGAAAACTTTCGAAAACTGTCACATATTTCGAGCAAAATTTAGGCGATTTTGAGGAATGTTTACAAATTTTGAGGAATTTTTTTATATTTTGTGGAAACCTTCGGAAAAGCAAGATATTTTGAGGAAAACCTTCGGAAATTTTGAGAATAAGCCTGAAATTTGCTAAGTATAAGCTGCTAAATAGGCAATCTAATATACTGATTTTTCTGTTGTGCAAATTTCCTGAATTTTGGGAAATTTCCCTCTACCACCCTTTAAGCTAACTCCACTGGGGCATGCTATTTTCTCTTAATTTCAGTTCTAACTTAATTTTAGCATATCTCATTATATTGACAAATAATATCATCAGTGCAAAGTTTATTATTGAATCTCTTGGAAAATTCCTTGAACCTGATATGCTTTTTCAACGAAAACGTTTTTTATTATGCTCTTGCATAATAATACCTATAAAGCCTGTAAAATTTCAAGACAGCTATCATATAATGTAAACTTAAGTTTGTTCAGTAACTGTATGGGTGACTTAAACACAATTATAGGGCTATTACAAACTATTAGGCATGTTACAATTTTTTGCTTACATCAGTTGGGTGGGGAAATATATATTTTGGGGGAATCTTACCTAAATGCTCCCGTTTCCCCCCACCCCACCCTGTGGCTAGGGCTCCACTAAAATACAAATATGCAGTTCCTACCCCTGACACTAAATGTGACCATTTACAAAGTATGTGTTCTGAAATAGAAGAGGTAACACTCAGGGCAGTGGCATTGCCACAAGGGAGGGGGTGGGGTCTGGATCCCCCACTTTTTCGAGAAAATTTTCAAAAATTGGGATATCTTTGCTTTTTATATCTTTTTGAATTTTAAAAAACCAAATTGTGATCACAGATGGGCTAAATTTTAACACATTCTTCTTGGGAGGGGGTCTAAGACCTTCTTGGACTCTCACTTTTGAATGCTGGCTACGCCACTGGGTAACAGGGGTACCAGTCCAAAATTAATAAGTACTTTTATTTTCTCACTCTCACTGGCCTATATTTACTATCAGGTTAAACAAACAGTGAACCCCACTTAATCACAAGACAAAACTTTAAATGAACCAATGAAACGCCAAAGAACAATGCAAAGAGACATGATGATATGTGTTTTATCACCACTACAAGTGCTTCTGCAAATTTATTTGTGACTAAGTAAACAATGCAAATATGGCAAGAATAAAGAAATAAGGTACTACCTCTTACTCCATTAGCAATCTAAACCACAGGAGATTTGTAAAGTTCTTGATTGATATATTTTTGAAATAAAGTACAACCAAATAAAATAAAGAAAACACGCCTCACAGACTTCTGTCAAGTATTGAATAATAACTATTTGTTTTATAATTATAAATTGCTATAACAACTTGCTCTTCTTATTGCAAAATACTACAATCTGGTTTTATCCAAACTGAAGACTAAACTTTGTGTCTAATATCAATGTAAAAATGCATACTCTCTCTGAAGTGATCGCCAGTGAGACCACTAGAGATGGTGGGAAAGTGCCAGATGTTGAGTAAAAGGGTTAAATAAGCAGTCAATTATGCCCATCTTACATGACCAAAATTAAAACCTAAGGTTAAATCAATCACAGGTATGAATCTACATTCCAGAGTGGGGATCCCAATGCTCCCTTTTGATAGAAACTTCTTACTTGTAATTGGTTGGGCCCCTTTTTCAAAGTTTGGATCCATCCTGTGTCATGCACTTGTGTTCAATAGTCTTTAATCTCTCAAAGGAAAAGGACTTTATCAGTGAGAAGGCTACCAGGGACAGAGAGCATCTTGCCCTTCTTCTTTCTCCATGGCTTACTTTCCAGTGGCTGACATTTCTTAGAAAAGGTTTTGAAGAATTTAAACTAAAAATATATTTGAATATTATCTCTGACATTTCTTCTTTTACATAATTGACAAATCAAATTATCCATTCAGTTCATGAAGAAATGACTTCAACCAAATGTAGCTGTAATGTTACAATTATAAACATTATTAAATCATTACTACATTATTGCCTAATTATCCCCTTGCCAACGAAGTTGGTGAAGAGAGGCAAAATTATCTTTACCATATGCCCTTCCACAGCCATTGTCTGTACGACCACATGCATAGTTCAGCTCTTACATTTCTCTTTCCTGATGGTTAATAAATCAACTTATCCATTCAAGGAGGCAGGTAGCTTAGTCAGCTGAGTGTACAACTGAGATGCTGGAGGTTAAAGGTTAGAGTCCAAAGGCAATTTAACCAGCAATTATTCCACAGATATGCAGAACGATATATGCTGACATCAAGCGCAGAGGTTTGTCTCTCTGCATCACACCTTCTCCCCTCCCGACCTTTATGAAAAGTGGCAATGGTTGGGTGGCGCTCACCATCCTTGGGAAGGGACGTGTAGGAGTTTTACCTCCTTTCTGGTTCTCTGAACACATCTTAGAAAGAGCAGGGTGTTCATCCACTATCAATCCTAGCAAATTCATTGGGTACACACTAAAAACAAGTCATTGTGACTTATATGTGCTTTTTCTGGCTAATGCCTAAAGTGAAATACCATTCAGATCATGAAGAAATGACATCAACTAAATGTAGCTGTAATGTTATAATTATGAACATTATTAAATCATTTGCAGGTTGCTACTTCCAATGCTTTATATTGCTTCTTATTGGGTATTAATAAAACAGCAACAAAAACCTTTGTCAAATCAGTTGCTACGTTCCCTGAAGTTATGGAAAGAAAATAATTTAAAAAGAGACCTTACACCCATTTTGTAGGCCTCTTACAAGTTTCACACTAAAATGACTATTAATCTACATATCCACACAATCTGAAATGCCCATGACACCTGTAATCATCCGGAGAGTGCCTTATCAAATCTGTGTACATTCTTCAAATGGAGTGAAAATGTTTGTTTTCTGTACAAAAATCAATTGTGCAAGATGATACTGTTTAGACTTCATGCCTAGGATAATATACATACGTTCCATGATGCATTCCATTACCTCTGCTATTATTCATCAGAACAACAAATATTAAACCATATTCACATCTCAAAAATAATCATTTTCAAATAGTTTTGATTTACCTGGAAACTCTGTAATGAAGATCCTTCATTATTTCTATTTCATCAATTTTCCAAAGTCTAATCAGAATCTCTCACTGGTCTGTCATTAAACCAGTGGTGGCGCAGGAATATTGCTGGGCAAGAGAGATGCAGTCATGACAGTGGGAAGGGGATGGGGTATTCCTTCCAGCAGTCCGCACTCACACATTCTCAATACTGCTCTACGACAATATCTTATTCCTTCTAGTATGGTGCTTAACCATATCAAATTGCCAACTGTCTTTCGACTGTAGTTAATGCTGTGTATAAACATCATGCCTGCAAGCCAAGCCATTTTACAGATGCTGTTCTGAGATGGTTATCCCGACTTTTCCAACAAAGACCCCCAGACCTTTTGCCATAAAATTGAATTCATAATTGACAGTTGCTCAGTCTCATAAACTTTACTGAATACAAAACATGGCTGCTCGCATCCACACCAAATCCTGCAAATACGATCACATTACTCACATTACATAACATTTAAAATGGATAATTTAGATCGCTGCCATTGCTGATTCAGATCCTGAACAACCTATGCATTATGTGCATCCTTTCATGCAATCTTTAGGATCACAAAAACCTAGGATAGATTTGGTTGATTTATCAATGTTTATAACCTCCCAACAGACCTCCATTGGAGAATTTATGTCAAGACGTCCACTGCCATTTTGTTAACCAGTCATGGAGCACTGGTTGGAGACCCACCAGGATTTAAACCGGGATACTAGATTGGAAAGCTGAAACTTTACCACTCTGCCATATAGGTCTTCATGATTTGCTTTGCTAAATATAAAACAAAATTTCAAAACATTTTAACTGGCCAGTACAAAGATTTTTTTCTATAAAACATCTCTAAAATGTTAAAAAATGTTGGTGAGTGTATTACAGTCTTATGGGCCATTACGACCACAAAGAGGTTATATGAGGTAAAGTGGGAGTCTATCAACCCAAAATCTTTTAACAATTATTCTTTGGTAAAATTCTACAACTCACATCAATGGAAAGGAGTAAGTAGTTTTGTCAAATTTGGATGAGAGTTGTCTCAAGACAATGTGGCAGGGAAACAAAGAAACAAAAGATTTACATTAAACTCACTCTTATGACATCACTAGTTTGTATTTAATTAGTTACTCCAGAGAATTCTAAATTGCAAATCTCTGTCTGATATTGTTGGGATTCTTTACATTTCCAGTGATTTAGCAAATATTCTTTCAAGGTTTTCCTAGGCATTTAAAAGTCTATGGATTTTCCCTTTCATACATGCATTTGCATTAGTAAAAGCATTCTCTTCAATAAAAAAAAATCCTGTTAATAAAAGCATTTGCACAAGTAAAAGCATTCCCTCTAATAAAATAATTCCTTTGAATAAAAATGATCAAAAATCAAGACATCAACAACTGGAAGACTGTTCTACTATTTTAATTTGAAGCTCCTTTTAAGGATTAGTTCAGAGGTCAAGCATGTCCATTTTATATGAAAGAGATCTTAAAAAGAAACAAAATGGTGAAGAAAGCATTAACAAATCTTATTCCTTTAAGGAGATATTCAACTTTAAATCTCTGTCTTATCTGTGTAGAAATGAATGGTGTAGTAAGTCTACTATGGAAAGCTGGCATTTTCGTCCTCAAATTCTTAACAATTGTTACTGTATTTTAAAAAAGTTTATTTAATTTTTTCACTATTTAAATTAATCATCCTCAAATTTTCTTCAGGTGGTATATCATAAATACTCTTCCTAGATTCAGTTTTACTACTTTTTGACATATCCAATGGTTTTTAAGCCACAAAATCGCTGAACAAAACATGATAGAATACATAAAGATTTGAGGAATCTGAGGCTATAACATCACAACTAGTCTAATTTCAGTTGTTTATACACAAATGATACCAAACTTTAAACTTAGATATCTCCTTAACAGAATAAGATTTTTAATACTTTATTTACTATTTTGTTTCTTTTGAAGTCCTCTTTCATATGCGGTAGACTTGCTTGACCTCTAAACTAATTATTCTAATGGACCAATAAACTTTATGTAATTTCTACTTTTTCAGATGCAACATTATTTTCCTAAAACCTTGGATAATACTGCAAAGGTATTTTATTCACAATAATTGTTAAGATGATGAGAATCGTCTCATTCACTCGGAAGTTTGACCCGTTTTCTTGGAGGAGAATCATCAGTTTGTTCTTCAGAGGAATTTTCAGGTAGAGTGGCACTACTTTGCTGAGTTGCGTCTTCATCTGTTGTTGTCTCTGTGAGTTTTGCCAATTCCTCCAGCTCCTCTTCTGTAAACTCTTCCTCTGTGATAGTTTTTTCCAGAAACGGGAGAATGGATTCTTGTTTTGGATTCTAGAAGAAAACAGGTTTTTTTTTAATTTATAGGAAAAGAAGTTACCTGAATAGCTACAAAATTCCCCTAAAAAACACATTTTGCATTTGCTTACATGAAGAACATTTTGATATAATTATAAGCAGCCAATTGATCTCTGATTAAAATATCTAATAGGAATTTTAATTCTAACATAGAAGACTTTATTTTTAAGCATGCCTTAACGTGTTATCAAATAACAGAGGTATCAAATGTACATGGGAAAATACATCAGCCATGAAAAATATCATTTTCAAAAAGTGCAAACTTGATCAATTTATCTCTTCTGTCATAGTTTTGGGTCTAGAATTGGTTTTGGTTTTGAATTTTATTTGAAACAATATAAATGAGATAACTAATTCACTATATATAAGAAATTTAATGGCATAATTAACCTGGAAAATCACCAAAGAAAAAATTTCCAATACATATTACTGTTGCATATGTTAAGATGAAGACTACTGATAAATGCCATGGTAAAATTATATACAGAGGACTGCTTCTATTGTTTTAAAAGTTTTTGAAAATAATTTTATTGGCAGACTTAGTTTTTGCAATGAACTAAGACATTAAAAAGAACATTTTGAGAAGCGCTGGAAAGTCCATCTTGCCTTCAATGAGTTTCCTTTTCCGGAACAACTTTTTATCATGTTATGCATAATCCTTATAATGAACTTTACTTCAATCTTCTGTTAGTTAACTTATTTTTTTGAACAGCCTGTAATTCATTCATGAATTACTATTTCTTTTCTTCAAGTTAAGTCAGTAGCAAAAACCCCAAACAGTTCAAACTGTTTTATATTTGTTAGTTTGATAAGAGTTTAAACGGCACCACAACAGCAAGGGTCAAATTGTGCCTGATAGGTTAGATCATTCCAGAGGTGGGAAGAAGAGTAAACAGGGGGAGATCCCTAACTGAGTCAAATGAAAATTAATGTGAGAAGAATATTTCAAGTTCGAAAACTTTCCAGGGCACCTTTAAAAAAATTGATATAAATTCTTACCCGAAATTCAGAACAGTCCACATCAAAAAACTCATTCTTGGATAAGCCTGCCTGCTTAAGGACCTTCAGTTTCTTCTGTATCAATGGCCTGTAAGGAATTACAAGAAGAATACAAATGTTTGTCATTTTTACATATTTGTTGTGGTATGTATTTGGAATTCCATATGAAGGTCTTATTCATACACAATCACTTAAGGGATATTTTAATTCAATTCCATTTATTCATACCTGTAAGCCACCAGCCCTTATCATAATTATATATGGCATGCTTTGAAGAAAAAAATATTTGTACAACTTAACACAAAACTTGCCAGAACAATAAGGAAGAGTACAATGAATATATCTCACACACAAATGAAGAAGCTTTACCTGTCAAAAATTAAATAATTTGTATTAATACTCGATATTCTTTCACCGCAAAGATCAGAAATTGCCAAAGAAGTAAAAGAACATTTGACTAGCTTCCGGAGAAGTTTTTTCTATCAGACAATCTTAAAAATAAGAAAGGTTACAATTAATTCTAAAATCTTTGCAAAATGTAGAATAGAAGAAAATAAAAAGTACAACTTATATCACAAAACAAACATCTTCAAAAATGGTATTGTCAATACGATATCATATCAATTTCTTGAAAGTCTCAGTCATAAAAAATGTCCAGTTAACGTTTTGCTGCATAATGTAAATTTTCACCTTAACATCCACAAACAGGTACTGTATAAGAAACTAGAACTGTCAGAAGGACAACATGCTCAACTATTTGAAGCTAGCATAGAGAATGAGCTTGCGGGACATAAATAAAAAATGGCACCAGTAGGGCAGATGAAGATTAAATTTCTTGAGCTTTGAAGGATGCACTTACCTTTTCCATAGATTTTCCCAACATTCTATTACAAGCTTCAAAATATCTTGGAGTTGTCCCAGATATTTAAAGACAAAAGAAAGCTCAAGGTTACTACCTCACCCAGTAACTCAGAAAACATGTGAAAGCTAGCACTCTTTAATACTAAAACACCTCTTTTTGTTCTACACATTGAACCACAAGGAAAAGAGAAGGCTGTGACATGTCAATGAAAGATTAAAATATTACAAAGCATCCTTGTGATGTGATGCAATATACGTACCAAACTGCCCTCTATTTATCTTAAACCATTCTTGAAAGTGGAACAAATTTTGTCTGTTATTTTCATTTTAAAATACAGCCCTAACCCTTGTGCAAACAAGTGCAGGTATAAACATTAAAGCAAAATTAAGCAAATTAATATTGCTGGTATGACAAACTAGACATTGCAAACGATACAAATTCCCTCATCGCTGGTAACACACATTCCTGCTTGTCACACATGCCATCTCAACCTCTGTCCCAAATACCATAATACGCCCTACATGCAATCACACCGGAAAACCAGATCTGTCACTCTCCCAGATGCATGACGCACATACCATCACAACTGAATCCAAATGATACCCCACCACATGTCCCACATGCCATTCCATATTGTCCCATGTGCCAACCCACCTTGTCCCACATGCCAACCTACCCTGTCCAACATGTCATCTTATTCTGCATACATACAATTCCACCACGTCCCACATAAAATCCCACTCTCATCCCAAATCCTCTTTACATCTACTTATCATCATGTCATCTTGTACCCAACATTCCACTCATTGTTTATATTTCTTTTTTACCCAAGATACCTAATTTCACATTCTGTTGAGGTGAGGAATCATTTGTTCAATTTTTCATTCATGCCAAGACAGATTATTTAATTGCTATTCATGTCAGGAATGTCATTATCATAACAAACAAACTCCTACAAAAATTTTAACCAAGAGCTTTCAGCAAACAAAGAAACTCTTCCAAATATTTTAAGCAGACACTAACGCCAGACGTAGTTAAATAGCTGTCACTATTCTTTGAAAAGTCGAGCTAAAATAGTTAAGCAATACAAATAAAACAAAATTCCTACTACAACATTGACCCAACTTTTTGCGTTTGCAGATACAAATTTTATTGATGATTTACTGTATTTGACATACTAAGTGCCACTGTTCTAATAAGCAACTATTCAACATGTTTTGACAAATAATGTAATTTATTTGATTAATTTGAAGATTTGAAATAAGTTTTGTTACATTATTTGCTTATTTTGCCACTAATGCTCGTGACGTTTTTGAGGTGGTCATTGTGAGGCTAGTACCATAGAACTCGTTCACACAATGCAGTTCGAATAGCACACTGCATGGGGCCACAGCATGGGCGCTTGTCAGAACTTCTGGCCTAAAAGTGGAGCAATAAGCGCTTATTGCATAGAATACAGTAATTAAAAACTTAATTTATGACTTGTGATTTATAACCAAGCAGATCTGTCTTTATTCTTACATAAACCTATGTGTGTAATCCACTACCATAATCCTTTGAAGGAAACTAGTTTTTTTGGGTAAATATATTTTAGATGTTATTCATATCCCATTCAACATCAAAATGAAAAATACTTTTAATCATTTTAAAGGAAAGAAATAAAACAAAGTCCAATAAGATTAGGAGCTGTCTTTCTGTTCATATGACCGTGTTTGTATACAGCAGATAAGCCTTCAAACTTGATAATTTATAGCTTGAAAGCTAGATATGTTACAAAGAGATCAGTGTGTTTTGCAGATGTCCTTACCATATCATGAAAGCTAGATATGTTACGGAGAGATCAGTGTGTTTTGCAGATGTCCTTACAATATCATGAAAGCTAGATATGTTACGGAGAGATCAGTGTGTTTTGCAGATGTCCTTACCATATCATGAAAGCTAGATATGTTACGGAGAGATCAGTGTGTTTTGCAGATGTCCTCACCATATCATGAAAGCTAGATATGTTACGAAGAAATCAGTGTGTTTTGCAGATGTCCTTACCATATCATGAAAGCTAGATATGTTACGAAGAGATCAGTGTGTTTTGCAGATGTCCTTACCATATCATGAAAGCTTATGTTACGGAGAGATCAGTGTGTTTTGCAGATGTCCTTACCATATCATGAAAGCTTATGTTACGGAGAGATCAGTGTGTTTTGCAGATGTCCTTACCATATCATGAAAGCTAGATGTGTCATGGAGAGATCAGCGTGTTTTGCAGATGTCCTTACCATATCATGAAAGCTAGATATGTTACAGAGAGATCAGTGTGTTTTGCAGATGTCCTTACCATATCATGAAAGCTAGATGTGTTACGGAGAGATCAGTGTGTTTTGCAGATGTCCTTACCATATCATGAAAGCTTATGTTACGGAGAGATCAGTGTGTTTTGCAGATGTCCTTACCATATCATGCAAGCTAGATGTGTTACGGAGAGATCAGTGTGTTTTGCAGATGTCCTTACCATAACATGAAAGCTAGATATGTTACAGAGAGATCAGTGTGTTTTGCAGATGTCCTTACCATATCATGAAAGCTAGATGTGTTACGGAGAGATCAGTGTGTTTTGCAGATGTCCTTACCATAACATGAAAGCTAGATGTGTTATAGAGAGATCAGTGTGTTTTGCAGATGTCCTTACCATATCATGAAAGCTAGATATGTTACGGAGAGATCAGTGTGTTTTGCAGATGTCCTTACCATATCATGAAAGCTAGATATGTTACAGAGAGATCAGTGTGTTTTGCAGATGTCCTTACCATATCATGAAAGCTAGATATGTTACAGAGAGATCAGTGTGTTTTGCAGATGTCCTTACAATATCATGAAAGCTTATGTTACGGAGAGATCAGTGTGTTTTGCAGATGTCCTTACCATATCATGAAAGCTAGATGTGTCATGGAGAGATCAGCGTGTTTTGCAGATGTCCTTACCATATCATGAAAGCTAGATATGTTACAGAATCAGTGTGTTTTGCAGATGTCCTTACCATATCATGAAAGCTAGATGTGTTACGG
Source organism: Chiridota heheva (assembly GCA_020152595.1). Taxonomy (NCBI): domain Eukaryota; kingdom Metazoa; phylum Echinodermata; class Holothuroidea; order Apodida; family Chiridotidae; genus Chiridota; species Chiridota heheva. The sequence continues at coordinate 2,664,770 of JAIGNY010002796.1, read as the reverse complement.
AGAGATCAGTGTGTTTTGCAGATGTCCTTACCATATCATGAAAGCTTATGTTACGGAGAGATCAGTGTGTTTTGCAGATGTCCTTACCATATCATGAAAGCTAGATGTGTTACGGAGAGATCAGTGTGTTTTGCAGATGTCCTTACCATAACATGAAAGCTAGATATGTTACAGAGAGATCAGTGTGTTTTGCAGATGTCCTTACCATATCATGAAAGCTAGATGTGTTCTGGAGAGATCAGTGTGTTTTGCAGATGTCCTTACCATAACATGAAAGCTAGATGTGTTATAGAGAGATCAGTGTGTTTTGCAGATGTCCTTACCATATCATGAAAGCTAGATATGTTACGGAGAGATCAGTGTGTTTTGCAGATGTCCTTACCATATCATGAAAGCTAGATATGTTACAGAGAGATCAGTGTGTTTTGCAGATGTCCTTACCATATCATGAAAGCTATATATGTTACGGAGAGATCAGTGTGTTTTGCAAATGTTCTTACCATATCATTAAAGCTTATGTTATGGAGAGATCAGTGTGTTTTGCAGATGTCCTTACCATATCAAATCATCCACTGTTCCTTTTGCAATAAGATACCTTATAAAGACAGTATCTCGCTGGCCGATACGGTGGGCTCTGTCTTCGGCTTGAACCAGTATCTGAAAAACACAACACGAAATAAGGCAAACCAAGATTTCTATTGAAAAAGGTGTATCTTTTTCTCTTGCCCTATTAATTCCACCTGCAACACGTCATTTCCTTGGAGTATGCTGCATTTTTACAATATTTTACACTTCATTCTTGACTTAATGTTTTTACAGGCAATTTCTATATTGCTTGAAAGACAAATTAAAACCTGAACAAATCAAGTTTGGCCAATTCTGAAAATAGCACATTCCATTTTTACTGTAAGTTTGGCTGATCAAATTTAATTAGTTTTTAATTCATGCAATGTAATGAATGACTGAACCGACATTTCAAAATCAGAAATTCCAGCCTTCCATGAGGATATCTGAAGAAACTAACTTTTTCTGAGGAACTCTGAAGAAACTTTAACATTCTCTGAGGAATTCTCAAAAAACTTCTAACATTTTTTAGGAAATCTCAGGAAAAACTGTGAACGGACGAAACCGCCATTACATAGGTTTGCATTATGCTTTGCATGCTCACCAAAAATACCAAGGTCACCCTATAATACATCACAAAATTTGCGTAAACTATGCAAATCGATGTCTGAGAATTAAAAATGTTGTAAAACGGTCAATGTTTAACCGATTTTGATGATTTGTTTTTTATACTATGATGGTTTGTAATAGATTTTAAAGCAATTGAGCTATATCACTTCTACATGTGCATGCACCTTTAAGAAGAACAAAAACTTTATCTTTACTTTCAAAATTGTTTTTTAATATCAGTCTAATGCACAGCGATACCAGCTGACTCTCCAACCACAGAGCATGCAATGGTAATCAACCATTTAAAACACTTTGAGTCAAATTTTCCAATGATTTGATCAAAAACCGAAAATTAATCAAGAAAATCAGTAAATGTCATTTTAGCTGCTTTTTATATTCATGACATAAATCAGCAAGTCTTACGTTTTCAAACCCGTCACAATAAAGTTTAACTGTGTAGCTCAATGTGTGTATATTCATTATTATCTGTCTACTTATGTCATCTCATTATTTTCTTATAATGAACATTAGCTCACTCACCCCAGGATTCCAAAAGAGTTCAGCAAACACCACGAGACTGGCGGCCGTGAGCGTAATTCCTGCATTTGCGGCTACAATTGACAGGATTGCCACCTTGTATTTTTTCTTGGTTTGAAATTTGTCGCACATAAGCTGTCTTTCATTGGACGGTGTTTTGCCATCTATTCTAATGAAGCGGATTTTCTTTTTGGGAAACAAAGAATAACATCATTCTATCAATCAATGGTATTTGTAAATCACTGAAATGAAGAAAGATTTGCTCTATATGGTAACAAGTAAAACCAGACAGTGATGCTTGCCCTAATTAGAAGCATTTAAATAGTTTTGTCAAGATCCTAACAAATGGTACTTACAACAGTGGTTCAAAGTAAATCTTACAATAAAAGTAACTTAGTGATAGTAATATATGAGATGATAAAGCACTGGATCACAGCTTGTGAGAATACATAAGAGGACTTGTTGAAGCTATACTTTTCAAGTGTATCAATCTTAGTTCAATTTACTGTGGGAGGGTGACAGTACTCAAAATGGCCACTGAGTGAACAACTTAAACTTACGTCTTGAATAATTTTTGTTTTAGTCTAAGATTTGACTTCTATTTTTGTTCTTCCATGAAATTGAACTCAAATAGTTCTGGATGTACCAGATCTCAAATAATATGTTTTCTTGTGCTTGCACATTGGTCAGTGTAATTTCAGATCTGCTGACCTAACTAAAATGTTAATTTTGTGAAGTTGGAATGACAATGATACATTTGGGATTTCTGACTGCCTCTGAAGGATACTGTTTGCTGGACTTGACTGACCATTTAAATTTGTAATCATCACGAGTGCCAGGGTGATTTGTCAAGCACGGGACGAAAACTACAAAGATCTAGTTGATCAATCTTGGTCTTATTATCCTCTGATGATAAAAAAGCTGAATTCTTCTTTCAAAGACAAATTCACCCTGTACATAACTGAAGTGTATTAAACTCTTTTAGCATATAAGGAATTTCGTGAGCGTATTAGCACACAAAATGGATTATTCGAATCCATGGCAGCACTTACTGTGCATGTTCAATGGATATCTAGTTCTACATGGCATTATTTACTTGTTTTCAGCCATAGTTTTATTTTCATCCAGGGTCATCCTTGGGATTTGTTAAGTCCTTTTAGTGCATATTCTTACATTTTGACTGATTCCCAGGTGTGCAATTATAATTTTTTCATCTCCTTCTAGCACAAGTTTTCTCCAAGTGTTTGCCCCTTTTTGGGCTTAGGCTGCATGCATACCTGGTGCGTACTGCTATTGCCTTTTACATCCGCAAGTGTCTTATATAAAGAAATCCCCTCCTCCTGACAGGCATCATTTTGCAATCCTTTGTCATTCTATAGTATAACTATGGAGAGGCCTGGCTTGATTAGTCAGTGGTATTTGATGTAATTTTCGTAAGCAATTTTTTCCTGTTTTTAGATATTTGGTTGCACTGTTTACCTACACAGGGGCCTGTTGATTTGATCTACAATATTTAAGCTTTGTTTCCCAAGGATTTGTGTTGTAATAAATCCTTGGTGGTCCCAGGATTTACCTGGTGATAAAAACTTTTGGTGGACCCAGGAATTTACCTGGTGGTTTTTACTTTCCCAGGGATTTGTTAATTATCGAATCTGGATTTCCTTGGTGCCTTTTTGTTTGCCCTGTTGACTTACACAGGGGACCTGATTTTTCGCCTAATATTTTAGGCTATACTTCTGTTGTAAATGCTAACTTTCAATAAAGGTGCTAACTTTCAATTAAGGTTGCGACAAACGTCAAAGTAAAATCTGTCTTCTCATGCTGTTATATGTTTGAGTAAATAAGCATTTGCCAACTATATTGGTATTAATTCAGAAAGAAAAAAAAAGTATTCTGAAAATTCAAAGATTTTTTTTTAAAGATTTCAATCATGTCAAGACTCAGTTAAAGGGCTTGAACGTCAAAGTTTTGTTCTTCATTTAGGTAGAAAATCACACACAAACGGTGGATAAATCCCAACCTTTTTCACACAAGCCTCCTCGATGGTGTCCAGCATGTTTTGATGATAAGCAAACACCAGGAATTTTTGGTCACCTTCTAGAAGGTCTTGAATATATTCACTGCAGAAAAAGTAAAATTAAGTCTGGTAACAGAGATTCAAAATTTGCAGCTGTATTACATGAAACAATTATTCATACGAACTTTCCCTATAAAAGATAAGATAAGAGATAAGATCAATTTATTTCGTCCACAACAAATTGGAAATTTGTTGCCCTGTAGCAAAACGTACAAAGATATATCAGACGTATGTCAGAATTTATTCTTTAGAAAATGTACAGTATATAGCTGAAACTTAAAATTAATCGCTTTTAGCTTTCTACCAAGGTGCTGGAATAGCTTTAATTTCCCATATAAATTTAGTATATTGATGTATATATCCGTTTGTTTGATTAGGGCTTAATGGCACCACGACAATGAGGGTCAAATTGTGCCTGAGAGGTTAGATCATTCTGGAGGAGGAAGGAAAGGAAACAGGGAAAGAATGAGAGAAATACAAGAACAAAAAGTCTGTTCTGTCATGTTTTTCAAAGGTGCTTGAACGAATTGTCTATAATAGGGTTTCTGATTTTTTAAATAAGCATAATATACTTTTTGATGGTCAGTATGGTTTTCGCCAGGGTGTTTCCACTGAATTAGCTCTATCTGATGCAGTCGATAAATTATATAGTGCCCTTGATAAGAAACTCACATCTATAGGAATTTTCCTTGACTTATCAAAGGCGTTTGATACAATTAATCACGATATATTATTATATAAGTTGTCTCATTATGGAATAAGAGGTACCTGCTTATCTTGGTTTTGTAATTATTTGTCTAATAGAACTCAATTTACTTATTTTAATAATGTATTCTCGGATCCTTTATATCTTAAATGTGGGTTCCACAAGGGTCAATTCTTGGTCCGCTCCTTTTTAATATTTATGTAAATGATATCAGTCAGTTGTCATCAAATTCTTCACTTGTTCTTTTATGAGACGATACCAATATGTTTTTCTGGTGATAATCTTAATGACCTGCAACAGTTAGTTAATAATGAGCTTGACCTTTTCTACAACTGGTTTACCCCAACAAATTATCTCTTAACATTGATAAAACCAACTATGTAGTATTTAGTAATAGTGAACCTTTTTTGATTTTGGTATTCATCTCAATGGCAAACCTCTTGTTCGTACTAATAAGGTTAAGATTTTAGGCGTGATCATCGATTCAAAACTATCATGGCATGATCATATAGATTGTATATCAAGTAAAGTTTCAAGAGGTGTTGGTATTTTATCTAAGCTAAAACATATTTTACCTTCACATGTTCTACGATGTATTTATTTAAGTTTAGTGTTGCCACATTACTCATATTGTTCAATTATTTGGTCGGCCTGTAGTAAATCTTACATGAATAAATTAATAATCCTTCAAAAACGAGCAATTCGCCACGTCAGATGCTCCAAAAATTACGACCATACAAGTCCTTTATTTTCTTCCCTAATCTGTTAAAATTGCCTGATCTCATTAATACAAACATTGCTACTTTCGCTTTTAGATGTATTCATGGCAACTTATCAAACTATTTCAAAGCCTTTTTATGGGAAACAATCAAATTCATTCATACAACACCAGACAGCGTGATAACATACATTCCTTCCCATGTCGTAACAATACCGCTTTAAGTAGCTTGAGAAATCGTGCAGTTAATCTATGGAATTCTTTACCTCTTAAAATAAAATCCTTAAATAAAGTCAGTCAATTTAGAAAACATCTTAAAGCATTCTTTATCCTAGCCTATTGATTTATTTGCATTGTTATATTTTGATTAAGTGTCCTTCTTGCTACAGGGGTGGGGTGGTGGTATGGGGGAGCGTCTTTTTTTTTTTTTTTTTTTGGGGTGAGAGGGGTGGTATATCCAACGTTTCTAGGGTTAACTATTTCTTGCTCATTTAATTTATACTTAGAGTAATTACAGGGAGTGTTTTACTAGTTAAGCTCACAAGAGTTTTTTAAAGCACTTCCTTTCACATCATTTGTATTGTATTATATTGTATATATCATATTATGTTACTTCTTTTTTGCTTCAAACTTCTACCAAAGCTTGTTATCTGTCATTCTGTTGTACATATGTTAATGTTGTGAAGAAACAAAATAAATGAAATGAAATGAAATGAAAGCTGGGACCAAGAGAGGAGGTGCATGAGTGAAAAAAAGCAGAGAGGGGGTGGAAGAGGAGAGGTAAATATGGTTGTAGAGGGAAGCATGATGAAGGAAGGAGATAACTTTATCCGGAGGATTTTTTCTGAAGGAACTCAGCAATTGAGTTGTGGGGAGCGAGGGAAGCTCTGGGAAGGTTGTACAGGGGGCAAGCAAGGAGAAAGTGATGGACTGTGAGGGTGCAATGGCAATTGTTGCAGAGGGCTTGGGGGAACCAATAAGGAGGTGGGAGTGAGTGAGGTGGGTGTGACCTATTCTAAGACGGGTAGCATGAATGTTGTCGACACGAGAGAGGTTGTTGATGGTGGGTTTGATCAGAATGGTGGGCTGGATGACGTGGAGTTTGTTATCAATTTGGGAGTCCCATGAGGTTTGTCAGTGGTCACGAACAAGGGAAGCGATAAGCGGTTTGATGTCAGAAAGGGTTTTGAGAAAAGGGGTAGAGGGGAGGTTGAGGGCAAGCTTAGTGGCTGCATCAGCCCTGTCATTGCCAGGGATGCCAACATGGCTGAGTATCCAGAAGAAAAGAATACTTTTCCTGCAGAGGGTGGGCAAAAGGAGTTTCCAAAGAGGGTGGTATGTAAAGTTATACCATTTAAGATTGAATAAAGAAGAACAGCCTTGGAAATTCATATAGCTTGAGCAATATGTGGATATCGGAAATTACTAATATGGACAAACCTTAGTATGACATCATAGACTCTACAAGTGAAAAGTTACGAACCCAACTGCTTTTAACTTCACCGATGCTGTTTCTGTAAAGTACTGCAGAATGGACTGTTTTTCAGGCTTATCTTTCTGTTGGGAATGAAAAAGAAGAAGAATCAAGTTTGAAACACAAATATCTCTGCTGATCTCTAACACATATAATTGATAGGAAGTTTTTAAAGAAGTTGCTGAAAGTTTGTTTTTTGGTAATTCATAGGAATTTTGAAAACTCAGGGCTTTTAATACTCATAAAAATAAATTAAGCATTTATTAGAAATGATCGACTTAAACATTCATATCACAGGTTATCAAAACTATCATGAGCAAGAAAAGTGTCTGAATATTCTAGGGACCCCAGAATATTATTCCCTCACATTTCAGTACAGTGCTCCTTTAAGTAAATATTTTTATTGTAAGGAAAAGTTTTGGACTTATACTTTAATAAGTATATACTGAAAAAAGAAATTCTTGAAATTAGAAGGCAAACAAAACGTTAAATCACAAAAGAGATATTTGTCTGTGTGGAAGATCTAAAACTTTTAAATACTGTGAAAAAACATTTTACTTTATAGAAAGTTTAAAATTTTCTTTATATGAGTCTACCACTTTTTTCTTGTGCCTTCCTTTCTTTCACACCTTTTCTTTCCACTTTTTCTATTTTCTACCTTTCTTTCTCCCTTTTTAGCTTCTTTTTCCTTTCTTCATTTTTCTCTTCCTTTTTCTGGAGACCTGAAAACATTTCTAAGCTCTAAGGCTAAAAAAGCTATCAACAAAAAGCTGAAAGAATCACTCACAAAGGCTGCTTTTGATACTTCTGCCTCACTGGCTTTTAGGGCTCTGCTACTGGTGTTAATAGAACGTGGATCCAGCAGCACCTGTAAAATAAGAAACAAAGCAATTTTTCAGTTAAATTAAACGGTCATAATTCTGGAGAATCAAAAGTTGTCCTAAATACTTGTAAGGTTCAACGGTTCACAACATCTTTATACTTCCTTACATGTGTCAAGAGCAATACATGATCAAATTTTCACTTACAACTTGTCTTATTTTTGCTGGCAATTGAGACATCACATCTGACTTAAGTCGTCGGACCATGACCCTTTCCTCGAGAATAAGCTGAAGTTCATTAAGATTTGAAGCACCAGAGTAATCCCAACCCCAATTACTCTGAAAGAAAAATGGATAGGAATAATAAGATTTACAGGCAAAATCTGTCTCTGAACTATTTCATAGTTTAGTGCTCTACGACTGTCCTTAACATAGAGAAAATTTGCCAAAGGACTAAATTTGCACATTCTTGTTGAGCTTACATCACATACTTGATGCAAGAAATACTAATAGCACAAAAAACATAGGACACTCTTCCCCTACCAAGGTCACTGGAAGTGGGATGGACAAGAAACTGTGGCCCCTTACTTTTCAGGAATTCCAATTTTGGCCCCCACTTTTTTGGTCAAATCCAATTTACTTTCCCTCAAAAATGTTAAGATGACTAAAATAAAGAAAAAAGTAAAATGTTCAGGGGTTTTGTCCCGCAATTTTGAAAATTATCCGCCACCAATGTCCCCTACTGTTGTGTGAAAGAGTAATAAAGCTAGGGACCCACAATAATATCTCCTCACTTCTTGACTGATTATTTGTTTAATAAACAAAGACAACATTTTTTAACAAGTAGTTGAGAAGAATTGATATATTCACATCAATGTAATATAGAGTATCATTATACAGTTCTTATTATGTTACAACTTAACTGAAACTACAAAAGGTTTCATACTGTGTAAAAGAGTAGTATTCAATTTTAGGGACCCACAATAATATCCTCTCTTGACCAAGTACTCCTTTAATCCACAAAAACAACATCCTTTTTAACAATGAATAGAGAAATATTCATAAACAGTAGAGGTTTTTCTCCTTCTTGCTATTTTACAACTTATAACTGAAATTATGAAAGGTTCCATACTGTGTGAAAGATTGGTATTCAATTCTAGGGACCAACAATAATGTCCCTCACTTTGAGACTGAGTAATCCTTTAATCTACAAGAACAATTTTGAGAAGAATTAATAAATGTCTATACAATGCACAGTAGAGGTTTTTCTCCTTGCTATTTTACACCCTATAACCAAAACTACAAAAGCTTTCAAGAGAAGAAATCAGTATCGGAATCACATCTAAAAAGTGCTTCAAATGTTAAAAATTCAGGACTCCTTGTCAACTAATCTTTGAAAAATATCTATAAATTCTTCCTGTTCTAACCTGTTTTGCATCACAATATCTGAGTCCAAAGTCATGAAATGAAGGCAGCGCACCAGCATCAATGATTTGAACCTGTGTGTATAGCTCTACAGGTCGAGACAAAGCTGGGGTGCCACTCAACAAAATCCGACGAGGTGCAAGCTGCAAACAAAAAACAAAAAAATATATAGTAGAAAACTTTGAGTATAATTTTATTCTGTACTATATAACAAGTATATCATTATTTAGTATCAATTGGTTTTGTTAAAAAGTTAATTAAGTGGTAAAAAAGAAAAATGTAACTGTGAAGAAACTAAGTTAATAATTTGTACTTCTCAAGAAATATTGAGATTTGAAGATGTCTCCATTATGTATATTATAAAATGACTGGTGTATTAGTATGTTATGTGGTCACTTTTATAGTATAAAGGTTAAAGGTCTAAGTATATGTAATAATTTCTGTATTGGTTGAAAGAGTATCAAAATCTGAGCAGATCAGTTTTTGAATTTTGAAAAAAAACACTTTTAATTTTTGAGTTTTGCTGATCAATGTTTGTTCAGTTCTTAATTCATGCAAAATTTGTGACTGGGCAGAAGCTTAAATCTGTATGTAATTCTTTAAATTTCTTTTCTTAATTTTTAGTCACTGAAAATGATTGGAAAGTATATTGTTGTTCGAATTTTATCGGATGCATGGTAAAGACTCCAGATGTTTGGGTCAGAATTTGCTGCATCACTTCAAAGAACTATGATAGACATTTAAAAAACAAATGATTTACAAAAGAAAATATTAAGGTCGCCATGTAATACATCACAAAATTTGCATCAAATATGCAAATTGTGGGCAAGGTTTGAAAAATGCTGCAAACTGGTCAATGTTTAACCAAGTTTGATGAAATTGTTTGCTACTATAATGGTTTTTAAAGCAAATTATTTATTGTTGTCTCAACACGTCCAAACACCTTTAACAATACCATAGAACATATCGTATATTCCCTAATGAATGCCTCCATTCTAATACCCCCACCCCTCCACCCCCCCCTTATGGTTTTTGTGAGGTAACAGTCGTAAAGTCACACATAAATTGATTGGTAATATTGTAATATCAAATACAGTGTGATTTAACACTAGGCCTCAGCCAAAACCTGTAAAACTGTCTAAAAAATACAGTCAAAAGAGTTGAACATGCTATGTACACCGTAAACACAGTTGGAATCTAACCTCAAATAAATCCCCCCTTCCCTGAAAATGTAATGCCCCATGGGCATTTATTAGGGAATATACGATATCCATTTTAAAATAAAAATCATGTATGTGCATTTAATTGTTAAACTCAAAACAATTAGAAGTTTGTCTAATTATTTGTGTAATTCCTGAATCAAGGACAGTTACATACACCTGTTGCAGTTCATGATATTTGTTTAAAGTTACAGCCTGCGCTTTATACAGTGCTACACTTTTCCTCACGTACACATTTGTAATATCAAACTCTTGATCAATTTTCAGTTTGCATTTTATAATGCAGTCCTCAAGTTCTTATGCTGTATTTAATTTTTAGGAAAATGAACTTGATTATGAATGCACTTTTCTAAATAATACAGTATGCTTTAGTTGATCAATCGTGCATACGTTTGTGCATTATTAAATGTTATTTTCTTAAATCTGCTAGTTTTTGATGGGAGATTTAGGATACAAATCTGACAAATAATAAAAAGAATTTCAACATACTCAATAATCCAGGATTACAAGTTGGCAGTTTTTGCAGCTAATTGATAAAAGGAACATTCAAGAAGAAAACAAAGCCACTGTATTTTCTTAATGCCTTTACTGAGGTGATCGTTTCCTGCACTTGGTGATTGTTAGAGGTACATCATGTTCACCTGCCAAACATATTCACACATTCATGTTCAGTCACAAACTTCAAGTAAGAAATAGCGATAACACAAAAATGCAATATCTTTTATGAAAGTTGAATATTAATACTCACATGGGACAACCCTGTAGTAACATAGCATGGAAGAGAAGTAATAAATTATTCTGAACCTCCAATGACACCCCCCCTTCCTGTCAAATACTTGTATAATCAAATTAACTCAACAGTGGACTTACCTTTAGCAAAGGCAGTGCAGATTTTGTCCTGACCGTTTGAAATTTTTTAAAAGTGAGATTCATCCTGCGAGACAAAAAGAGATATTGAGTTTACTTACAGTTCTCTGCATTTGAACATAGAGCATCAATATTGAAAGTCATGTCTCATTTTAGGCCCTCGATCTTTAGATTAAGATTAGAGCATCAATGACACTGCAGCTCAACAAGATCTGTTTTGTTACATTTTGTTCAATATTTGTACACTTTTTTTTTTTTGTTAAACTGTTTTTAGTGTCTTTAGATATATAGAGGCAATATACTAACTTAATTTCTTTTATCGAAAACCATGAAAATAACAAGATTGACAAAATTGACAGAGACTGGTTTACAGCACATTTAATTTTCAAGTTTTAACTCATGCTAGAAAATGATAGTTAACTCATTTGGATTGCATTAGGTACTCGTAATATTTGATAAATTAATAAGTCCTTCAAATTAATAATTTTAAAGAACACTTATCACTGGCTGGAAAAATTTAATTTCAAATCCTATGAAAACTTTCATGAAGTTTGATGGTGATTGCATGATAATATGTCATAATTTTCAAAAAATATTTGCAATCCATGCCTCAGAGAAATTGGGGTGAGGATTTGTTTTGCTTTTGTGATGACATACCTTTGGAACCACTTCCTCTGTTCAGTATTATTTTTTTATGAGGCTGACCTTCAATTTTTTTTCTTCAAAAAACAAGAATTTGAGGAATTCTTACGGTTTTGTTTAAAATCAAAACTAACTTTTTAAGCATGTTTCTAGATCTATTGGGAATATTCTTTGACATGCCAATTTTTATGCAAATTTGTAAAGAATGACCAAGTAGACTACTCTCTTTCCTTATACAAATAGTTAGGTTTCAAATGGTTTCAAACATTCTCAGAAGAGCTGTCAGTTTTGCTCAGTCAAGTTCATCGTATATCAACGAGGATTTGTAAAGCAACAACATGGTGAACAAACTGCATCTTTTGCAGCTACGGAGACATTCAAGTGCAATGTTCTTATTTGTGTAGGTGCCTGATGAAAAGTCTAATGCAGAAGTCTCATCGTCTTAACAACTGTTAATGTATTGGAAAGAAAATCAATTAAACTTTTTTTCAGTTGGTGAATTAAAATGATTTTTTGAATGTATTCTTCACCATTTTTTTCTTTTAAACTCCCTTTTCATTAAGATAGACTTGCATGACCACTAACTATAAATCATTAAAAGTACCATCTTACCATGATGCAAACTTGAAAGTTTTTCTTCTTGAGTTCTTCCAGTCTCCTTGACATGAGGTCATAACTGATGATCAAGACCTGCCAATCAAGCAGCTTCTTGTCGCTGGACACGATGACATGAATCGTCTCAGTATCCAAAGAAGGAACCCACTGCTCAAATGCCTCAGAAGAAAACAATATGGAAGAGTGAAATGAGATTGTCACATGCAAATAAAAAGTGCATTGAATACGTAATCACTCTAAGATCAAATCCTTTTAATCTAAAACAGATTTTAATAATTCTTACTCGACTATTTTAAAGATCTATGAATGTCTCAAGGTTAAAGGAATTAGTTCAGGGGTCATGTGTTAATTTTATATAAAAAGCACTTAAAACAAACAAAATGGTGAATAAAGCATTCAAATAGCTTATTCCATTAAGGAGATTTCAAGTTTGGTTTTATCTGTGTAGAAATGACTGGTTTGTTTGTTTGTTTGATGAGGGCTCAACGGCACCACACCAGCGAGGGTCAAATTGTGCTCGAGAGGTTAGATTTTACAGAGGTAGGAAGAAAAGAAAGTAAGAGGAGTCTGAGAGAAGTACAGGACTAATTTTCAGGAAGCTGGGATCGAGAGAAGAAGTGCAGGGGTGCTAAAATAAGGCAAAAGTGGGTGGAGGGGTGTGGGGAGGAGGACTAAATATGGTTGTAGAGCGAGGCACAATTAAGGAAAGAGTCAATTTTATCCGGAAGGTTTTTCTGGAAGAGCTCGGTTATGGAGTTGTAACGGAAGCTCTGAAGATTGTACAGGGGCAGGCAAGGAGGATGTGGTGGACTGTGGGGGTAATGGTAATTGTTGCAGAGGGGTGGGGGTAGCCAGTAGGGAGGTGGGAGTGAGTGAGGTGGGTGTGACCTATTCTAAGGCTATTCCATACCAACATGGCTGGGTATCCAGAAAAAAATAATACCTGCAGAAGGGGGAAGGAGGGCAGGGGAAAAACGAGTTTACGAAGGAGGAGGTGCGACGTGGGGTTATCCCACCAAAAATTGAGTAAAGAAGGAAGGACGGACTTGGGAGTCTGAGAAGATGACAAAGTGGCTGAGCGGGAGTATTGAATATAGTTGAGGGCGAGTAGAATGGCCTTGGCCTCGGCCGAGAAGATGGACAAGCAGTTGGGAAGCCTGCTACTAAGAGTTATATCTTGGATGATGGCAGCAGCAGCTGTATTGTTGCCTTCCTTGGAACCATCAGTATAGATAAAGGTGTAGTTTGAGAGTTGGTCTTTGATCTGTTTGTGGAGGTTGATAAAGAGGTTGGGGTGGGTTTGGGTTTTGTGATGAGTATAGAGGTTAAGGAGGGGGTGGCCCAGGGAGGAGAAGTGGGCCAGGAGAAAGTGCTGAGAGTGGTGGGATTGATGCCGAGATGGAGAAGGTCTGATTTGATGCGTAAGCTGAAGGGAGGGATAGGGTTTTAGACCTATCAAAGAGAGTGGAGAAATTGGGGTATCTAATGAGGTTGTAAACAGGGTTCTGGGTGTTGGTGAGGGCTCTAAAAGCATAGGAGAGGCTAAGCTTTCTACACCTTAGCAGGAAGGGGGGTTCGATTTTTCCACAGATATGCAGAACGATATACACTGATATCAAGCGCAATGGATTGTTTTCTGCATCACACCTTCTCCCCCACCCAACCTTTGTGAAAAGTGGCCAATGGTTGAGTGGCGCTCACCGTCCTTCTGAGGGGACATAAAGCTGTCAGTCCCCATGGCAGTAGTTTCACCTCCTGCCTGGTTCGCTGAACACTTCTTGAATAGTGCAGGGTCTTAACCCGGTGTTCATCTACTTTCCATCCTGGAAAATTCATTGGGCATAACTGAAAACGAGTCATTGTGACTTCCGTGTGCTTTCCCTGGCATATGCCTAAAAGTGAAATACATATACAAAGTATGTGGTTCCTATCTCATTCTTAGACCCAGTGTAAAACAGACCTTCCAAACTTAACGAAGACTAATCAGCACCTGTATCTCCAAGACCACAAAATGGAATCTGAAAGTCGTTGAAACTTCAACATAAATACCACAACATACAGTTAAACAACAAGACCAAAACTATTTTATACCTTGGCCCAGGCATATTTCATTGAAGATGGAGAGACCACAAGCAGTGGCCATTCCGCTCGATAGTAACATGCCACACATACAGCTTGCAATGTCTTCCCGAGTCCCATTTCATCAGCAATCAGCGCCCTGCCATTACGATGTATAGCAAAACTGTAGGTGGAGGAGAACAGGGAAATTAAAGGGCTTGAAAGATTAAAAAAGTGATAATACTTATAGAACTGTAACTTTAAATGCATTTTGTTAGAATTGAATTCAGATAGCACAAACATGTTGAACAAATTTGATCTACCATCCTATCCTTCTGCCATCCCAACCCTCTCCTTCACCAACACTTTTCTTCCTTCTATTCCAACCCCTATACCCTTCTTTCTTTTCAGTTCATTTCCCCTTTCTTATTCCTTTCTCTGTGTTGTTAACTTTCCCCATTTTACACTTCAACCCTAAGTACTAGAGAAATGCAAACATGTTCTGCAGGACATACTTAATACTATGCATTTATTATGACTTAAATCTTGTTCAAAGAATGAAGATAAGGAAAGTTCCAATATCTCCATCCCATCATGCACCATTATTTGCCAACATTCACCTCTAAATCCTCCCCAAGGATCCTCCTGATGGGTATCCAGTAAACAGACAAACTGGCATCATGCCAAATCATACTCAGTAAACCATGATGACAAGGAAACAAAAAGCAATTACTCCCTTTATGGGATCTAATTTTAACTCACAAATTATTAATTGACTGCCTCGTTTATATAACAGATGGTTCTGCAATTGACTCTTTTAAAATAAACATGAAACTCAAACTGCACCTGTTTTCATGGACATAAGAGCATGTGACTGTAGCATGCATTACTGCTTACATGGCACCTGGCAGTACTAATTATTTAAAGGAATATTTCCATGTTTTTTTGTAACCTTATTACAAAAATCATGTTGATTATGATATTCCTACTAGGAGATATTCAAATTTTAAGGTTCACAAAAAATGACAATAAATTAATAGGAAAAGACTCAGTGTGACATCACAGCAACACATTCTCCACAAAGTTGATGTATTTCATTAAAATGCATCATCCTTTTTTATTAGTAAAACCCGCTAGAAAAATCAATTCATGAAAGTTAGGTATGTATATACATTGCAAAATATACCTTACTTTAATAACTTTTGGAAAATTGTTTCTAAACATACAGAAACAACCAATTAACATTCAAAGAAATACATAAACATTTGCAATGGAATTGTCTCTATGACATCATTAAACACGAATTCATCATACTGTACAAAAACTTTAAAAATGCAATTGGGAAATCTTTAAAAATCCATATCTTCTGAACGGAATCAGATATCATCAATCTGATTTTTGTACCAAATTGGCTCTAAAAGTATGCTCTTTCAAATATAATTTTACAAAAACTCATGGAAATATTCCTCTAATGGTTTTATGATAGATTAAACATCATATTACATTACAATCATCAAGACTAATTAATGGTCACCTAAAGTCAAGCAATTCCATCTTACAAAATGGAGAAGAAAGCATTCAAAAATCTTATTCCGTTAAGGAGATATTAAAGTTTAAAGTTATGTATCACTATTGTTGAAACAACTGAAATCAGGCTAGTTGTGACGTCACAGATTCAGATTCCTCAAATTCTTTATGTATTCCATTTAATTTTTTCCTGCAATTTTGGAACTTACAAACCATTGGATATTCCAGGAAAATAGTATACAGAATCTAGTAAGAGTAATTATAATTTATCACCTGAAGAAAGTCAGAGGAAAAATAATTTTTACAGTGAAATAGGTAAATCAATTTTCTTTAAATACATTAACAATTGTTAAGAAAGTGAAGATAGAGGTGCCAACCTTCCATTGTATACTTTTTACTACATCAGTCATTTTTGCATGGGTAAGACAGAACTTTAAACTTGAATATCTTTTTAACGCTATAAGATATTGAAGTTTATTCACCAACTGGTTTCTGTGCAAATTTAAGAATGTTTTCTTCTTTTTCTTTTCTTTCAAGTTTATAATGGAAATTTTAAAAACATTAAAAGATATAACACCAGCAAACTAACTTTGTATTTGAAGATCACATGCTCTGTTTTATCTAAAATTCTGATTGGCTGAAGTAGTTCTTCCTCTGGTCCTCACTGACATAAATCTCAACTATACTCATCATCCTTTCTTCACAATATCATGCTCAACTAGACAGCACAAATAGCTTAGGCCCACAACCCTGAACATTCTGCAATGTGATACCTTTGAGGGCACCTTAATTGTTTCTATTTCTTTGCAGGCCAGGTCTTCATTGTCTTGAGTAATTAGTCCTCAGTAATATTTTTCTTCTCTTACTGATTTACAGCTTTCTGTACAGGTTTTCTCTTTTAACATAGTATAACAAGATGATGGGCTAAGAAGCGTTAGTCACGCTTACCATAGCGGGGAAAATTTACGTGAGTTATTCATACCTTCCATGCTATAAATATGCAAACTGGTCAAATGACCTGATTCTAATGCACTTCTAATCGAAATTAATATCATACTTACCAACCCAGCCCTAACCTCCATAATACCTCTAACATTCCACTGAGGCTTGAACAAGAGGGGAGGTGCGCAACATGGAAGGTCAGTATAACTCTCGTGAATATCCTTGCTGGCTACGGTAAGTGGGGTAAATTTACTTCAACTTATACTTCAAGAGATGTATATCATTTCTTTAAATTTGTCCATTCATTTCTGAAATCTGCTGTAAATTCATTCCAAAATATTTCTTTCAACCTACAACTAGATCAAAAGTAATATTTTATTATCAGCTAGTTCTAAATACTTTTGCAGTTATCACACTTTATTTTACATGCAATGGAAGCAAGACGTTTGTTTCTTTCTCTTTAATTATTGTTTGTTGTAAGAACCTTGATCATGTACCATTAAATTATCGTTTATGTTTGTGACAAAGGTCAGATGGACTAGAGCACTGTAATAAATTGTATTGTATTATATTGTATTGTATAACTATGCAATCAGATTGTAACTGAGAAAGGATGGGAGTTCAGGTTGAAGCTCATACAAAAGGCTGGACCTAATTCTCGCACCATTTGTATCCTACTTGAAGGATTAGATTCCTTATCCTTTTAATGAGGAAAAACCTCTAAATAGGAATTACTTAGCAATAGTAAAATACTCCCTACTTATAACGAAGGTACATGGAACAAAAGCACAATTGATGTAGCTATGCCTCGTACCTAATGTGCCTTAACCGATTGTTCTGTGCACAACGCAGATTTATTGAACAAGATTGCCTGAACAATCCATCATGAAATCTATCACATGAAACGGTGTGATGCGGATTTTTTCAGGACATGAATAAAGCTTTTACGTCTTTCCGTAAAAATTGTGTACCTTTAATGTATTACCTGAGACATTGAACAGGGCACCAGGCCCTATCCTCTGATATGTCAAATACAGAAAAAGCGACGGAAGGAATATCGGATCTAGTAGTAACTCCAGTCTGATTTTTGCCTAAGAAAGCCGAGTCAGGCATGAGCCACACACCCCCAGATTCAAAGCAAATATGGCCTTCTTTAAGAGAAAGCGTGTGAACGGCACCTCTGCGTCTGGCAGAGGGCACGGAGAGTAGAAAAAACGTTTTGATTGTCGGTTCTTTAAGCAGACATGCAAACAGTGGCTCAAATGGAGCCCATGCTAGTGTCTCGAGAAGTACTTGCATGTCCCACGGGGGAGCAAGGTTCTGAACTGAAGATCTTTGTAAAACATTCCTTTAACTAATCTTTAAAGAGGCTGTGCATCAGTGAGGTCAACCCATCTGGAAAGCCCCGATGGATAGCTGCTATGGCTGTCCAAAACCCTTGACTGTATTGAAGGATTTGTTCAGATTAAACTGACACAACAAAAAATCTGCTACGTCACCAAGAGACGCCAAATGTAGAAAAACGGATCTATTCTGGCAATGGCCTCAGAACATTCCAAGTCTGGCAGAATATTGGGCAGCTTCCTCCAAAAGGCCCTACGACACCAAGAATTCACAGATAGAGGCCACACTGTCAAATGGAGTGCTTTGGGATTGTGATGCAGTTTGCTGGAGCCCAGAATCGACACTAAGTCGTCCATGACCAGAAGCTCATACGAGAAACCTGTGATTAGAATGAGCAGCTGAGGGTACCACAGTTGGCCAGGCCAATTGGGAGCTACCAGAAGCAACATGTGACACTGATCGTACGTCATCTTGTCTTGTACTCTCAGTACTAGCGCGAACGGCGGAAAAGCGTAGCCCACGAAGTGGGTCCATTTGATCGTAAATGCATCAATTCTCCAATCAGGGGTCAGAGCGCAAAATGTTGGTAACTTGTGGTTGTCCACAGACGCGAATAGGTCCATGTCCGGGAGACCAAAAGTCAACCAGATAACGTTGGCCACCTGCGAAAGGGGGATCATCTTCTCCTTGCCTGGTAGGTGGATCGCCTGAAGGTTGACCTTGTTTGTCATTCACCAAGACAGAAGGGACTTGGCAACGATAAGCTAGTCATCCAGATACATAAAGATTCTTATGCCTTGCTTTTACAGAAAGGCCGCAAAAACCCGGTGAATACCCTAAGGGTGGACAATATTCCGAAAGGTAACACCCTGAATGAGTACATGACTCCCTCGAATTGGAACGCCAGGAAGCGCCTGTGTTTCTGGTGCATTGGCACATGCAAATACGCATCTGCAAGGTCGACAGAAGTAGCCCACAGGCCCCTCGTTGACTCAGGAAGGATGGAGTGCACATCTCCATCTTAAATTTCAATGGACAAAATAATTTGTAGAGTGGCCTTAGCTTGATGATTGGGCGCCACTTGTTTCCCTTCTTGAGGGCCAGGGAAAATGTAAACATTACGAGATCCCTGAGCAGAATTGAGATCGGGGTGATGGAGTTCTTTTCCAGCAGCTCCTTGATCTCTGTCCTTAATAACTCGGTGTAACTGCCCAAGCAAGGAGTGGGGGTGCGGCGAAAGACCCCTCCCCTGAGGTCATGAACTCTGAAGAGTAACCCTACCGAATGCTTCTCAACACCCACATGTCTGCAGTGACCTTTCTCTATGTCTTGGCGAATTTCCCTAGATGGCCCCTGACCTGACCGCCAATCAGCCTTTGACCTGCCCTCAAGAATCAAGGACGGGTCAAAGGCGCTGCCCTCCGCTTTTTCCCCATCTTCATGAGGAAGATGTAAAATAATATATAGGCTTTCTTGTACAAAATGTAGCTCCTTGGAACTAGTTACAGCCAACTCCTCAGCCATCCTGTGGTGACGTCGACCTCTTGCGCAAATCGAGAAGTTGGCCTAATGTATAGGAGAACCTGTACTTAAGATATCCTAACGAGTAATACATATGCACAGTATTAAGCTAGGCTATCCTCATGGTAGGGCGAGGGCCTTGGGTGAGAAACACATCTACCCCAAGGAAAAGTGAACACCTGCCATGAGAGTGGGACTCCCTCATTCTAGCCACTCATTTTGTACAGGCAGATAGAAAAACACTTTAACTTTAGTGTAACCTCAATGGTGAAAGTCCTGTGAGTCGGACTGAATATTTCCCGGGCCCGTTGCCACCTCATCTTACCTCAGATGACTGGAAAAAGCTAGAAGAAAGTGCCAAACAGCACAGAAACCTTCACAGTAGGAGCGGCAAGGAAGATGAATGTTAGAAAAAAGGTGAAAATTTGAAGAGATTTTGCAACCAGTTACAGTGATGTTGTGACAGCAACGTGCTGAAAAGAAGTGAGGGATGTTAAAGGTATTATCGAGGTTAGGGCTGAGTTGGTAACTACTGTATGTTTTTAGTTCGGTTAGAAGTGCGTTAGAATCAGGTCATTGGACCAGATTGCATATTTATAGCAATGGAAGTTAAGATATAACTTGAAGTAAATACTTGCATTGCAAGCACACTGTATATTACATTTAATTTTTAATTAATGAATGCCCTTTTGTTTGAAGCAGCAGCTGACTGACAAAAAACAAACAAAGACAATGTTGCACAACAAATATTGTCACACACCAATAAAATGCAAAAACCTGTTTAATCAGGATACATTTTTGCAAATAATTAGTAAATATTGTGCAGCTGCACTGAAAACAAACCATGACAAACAAAAATGGGTTCATTTTTCGGCATTTATTTAGAAAAATACCATATGTGTAAAAAATAAGAATCATGAATCTATTGCAGTCATAGAAAGCTATCTATTTTAGTGATGACATGGAATCTAATGTATCAACCAACATTAGAAGCACTTAACATTTATGAAAGAACAAAAATCTGAATTAGAACTGTCAGAAGGACAGTATGCTCAACTATTAAAAGCTAGTATAGAGAATGGGCTTATAGAGAGAAACATATACAAAAATAGGGTAGCAGGGGCAGATGATTTTAAATCACTTGAGCTTTGAAAGATGCACTCACATTTTCATTTGCACTACAAGCTTCACAATATCTTTGACTTTTCCTAGATATTTTAAGACAAAAAAAAACTCAAGTAACTCAGAAAACATTTAAAACCTAGCAGTCATTATAACTGCAACGCCTCTTTCAGTTCTATTAATCAAATAACAAAGAAAGGAGAGGCCCTGACTTGCGAATGTCAATGAAAGAATGCCATTCAATCCCCTTTCCAACCTGTACCCTCCTCCAGCCCCACATGCCATCACAACTGAAATCCAGATGACATCCCACCACATGCCATTCCGCCCTGTCCCACATGTTGACCCACCCTATTCATCATGACAACCCACCCTGTTCCACATGCCAACCCATCCTGTTCCACATGCCAACCCATACTGTTCCACATGCCAACCCACTCTGTTCTACATGCCAATCCACCCTGTCTAACATGCCAACCCATCCTGACCAACAGCACACTGCACCCTACCCTACATATAATTCCACCCTGTCCCTCATGACCTCATCCTAATTCCTTTAGCTACTTCATCATCATGTCATCTTCTACCCCACATTCTGCTTATTGTTTATATTTCACAGACCCTAATTTAACAGTCTTTAGAAGCCAGGAAACTTTTATTTCCTTCTTTATTCATGGCAAGACAAACATTTTGATTGCTATTCATGTCAGGAATGTCAATATCATTACAAAACTAGAAATGTGAAGTTAATAAGTCATAAGCCATATATTTTTGATCTTAGGTCAAATATATTGCAGCAAATGCACACTATACCTCACCATCAAGTGTGAACAATGCTCTTCACATATACTGTATGATCATTTGTTTATTAAAGCAAAATCATCATACCCACTTTAATTCAAGAGATACCACATATACAAATATTTTCATTGCTATGCAAATAGGCTAATTATTAGGCACACACAATCCCCAAATCATGCTCAACTGAACAGTACCAATGCCATCTACCACTGAAACAAATAGCAAGTTATTATCTCAGGTTAAATATTTTGTATGCAAGTCTATTGTAATGCAATTAACCTAATTAATATGTACACTACATCTCATCATTAAGTGTAGACAATGCTCTTCAAAAATATGATCATTTGTGTAAAACACAATCCCACTCCCACTTTATTTTAAGACATATCATAGATACAAATATTTTCATTGTTATGCAAATAAGCTAATTAGTATGCACACACAACCCCCAATCATGCTTATTTGAACAGTACCCATGTCCTCTACCCCTGTAACAAGTACCAAGTTATTATTTATGGCTAAATATTTTATGCAAAAGTCTATTGTTATGCAAATAATCTAATTAATATGTACATTATGCCTCACCATTAAGTGTAGACGATGGTATTCACATATATGATCATTTGTAAATACAAAATCCCTACTCCCAATTTAATTCAAGAGATAGAAGAGATATAGATACAAATATTTTCTAATTGAAAATGAGCTAATTAGTATGAGCACACACATGCTTATTTGACCAGTACCCATGTCCTCTACCCCTGTGCCAAGTTACTGTACATGATATACATTATTCATTACGTAAGTTATGCGCACATGAATGTTAAACATTTTATATGAAAGTCTATTGTTATGCAAATAACCTAAATAATATGCACACTACACCTAAACATTAAGTGTAGACAATGCTCTTCACATATATGATCATTTGTGCAAAATCCCCACATCAACTTTAATTAAGAGATATCATAGATACAAATATTTTCATTGTATGTATGTATGTATGTATGTATGTATGTATGTATGCATGCATGCATGCATGCAAGCTAATCAATAATTAATTAATAATTAATAAGCTATAAATTGATATGCACATACAACCCCTAATCATGCTTATTTGAACAGTACCCATGTCCTCTACTTCTATGCCAAGTCACATGAATGTACACCATTCATAAGTTATGAAAACTTTATCCAAAAACTTTAATAAAACACTTTAAACAAAACTTTAACCTGACAGATGTTTTCATTGTTATGCAAATAAGCTAAATTAGAATGCACACACAACCCTCCAATCATGCCTATTTGATCAGTACTCTTGTCATCTACCTCTGTGCCAAGTCACATGTACACCATTCATAACTTAAGTTATGAAAACTTTAACCAAAACTTTACTGGACGCCTACGCCGGGGATAGTAGAACAGCTCTACTATTCTTCGAATAGTCGAGCTAAAAATGTGTATGAAAATAAACATAAGTATGTGTGCAATAAATACTATTTTGAATTTGTGTACATTGAATGTGAGGGACTTCTCACTTTTAAGGGCAAAATACATTCTTGCAATTTTGCTTCAGAGAAAGACTCGTTAGTTAATTTTCTGGAAGAGCAAAATAAAGCATAGTTTTTGAGTGAAGCATTGACATAAGTGTAAAGTACTGTATATCCAAGGTTTGCTGCTAACAAAAGGAGCTAGAAGCATACCTATACCCTTTATGATGTGCTAGAATTTTTGAATGTGTACATTGACGCATACCACCCAAATGGCTGCAAAATGACACACCTGATTTCTTGTCGAAGTTCATTTCTCCACTTTTTCAATATATTCATGCACACATATATAGAAATACATCCAAAGAATACAAATGTGGAGAGGACTAAATGATAAATGGGCTTCTACAAAGCAGCCCCCGCCCCCATTTACAAATAAATCATGACATTATCATGAGTAGAGAAAAAATACTGAAATTATAAGCTAGAAAGGGAAAGAAACAGTAGTCTTATACACCTCCCCTTCCTCCACCCATATGTACACAATCACAATTTACTGTTTCATAAATCTTACATATATCAAACTTCTATTAATAAGAAACTCTTTGAAGATGAAATGCATTTCTATTGAACAATTAGGCTCAGAATTGATTTTTTATTTCATTTCTCAGACAAGCCAAAACACTTTTAGTTTTCTAGTTTCCGTTGGTCCCTTGCCTCTAACTGACATCATCACTGCACTATTTCTTTGAAGCATGACCAAACTCTGCTCTAGGCTGTATAATACTGTACCCAAACCAGAGCATCACTGATGCAGATGCTCAACCCTTTAAATTTTGAGTGAAGCTTTTCAGTGTCCAGCCTGTGGTGGTGATTTTTGTCAATAAAAGAGAAAGATTGAAGGTTATTGATGTCCAGTCCTTTGGCAATAATGTGCCATAATCTTATTGAGAAGATATTGATTGTTTGTAGTTGAGAGCTTTTTAATGCAATTCTTTATATTTCTGTCCTAAATTTCAGTCACTAAAAATCATCAAACAGACCAGTTTCTCTTGTTATATTTCGACTTAGCTAGCATATACGATGAAGATAAAGTTCAAAACTTCTTTCTGACATTCAACTGCTCCCATTCAAATAACTTTATTGGAGAATTGAAAAACAATAAGTTAACCCTTACTCTACCACGCGGCGATAGTATCGCAGTTTTCAAACTACCTTTTTCTAAAAATAAAATCAAGACTTTACCACAGACCTATAGGAGTATTCATGGTATCATTTTAAAGTGATGGGATGTTTCACTCGAAAATTTCTTTCACAAAATGAAACTTTTTTTATAGGAGTTACACTACAACATTTTGAGAAAAAGTACATCGAAAAGGGTAAAACTCAAAAAATTACAACAAATGTTGTTTTTTTCTTTCAAATCTTACAATAACTTCAAGATCACATTTTTGCTTCAAAATCAAACACGCAAGTCCTAAGACATGATAATATTGGTTTTTGGTATAACTTTTAAAATCTCTATGTGCAATCTTTTGTTCTGGAGA
This sequence comes from Chiridota heheva, assembly GCA_020152595.1. NCBI lineage: Eukaryota > Metazoa > Echinodermata > Holothuroidea > Apodida > Chiridotidae > Chiridota > Chiridota heheva. The sequence goes on along the minus strand of JAIGNY010002796.1, from coordinate 2,640,143 downwards.
AATTTCTTCAAAATTTCTGCCATATTTTTCAAAAAAACATGTACCCAACCCGTACATCGCACATGCTTCGTTGAACTGCCATTCGAAAGCGCTTGAAATTCCATTTGATATATAAATAAAGGCATACCCCCTCTATTTAGAATCTGTCCGATAACATATATTACACCTCTCCAATTTGTTTGTTTGTTTGTTTGTTTGTTTGATGAGGTCGTAATGGCACCACGACAACAAAGGTCAAATTGTGCCTGAGAGGTCAGATCATTTTAGAGGTAGTAAGGAAAGAGACCAGGGGGAGAATGAGAGAAATTCAAGAACAAAAGCCAGAAAGCTGTGATCGAGAGAGGAGGTGCATAGGTAAAACAAAAACGAAGTAGAGAGGGGGTGGAAGAGGAGAATTAAATATGGTTGTAGAGGGATGCATGCTGAAGGAAGGAGATTATTTTATCTGGAGGATTTTCTGGAACTCAGCAATTGAGTTGTGGGGAGCGAGGAAGCTCTGGGAAGGTTGTACAGGGGCAAGCAAGGAGAACGTGTTGGATTGTGAGGATGCAGTGGCAATTGTTACAGAGGGTTGGGGAACCAATAAGGAGGTGGGAGTGAGTGAGGTGGGTGTGACCAATTCTAAGGCGGGTAATATGAGCGTTGTCGATCTGAGAAAGGTTGTTGATGGTGGATTTGATCGGGATTGTGGGCTGGATGACATGGAGTTTGTTATCAATTTGGAAGTTCCATAAGCTTTGCCAGCGGTCACGAACAAGAGAAGCGATAAGCGGTTTGATGTCAGAGAGGGTTTTGGGAAAAGGGGAAGGGAGGAGGTTAAGGGCAAGCGGCTGTATCAGCCCTGTCATTGCCAGGGATGCCAACATGGCTGGATATCCCGAAGAAAAGAACACTTTTCCTGCAGAGGGTGGGAGAAAAGAGTTTCCGGAGGAGGAGGTGGCAGGTGAGGTTATCCCATTTAGGATTGAGTAATGAAGTAAGAACAGCCTTTGAGTCAGAGAAAATGGCAAAGTGACTAAGAGGAGAGTACTCAATAAAGTTGAGGGCGAGGAGAATGGCCTTAGCCTCTCCAATTTGAATGGCTACGTGGTGCAGAGGAAATGTTCGCGGCTAGCATGCGAACGCTCCGGTTCGATTCTCACCATGACCACTGCGTAATTATTTTTCTGCTGCAGCTTTTAGGAGTTGTTTTACTTTTAATATTTTGATGTTTTTTCATCTTTCTAAAAATTATAATTAGAATCATTGAAAAGGAAATTTCATAAAGAATCTATATATGTAACACAAATCTCTGTTTTCAATACTGACAAGTAGTTATACTTCTGCAAAAATTGACCATTTGTTGACCAAATTTAGCCAAAAATTGCTTAATTTGCATATTTTTGTCCAGTATTTCCTAAATTGGTTTTAATTATTTAAAAGATGAATATCTTAGTATCTATTCCAACCAAACTTGTAACGAAAGAAAATGAAAGGAAAGTTATCAAAAATGCATATGAAAAAAAAGTTACAAAAATTAGGCTGGCTTTTTTCAAAGCCCTGGTAGAGCAAGGGTTAACAACTTAACATAAGGAGATTAATAGGTTTTATGGTTGTTATGTCACAAAATTTATATAATTTTTCACCGATTTTGATGAAAATGTTGACAATATTTATGTTTTGTAGATTATTTTCTACCAGTAAAGCTCAAGTTTAATTAAGCTCAATTTGTCCGTCCATATAGATATTTCATTTTCCATGAAAGTTTCATACAAAGTTGCACTTGCAATTGGAACAAGAATAAGTATCATTACTGAGTCAGGTAGCTCAGTTGGTAGAACGCACAACTGAGATGCTAGAGTTACTAGGTTCAAGTCTAACCCGTATTTCCACAGCTATGCAGACAGATACTCCAATCATCAAAGTGGAAGTATGTCGTTTGCAGCTCCTGCTCCCCATTCAGCTGTTGATAGAAGTGGCAATGCTTGAATAGCGCTCGCCGTCTTTTGGAGGGGACATTAAGCCATTGGTCCCGATGATAGGACAGTCACACCCTACCTGGTTCTCTGAACACTATTCGAGAAGAGAAGCGTGAAAACGCAGAGTCCATTCACTTCCCTGAGCTAATGGCTGGATTATGTACCGTTTGGGCAGCTCTGTCCTATACTAAAGCTCTGATGTTTGTAAAGCGCTCTTGAGTATACTTGTATAGAAAGGGCGCTATATAAAAATAATTACTATTACTGGAAACAATATCTATTGAGATAAGGAATTCCCAAATAATATTCCTGTTTCAAATAAGCAATGGATCATATATCACAGTGGTCTGCTTGTTAATTACCTGATGTATATTCATGCATGGTGGGTAGTTTAATCATGCAAGCTGGTTAATTACCTGATGTCTATTCATGCGCGATAGGCAGTTTGATCATGAAAGAAAATGCCAAGGGAGCTTTTGCTTACCGAGTGTGAAACATGACACCATTAAATATCTTTAAAAATCTATAAAAGTATGTAAAAGTAACACCATTTTTTAGCCATAACTACAAACTACATATTATAATAATTTACACCTAACAACATACAAGGATTAGAATTGAAGATTACATTTTCTGTGAGCTCAAATCTGAAGACCAGAGGTGTCAAAACAAAAACGTTTAAACACTTTAAAGGCCAAAAAGTGAAATTCTTGTACAATTTAATAACCTCAACACAACACTGTGTGTTGGTTGAGCTAACAAAAACTAAAGAATTCTGAACTAAAGAGACTTACTCGACACCTTCCTTTTGAAATGGCATGAGAGCAGTCACAAGTTTTTCGTCCACCGAGGTCAAATTGGCTTCTGGTGCCTTTTTGCCGACATTTGGATTCATGAATGTTGAAAGCACATGTCGAGGAAGAGGATGGATTTCTATACCTGGCACTGACTCCCTTAAACTGGAGACTAGGTAAGAAACAATTGCAATGTTATAAAGTAATTCTGTAAAGGCAATGCAATTTGCAGATATACAGTATATGGCAAAATATTCAGGAGGACAAAAACACATACAAGAAACTTTTGTCCTCAGGGATCATATAATAAATTTGATATTAAAGGTCCCATTACTTACACCATTCTGGAGATATTTTAATTTAATAAGATAAATATTGTTGTGTATAATGTATTGCTACTAACATAGTTTCCACCAAAATGTTGCATCACTACCTTTTACAGATTGAATCCTGTCTGGTTTGTTGATGTTTAAGGGCACCGCAACAGTCAGAGTCAAATGTGCCAGTCTGTACGACTTCAGAAGTATTTATTAATGGTACAGTATAATAGTAAATTTAAAGTTCAATCTTACTTTAAAAAGTGATATGTTTCCCTTTCAATATGAGGTTACCAACAGAGTTGGAACTAATAATCAGTTTCCACGGTTCTGAATAAAGGTGTCAAAAATCTTCCCAAGAAATATTTGTGACAGAAATAATATTAATGTAGAAAATACATATTTATATGCTTCTCTCTTTTGCAATTTAATGTACTATTCATCCCACAATTACATGGGGGACATTTTAAGAGCACATATTTACCATTGAAACTGTTGCTTACTCAGGAAATCTTAAAAAACAAAAAATTCCTGTTCTTTCCCCAGAACTTTTTTTCTTCTTTCAGGTCTGCCAACAAAATATATTTTAGACATTTGTTACAGGGGTGAGCTTCAAATTTGGAGTGTAGCAATGTTTATATTTCCTGCAAGATTTTAAAAAAGAAAGAAAGAAGAAGCTAAATCCATCCAAGCCATTAGGCTCATAGAGCAGGTGCTTATCCCCAGTTTCCATGGTGCAAGCGGAGGATGAGAATGCATGACTCCCCCTGGACGGGATGTCAATCCATCGCACTTTACCTCCCCAGCAGTGCTGGTACTCATTTTACAGTTGAGTGGACTGAAGCAAGTAGAGTACAGTGTTTGCTGAATGCAGCGCTCAGGATGGAAATCAAACTCAGTACCTCTCAAATACGAGCATGACTCCTAAACCACTGAGCCACAGCACTACAATATTTACTAATATTCAAGATATCACTCCCAATATTTCTCCCACTATCATTGATGTCAAGATATGCTGCAACAATAATGACTGCCTAGATTTGACCAACACTTGCTTACATTAATGTTTCTCCGCTACACATTATGATGGCAAAAATATTTTCAGGGGTGGAAAAAATATTTCACTTTCTGGGACCATATAAAATCTTGGAAAAGATTTCTGCGAGTATGTCTGTCAAGAAAAATTGTACTTCTGTCTTTTCTCCTTTCACACCTTTCCCTTTCCATTGTTTTATTTTCTCCTGTTCTTTCTTTCCATTTCCTTTCATGTTTCCCTTTCCCTATCTGGAGACATGAACAATACTTGGGACCACTGGTACCAATGTCCACTATATTTTCCACCCCTGGATATTTTACTTATTGAAGATTAAACATAAATAAACAAATTTTGCAGAATTACAACATAATCTTGGGTATGCTTTCAACTTACTATGTCATAAATTTTGCATATCATACAATTTTGAACTTTGATCAAGAGAGAAATAAAGAAAACTTTCCACAAAATTGATAGACTATTTTAGTCAAAATGTTTTTCTTTAAAAAGAAAATATTTCCTATAAAATATATTGCCATATCTCATTACTATATCTCATTACCATATCTCATTACCATAACTCATTGCCATATCTCATCTCTTCTATTAAACCTGTCATACTTGCAAGTATGACTTTCAGTTCTGGTTTGTACAAATTTGGTGAGCTATTTCCCCCTTACAAAGGAAGTGAAAATGAAAATTGAAAGGTGATCACGCGCAAACATTCCTGACAACTTCACTATCTGTTCAGTACATCAGAACGTATGGTGGAAATGTCAACACACTATTGAATATGAACTGGTAATTGTAACACTCAGATATGCTAAGGATATGGTTGTCATGAATGTTTGATTTAATCAAAAGGATGAGTTGTAAGGTCAGATGTGTTGGTCTTGGATGCCAGATGACAAAAAGACAACCAGTATAGTGAAGAAGTACCTTATTCCAAACAGGATACATGTATATCTAGTTTGTTTGAGATTGACTTAGTGTGCAAAGTTTACTATTGCAGAATGTGTCACCATCACAACTGTTTACGTATGTTATTAAAAAGAAAAAAAAATTTGTTGATTAAAATTTGTTTCAATTTTTTTTTCTTTCTCAAGTTTCTTCAGATGCAGGAACAGTCCCTTTAGACTCAGTTTTGGTATATTTCTGGCATTTCAAAGGTTGTACATCACAAAATCAATGGATGGAAAGGCAGTTTAATAGCATAGGCATGGAAAGCAATTTAGAAGAAAGAAAAAGCTCATTAGTACAATTTTAATGGGGGGAAACTTTGTCTTAAGGAAGGGCAGGGGGACAGAGACATATAGAAAAATTACTTAGCCGTACAATATTTTCTGATGGAAAAAGCGGTCTTGTGGAAAGCAAATACCTCATTATTTAAAATTCATAGCGGTCTTGTGGAAAGCAAATACCTCATTATTTTAAAATTCATAGCAATCTGTATAAAGAATTACTTTGTTTTTGTTTCATATAAATTATAAACAAATATATGACAGGAACATCCACGAGATATTAAAAATATATTTGGCAGTCACAGTTAAGAAATAATTCATTGTTTTATCCTGCAGTACATGTGCACTTACCTAAGCTTCTGTGTTCTGATAGGTTAAATGCCCATCTTCTTTCACTTGCATCTACGAATGAGCAAAAACACTAACATCATTTCTTTCTTTCAATGACTCATCATGAGTCGTATTTTAATTCTTAGTATTTCAATGCATATTTTTTCTGCAACGATATGCATGTAAAAGTGAGGGGAAGACCCTCCATTATTATGGTCCTGATCATGCATAAGATCAAACATTAACTACATTATGCAAACTCATAGCCAAAAAATAGGCCCCACCTTTGCTGCTTCAGGAGTGGTGTTCTACCTGTCCCAATTTATTACTGTCATGTTTCACTTCCTTGAGTCCTAGTGGAAGCACTTAAATATAATTCATAGAGGTGGGACAAGTACTTGAATATATATCATAGAGGACCGGGGACAAACATTTGAATATAATTTATAGAGGACCGGGGACAAACATTTGAATATGTATTATAGAGGACCGGGGACAAACATTTGAATATAATTTATAGACGACCGGGGACAAACATTTGAATATAATTCATAGAGGACCGGGGACAAACATTTGATTATAATCTATAGAGGACCTAGAACAAACATTTGAATATAATTTATAGACGACCGGGGACAAACATTTGAATATAATTCATAGAGGAAACATTTGACAAACATTTGAATTTGTATATTATAGAGGACCGGGACAAACATTTGAATATAATTTATAGAGGACCGGGGACAAACATTTGAATGTATATTATAGAGGACCGGGGACAAACATTTGAATATAATTTATAGAGGACCGGGGACAAACATTTGAATATATATTATAGAGGACCGGGGACAAACATTTGAATATAATTTATAGAGGACCGGGGACAAACAATTGAATATAATTTATAGAGGACCGGGGACAAACATTTGAATATAATTTATAGAGGACCAGGGACAAACATTTGAATATAATTTATAGAGATGGGGGCAAGCACTTGAATATAATTTATGGAGATGGGGGCAAGCACTTGAATATAATTTATGGAGATGGGGGCAAGCACATGAATATAATTTATGGAGATAGAGGCAAGAGGAGGTTGCTTAAATGGCACATGGAGGAAACATATAGTTAAAAATATAAAGTAGATCAATTTGGTTTATTCTTTATTTTTTGTTAGGGCAAAGCATTCTCATGGAGGGGTGATTTTGCTTTGTCCCCAAAGGGGAAGTGCAAGCTTACAGTGAAATTAATGCTTAGAATAGTATTTGTATGTACAGAATGCACATCATCTTGGTAAATAGATAAAGATGCTGACATGTTATTGGATTATTTTCTAAACAAATATAACTTAACCAGAGGGAGAAATCCCACGTGGTTCCGATGCTAACTTTAAATTAGATTAGAAGCAATGTTTTAAAAATCGTTTATCTTTAAATGTTGTGTTCTTACATTTAGTTTATTTATCAGTACTGGAACATGTAATTTGTGTATATTTTGTTACTTGTTTAAGATTTTGCCTTGAGCTACTGTATAAGTTACAATCACAACAACCACTGAAAAAAATATATATTTGGCTCCGCCTGACATGAATAATGATGAAGTCAACTCAACATTCTATGGGATCCTGTGTCAACCTTGCTTTTATCAACAGCATCATTCCAAGTTTGATTTGAATCTGACAAGGGTTTGTGGAAATATGAGCATAAACAGACTTTCACAATTAGTCCCGCCTATGTTAATATTTATGACATTAGCACTAAAAACAATAGGATCATCTACAGACCACAACACATGCATATACCAAGTATAACATAAATCCACCTTACTCTTCTTGAGATATCATGTTTACAAGCTTTGTTAACAGAATTTATATTTACAGTAGCCCCACCTACTAAATAATATTCATGATATCAGCACCAAAAATAATAAGAATCATCTACAGACCACAACACATCCTAATACCAAGTATGACATAAATCCACCACATGGTTCTTGAGATATCGTGTTAACAAGCTTGTTAACATAATTTCACATTAAGCCTTGCCTACTAATTAATATTTACGACATCACAACCAAAAACTATAAGAATCATCTACAGACCACAACACATTCTAATACCAAATATGACATAAATCCACCACATGGTTCTTGAGATATCTTGTTTACAAGCTTGTTAACAGAATTTGACATTTAGCCCCGCCTACTAATTAATATTCACATCACAACCAAAATCAATAAGGATCATATACAGACCACAACACATCATAATACCAAGTATGACATAAATCCACCACATGGTTCTTGAGATAGCTTGTTTACAAGTTTGTTAACAGAATCTTACATTTAGCCTGGCCTACTAATTAATATTCACGACATCACAATTAAAAACAATACGGATCATCTACAGACCACAACACATCCATATACCAAGTATGACATAAATCCACCACATGGTTCTTGAGATATCTTGTTTACAAGCTTGTTAACAGAATTTAACATTTAGCCCCGCCTACTAATTAATATTCACATCACACTAATCAATATTCACATCACAACCAAAATTAAGAAGGATTATCTACAGACCACAACACATCCATATACCAAGTATGGCATAAATCCACCACATGGTTCTTGAGATATCATATTTACAAGCTTGTTAACAGAATTTTACATTTAGCCTCGCCTACTAATCAATATTCACGACATCACAATTAAAAACTATAAGAATCATCTACAGACCACAACACATCCATATACCAAATATGACATAAATCCACCACATGGTTCTTGAGATATCTTGTTTACAAGTTTCTTAACAGAATTTTACATTTAGCCTTGCCTACTAATTAATATTCACGACATCTTGACCAAAAACAATAAGAATCATCTACAGACCACAACACATCCTAATACCAAATATGACATACATCCATTACATGGTTCTTGAGATATCTTGTTTACAAGCTTGTTAACAGAATTTTACATTTAGCCTTGCCTACTAATTAATATTCATGACATCACGACCAAAAACAATAAGGAATATCTGCAGACCACAACACATCCATATACCAAGTATGGCATAAATCCATCACATGGTTCTTGAGACATCGTGTTTACAACCTTCTGTCACAGACACACATACATACACACATACATAGGCCAGCATGACTACAGTACATAGGTTCCTTATGCTATCTCATCGGAACCAAAAAATCTCACCATACTGTTTGGTCTTCATACTTTTGAACACATTAATGACTGCTTGATCATAAGCTGTGTTGACTGCAAAAGTGTCCTGGCTTCTAAGCACAAATCTACATGCTGTACTTGCTTTGGATACAAACATTGGTCGCTGTTGCTGAAGCTGCTGTTTTGGTCTATCTTTTGGACAAAGGTCACAAAATGGCTTCCTCTTGGTGATGCACTGATGGAGGTTGTCTTATTGTTGCCTGGAAAATCTACTTTCTGTATTGTTTTAGGTTGTGATGGTTTCTTAGAATAAAATTTGGATGTGGAACAATTTCATATTTTGAAAAAGATTTGTAGTCAGGCTTTGATCTTTGACTTGCAAGCTTGTGTTAGTGGATGCCGGTGAGTGTTTCCTCCAAACTGGGACATCTTCAGAGGACTTGATGAGGTTTTGCCTTTCAGAGTTCCTAATGGACTACTCAATTTCAGTTGATTATTTAATTGTAATTTTGAATCATTTGTTATAGTTCCAGTATTGACCTTTACAGAGGTCATTTTATCAGAAGCTGAGGGTAGCCTATCTGACCTATGACCACTTGACTGAAAATTGACACTTCCAAAATGACCTGAACATGTGACTACAGTTTTAGAATGACTTGACAAATTTGCTGATAATGAATTTTTGTTTATTGCACTTGAATTCCTTGGACTTGTCAATACTGGGTTAAGTTTTGTAAAAAGTTGCTGTCACTGGCAAAGTGCCTCCCTTGTTTTGCTTGAGCTGTGGTGCCTTGTTTTCCTTGTTCTCTCTGGGCTCGAAGCTCCAGAGCTCTTTTGCGATTCTCTTCCATTCTTCTCTTTTGCTCCTCTGACAGAGACAGGGATGCCATCTTCATACTTCATTTGATATGTTGTGTATATGTAAGGAGAGAAGATCATTTAGAAACATTTTTTCCTTCTCATACTGTACCTCCTGTATAACACTGCACCGAAATACATTCACGCAACTGTCTCAGATTCCCCATCCACATGTATACAATTTATAATCAGTCCAAATTCAACTTTTGAGTTACTTAGTGTTAAACAAGTTAGGCCTAACATAAGTTTACTTGATTACACTTATATGGCGCATCATCTAAATAACTTATTCTAATGCGCCTTACAAAATATACATATAAAGAAAATAAATAAAAATGTGCAAATAAAATAAGCATGAAATATAAAGAAAACAAAGAACAAGAAAATTATGAAGAGGTCTTGAAAGCACAATTAAATAAGTGAGTCTTAAGCAAGATGTGGAATTGTTCTAGGGATTGAGCAGATTTAATTGAAAGAGGTACTGTAAGTCATTCCAAAGTTTTGGGCCAAATATTTGCAGTGAGCGATCACCATATGTGAGTTTACTTTTTGGAACATAAAGGATGAGGTGGTTTTGACATTGAAGAAATATTCCTGTGAGGTTTCCTTTTCATTTATATGAAAGAGGATTATTAAAGGTATTGGTAAAAAACATGTTGATATCATTCTGTTTACATGTATGAGTTACTACATTTTAAAGACTTGTGTAGTATACATGAGATTTCATATTTGCAGATTCCAAGGCTAAGACAATTCTTTATGTAACTCTACAAAACAAACCAATTCTTTTATTTAGAGTGTAAGGTATATAAGCAGATGGGCAAAACATGTTCTTGTAAAGTGCAACATAGGGCCCAGTACGGTTTTACCTGGAGAGGTCACTTATTACTACAGTCAAGAGCGATTAAATAAAATTTGTAATTGAAAAAAAAGGTGTTAAATTTCCATCCCGACATAAATTAGGTATTTCTGACTAAAATCAGGAAAAATGGCAGCCATTTTGAAAGATTGCTACAACAATATATGTTTTTAAGTTGACTCTATAAAAATAAATACTGTATCACTAGGCCTACTACTTAAAAACTACTTTTGATGTCAATGGAGAGCTAAGACAACCATTAATAACATACCAAGAAGTCATGCAACTTCTTGCAAGTCAAAAGATTGAAAAATGGTAGAACTTCCCATTGACTCTAATGATAAACATCATTTTTTACAAAATTAGTTGTATGTCACAAATGCAGCTTACTGCAGGCTGATTTTCACAAGAATCTTGTGTTCTGTCATGTTGAACACACTTGAGTTTTTTCCCACCAACCAAAAATAATTTGCAAAAAATGATAAGTCACCCCTCTGATAACTGCAGAATACCATGCATTATGGAAAGTTATCGCCGTAGCAAGAAGTTAATTTCCTGTGTAGCCCTTTTCTCTCTAACAGACTCCAAGATCTATTTTCCAAGAGTAGCTTCATAGCTCTTCACTCTTAAATGGCCAAAATTGCACTGCAGCCCATGTAGCCTACTAATTTTGCATATGTATAATAAAAAAGGATCGTTTACAGTATAGTAAGTAAACTGATCCCAACTAGCCCTTGTAGTCTCCAATTCTTGGGTGCCATGTAGCCTCCGTAATCTTTGTTTCTTGAGGTCATTCAGGAAGAACAAAATTCTCCTCATATACAGCCACTCTCACATTTACCCTCGTATTCTGATGTTGACTTCCGACAGTGACCCAGCGTAGCACCATTGCCCTTGAATCTTGGACACCATGAACGCAGCATACTTTGCACTTGCTCATACCGTTCCAGCCTAATAAGAAAATCTACTGGACTCTATAATCTCATCTCAATAATTTAAGATTTAAGTTAAAGTATTAATTCAGTGGTCAATTAGGTCCATTTTATACAACAGAAGACTTCAAAAGAAACAAAATGGTGAAGAAAGCATTCAAATATCTTATTCCCTTAAGAAGATATTAAAGTTTGGTATCATTTGTGTAGAAACAATTGAAATCAAGACTCAAAATCTGTATGTATTTTATCAAATTTTACTTGTGATTTTGTGACAGGCTTAAAAACCATTGGATATGTCAGTGCCTGGTTCTCTAACACTTCTCAAAAGATGAACACCCCTGTGTTCATCCACTTTCCATTTTGGCAAATTCCTTGGGTCCACACTGAAAACAAGTCATTGTGACTTCTGTGTGCTTTACCTGGCATATGCCTAAAAGTGAAAACAAACAAAGTAGAAAAGTAATTCAAACAGTAAAAAAGTTAAATAAATTTTCTTTAAAATACATTAACAATTGTTAAGATGTGAGAATGGGAGTGCCAGCTTTCCATAGTAGACTTACTACACCAGTCATTTCTACACAAATAAGACAGAGCTTAAGCTAGAATATCTCCTTAACAGAATAAGATTTTTGAATGCTTTCTTCACCATTGTTTCTTTTTAGGTACTCTTTCATAGATAAACTTGTTTGACCATTGAACTAATCTGTTAAACAACAAGATGTTTTCAATAATCTAGAAAGAGGAATTTTTTTTTTGAAAAAATACATAAAAATTGTCTTGGATCTGCAACTTGCAAGTATGATATCAAACTGTACACTGCAAGGTCACTTTTTAACAAACTGTGGAAATCTTTGAAATGTAACAACTCCACAACGGAATAAGATATCAACATGGTTTTTACAATTTGTTTTTCATGAAAATAAAATTCATGGCAATATTTCTTTTAATTTCACTCTGTAGATTGTAGGCATCACAAAAATGCAAAAGAAAGAAAAGCCTTACAACAAAAAGTAACTGAAAATATCCTGCACAAAAAAAAAAATGGTCAAACATCATTACCACCCATGAGTAAACTTGGCAAAATATTGTCTACTATGTTGGGCAAAAATACCAATTTAAAATTAACTTGTATACATAAAAAGGAATTTCTCAACTTTATATATTACCAGCTTGCTTACCCTTTGCAATTTCTAACTTTCTTAAATGTTCAGATAAGAGATTATTTTTTCTCACATTCAAACAAATTTGAAAGAACTAAACAAAATCATAAGATTTGAGTTCTGTTGCATCATAAAGTTTGTCAGTTCCTCAATACAGTTTGTCAAGCCCTACAGTATGTTTGTTCTTTTAGTTGGGTGATCAGAAACTGGCATGACCAATTTGGTATCTATGGCAGAATCTGAAGTACTATATGGAAAATGTGTACTAAAGTTGAAATATTAATCAATATTATGTAAGCAATGTTTTAAATTATGCTGTGCGCCTGTGAATACATTCAAATTAAGACCCCAAATCTTATAAAAAATGTTTTATTGCTTCATTTTATACCCTTTATTTTGGTATGAAATACAGTACTATATATTAATGGGCGGCACCTAGGCATTTATTAAAAAGATGAATTAATAAAAGTTTTGCATGATTAATTGACAATTTATTAGGTGGTTAAATTTAGGCAGCAGTTAGTGAGGATGCACCACAATACAATGCTATCTAATTGCAATACAATATCACTGAAACAAGAAACTTTAACTTTCAATGACTGCCAACTTCTCTCCTTACTTCAAGTGTTAGAACAAAAAACTTGTCCTTCGTATGAAGGAGACGCTCCTGAATCAAATGATAATTTCACTGAGTAAAACATTAAAAATGTACCAAAAATCGTTATTTTCTCAGTTTTGGCTCCGTGGTCTTCTACCATGAAATTGAGAAAGTGACTTTTGTATGCTAGGTAACGCTGGGTGTACATAATTTACAGAATTAGCAACATGGGCAAGACCATTTTACAGGCATTTGTGGATTGTTCCAATTTACAAATATATCAAAAGTGTACGTGTATGCATATATACAGAGCAGGAATTAGATTGCACTGTTCGAGCGTTGCAATTCCATAGAGTAAAACACGGGCGGCATACGCTCGTGCCACAAGCGTAAGATATTCAAAATCTTGCACACTCTAATTTTAGAAGTGTAATACACATTTTCTCTAATAAACGCCCCCCCCCCCCGTTTTTTATATTTTCAGGATGTAACAACGTCAACTTACGAATGTGACTTGAAAAGGCTGTAAGTCGACGCGTAACCAAGCAGAAAATATGCAAAGATATATTCCATTAATAATAACAATAATGCTAAAAACACAAAAATCTAAGAACTTTTAGGCCTAAAAGGAATGTTCTTTTGTAAGTAACATTTTTTCTTCATACTTTACCCTCTAATAAACGCCCCCTTTTTCCAAATTTTATTAGAGAAAATACGCATGTTATTTGTGCACACACATGTTCATGTGCCAGCTTTACATGCTATTCTTCAGAGTATTTCCTAATTTTGATCAAAATGAGATATTGTTGTCTTTTCTGAAACCCTGCAAACTTTTTGTGACAGACGTGTTAAAATCCCATTGATATTTTCCCATTGCTTTAGTATGTGGCGCATCTTTTCAATGGACATGGACACATACCAAAATCAGTAGAATGGGAGATCTGCTCTATTTGGGTGCGTACACCTTTCACTAGGTAGTGAGAACGGCTCACTATGAATTTCTATGTGTAAAACATTGCACCGCTTTTTCGAGCCGACACCACTTACTTCTATGTGAAAATTTACATACTTTAAAATTTCAAAAGCCATTCTTCACAAGATAGCAACTCAGTTAATCTGACAAAACAGTTACCTTATTTATGACAGTTTACAAAGCCTAGTTGTGGAGGAAATGACTTTCTGCACTTTGTCATTTGGTTGTTCACGGCTTAAAAAATGGAATGGTAGTTACAGTAAGTATCAGTGCGTATTTCATGTGTGCTGAAGCGAAATATGAACACTTTGTTGCGTTAGCATACAGCTTAACTGCACAAGCGTTCTTAGGTAAAGTTATATGAGCAAGCACCCAAAGAAGGAGGCAGGCCATCAGGTAGTACACTTACATTTTAATGCATTGAGTTTAATTTTGTTTGAATGATTAATTTATGATTGGCATCTTTTTTGATTCATTTCCTGTTTTGTAGAGGAAAATTTTGTGAATCTTTTAATGGAAACTTCTGATGTTTTATTCTTTGCAGAATATTACGCAAATTCTACAACGGCTTTATCAATTTTTTTAGATTGAATAAATGAAGTTTTTATATCGAAAACAGTGTTGAAGGCCATGGACTTTTTCTTTATGGAGTGACACACCATTTCCAACGTGCATTCTTTCATGCCTTAATCTGAAAGATTCGGCAACTTTGCTATTTGGGCATGAAGATTCGTGCTAGTCACAAGATAGCAGTGGTTAAGAAATGGCTACCCCAGTAGTAGGCCTTATAGCAGTCAGATTCTGGTACAAAAACATACTGAAATTTTGAAATCTTACCTGGTTGGTATGTTGTATAATTTTGGATAAACATATTTTAAACAATTTTAATGGAAAACATTAGTGTACTCCTTCAGTTCCCTTGATGTAAACAACTAGTCTAAATCATGACATAAATATCATTGGCTACATTGTTATGGCCTAACCAGTGTAACGTTAGCCTAACGTAAGTTAAGGCCTAGCCTAACGTTAGATCTTATTTATTTTCTCAGTCATTGTTTCGGTCTATGAATCTCAAGGTTTCCCAAGTATTTTAACCTAACCTAAACCTTATTCTTACCCGTAGGAATGAAAAATCAATTATAAATTTCTATGCCCCAACCTAACTGGGCTGAAACACAACCACAGCCCTTTACAATACAGTAGTTCCACGAAAATATAAGGATGCAGCTGGTGTTTAGTGTTGAATGTTCGTCATGATGAAACTTACATTTTAAAACATCTTCAAGGCATGAAACAGTTTACCAAAAATATATATGACTATATTTATAAAATCTTACCTTAAATAGACCTATATCTGGAATTTCTGAAGCAGGATCTTGGTGATTTTTACAAGACTCAAGAGTCGTACCGATTTAGATTTCCCGGTAAGGTGGTATAGTACAATTAGAGCCTCTAATTAATTTTTCTGTAAAAATCTATAAATATTTTTACTGCAGTAAGATTTAAATAAAATATGTTTTTATGGATATGTTTTTACCCAGATAAAAAAACATTAATTTCTGAGCAGAACAGTCATTAAATTGTCACAATCTGAATTTCTTTTAAGTTATGACTAATCAAAGTTTGCAAAATGTTCAGTGAGTGCAAAAGTGATGATGTATAAAATGGAATGCAGCTAAAATTCTTTACTTTCTTACCTTTTCTTACCAAGGTTGAGGTAAGTCATGTAGACTTGTTGTCTTTCTTCTACAGATCATGGCTTGCAGATCGATTTTTCGAACACTTCAAACATAGTGTATTGTATAGAATACACAGTTTAATCATAATTAATTTTTTCCCAAATTTCAAATATAAACTTTCTTAAATTACGTTCTGCTACATGTAAATCAGGTAAAGGTTATAATAATATCCATTTTCCTGCTCATTGTGCTCAACTTATCCCAATCGAAATATTTGGGAAAGAACAGAAAAACACTAAGTCAATATGAACGATTTTCTATTTGTCCCATCTTGATGTCACAAAATATTATGCAATTTATGCTAATTAGGTACATATTTAAGTTTCAGCATGCTCTAAAAATGTTCATGCTGGTTTACCAAGGTTTATAAGTCCCAACAGACCTCCATTGGATACCCACGGCTGTTTTATTAACCAGTCATGAAGCGCTGGTTGGAGACCCACAAGAATTGAGCCTGGGACACTAGATTGGAAAGCTGAAACTACTGTACTGCCACGGAAGTCTTGTTGTTGCTACCGGTCCATATACCTTTAATTCCTGCTGAAGGTCATGCAGAAATGATTTCTGAGAATTTACTTTGCTCCCTTCAGACTTGGCAAGTTTTAAAATGGGTATTCTATTTCAAATGTTTTATCTACTGTATGTGATATTTTTAGAGTGAAAAGATAGGACTTGATTTGATTTTTTTTTTAAAGTGAAAACTATTTGATTTTCACATTATTATTCAAGAAATAATTTTCCATCTTCCACAATGTTGTCGCACACTTTGAAGTTAAACACGAGTCAACTTCTCTAGAATGGAATCTCATATATTTGACTCAGAATACAGTAAATGGAATTAGTGGAGTATCAGTACATGGTGTAACTGCGCTTGCAGGACAGTAGGAAAAGTGTAAGTTGAGGGCCAGTGTTTCTGTAGTATCCACAGTGAGTAAAATCGCTTGAGCCCACTGCCATATAATATCATACATTTTCTTTAAAATCTGTGGGGGTTACCTGTACCCACTTTTCCCACCCTATTGTTGTGGTATTACACATTTTTGTGAGGAGGAGGGGGGACGTTTGGGGCAAGAGATGGAAAGTCCATAAAAAAGCACATGCAAGATTTTGTACTTAGTGGGGTGGGGTTGCAGTACTAATTATTTCAACAATTCAGCTAAACTAACATACAATGTCTGAGGGGGAAAATAAGTTTCTGTAGTATTGAGTAAAATTTAGCCCACTGCCAATAATATCATACATTTTCTTTAAAAATCTGTGGGGGTTACTGACCCACTTTCCCCACAATGTTTGTGAGGAGGAGGGGGTGGACTTTGGGGCAAGAGATGGAAAGTCCATAAAAAGCACATGCAAGATTTTGTACTTAGTGGGGTGGGGGTTGCTACTGCATACAATAAGCAGCACTAATTATTTCAACAATTCAGCTAAACTGACATACAATGTCTGAAGGGGGCAAATTTAATATCACGGATTCCAGTGGGCATACATTGGCAACATTTCCCTCATTATCCCCAATTTAAAGCATTTAACTTGTAAGATACAAATGTCCTTTAAAATATACTCCTATATAAAAAACATGTTGACAATCAGTCAGTGTTTCACTCTTACATTGTTTTTTTTATTTAAAGCAAATGTATCAAATCTTGTGCACCTTTTTTTGCAGAGCCCTTGATCTGTTGAGACAGATGCTAGGCCTATATATTTATCACAGCTCTTTTTTACAGGAGAGAACATAGTATTTAGAAGAGAACAAAGGAGAAGAAATTTATTTTTCAAAATATTTCAATAAAGAAGAGAAAACAGCAAAAGAAAAAGAATGTCAAATGAAATATTCAAAATATCTTAATTTGCATAAAAGTATTTAATATTCATTTTGGAAGAATTTGTATTGATCTGTTTATGAGTGGTATCAGCAGTGGAAAATATGATGTCAATTATTACAGACACATTTTAGCCATGTAAAATTATGTAGTGGGAAAGGCATTCTCATCAAGTCAGATGCACTAGAGATATGAGTGGAAAAGGGGCTCGCATTTCCATTGCGCTAAAAAAAAATGTAATTCCTCATCCTTTTGAAACCCATACACAATTAGAATACACCTCAATTTATTACCTTGTTACTCAGATATACTTCCAAAATGGATGAAAAGTGCTTTGAAAATAACCACTAAGCATAAGAAAAAGTCATTCCTTGTCTCACATACATGCAGGAGTTACTTTGATGACCTAAAATCAATCTAATCAGTCATTCAAGTTAAGATTGAAAACAACCTATTTAAAGATGCTAAATATTGTCCTAATTCATATCCTAAAATACACAACTATCTTTTCACCATCAAGATTCATGTTGTTTAGTGTTACATCAACACCTTAGGTTAGTGTTAAAAATGTAAAAAGTTGACTAAAGTCATAAACTCCATTGAAATATCTATTTAAACAGAGAGAAATCTGTCTTCAGAGCTGTTACAGGATTGTAATTGTAACAGAAATAATTGTATCACACATTTTCAGAAATACCTTTGGTCCCTCTAGGTCATGGGTTCTAAAACAATTTTTTCCAAGAGCCATCATTTCACAACAGCTTCAGGCTGCGGGCTTATCGCATGGCAAAACCAGCATCACATGACAAACAAAACCCCTAAAACAATCCCTAAATACAAATAAGCTAAGAATTGAATGGTATAAAGGACAGATGTTTGAAATTGATGTCATATATGTAAATTTTATAATGCCGTTTTTTTTATTTAGGGGGAGGGGGGGACACAGCAAAATTTTGGGGCATGTGACCCCCTCTCACCTAAGCCATGCCACTAGACAAGCCAGGAATCTGCCCAATTTATATTGGCACTGAAGGTAACATTTTATTTAATAAGCTGTGATGTTTAGTGTGCTGACCTCCCTAGGAAAAAAACCCAAAATAAATGAGTATTTTGTGATTTTTACCAAAATCTTTTGGATTGATCGGTATGATATATATTTTTTTCCAATACAACTACTGTTCATGGGCCAGATTGGATTGTCTGGTGGGCCTGATTTGGCCATGGGCTGCCTACTAAGAATCACTGCTCTAGATGTTGTTCATGATTAAATGGATTTTCTACACTGTTTTCCTCTTTCAAATCAGACAAAAATGCACAAGTTTACATCTTCCTACTGCCCTACACCTTAACTTTTAGGGACTGCGAGAGATATATCTGCCAAGCGCAATCGCACACCTCAGACTGCGGGTGAATATATCTGCCAATTTGTCTTGTGCTATCACTGCACTACCCCTGCACTTTCTACAAACACCTAAACAAGCTGAATCGTTTAATGCACTGATTCTGTAAAGATTGATACCAAATTGCTAGGGGGGTTACTTTGAATAATTTTGAGAAATTTTGAAATGAAAAATGGAAAATGTGTTCTGCTGAGGAAACATTTTTTTGGACCAAGATAGTTATGATGAGGATTTCGCGGAGATATTTTAATCAAAATCATCGGAAAGTGATAGTGATTCAGTAAGTGAAACTAACGCTAATGTTAGGAATAGGCCTCTACGTAACGATAAACAGATACTTAGACTTCAGCCTGGACGGAACAAGAGTAAAGCCTGGAAGAATGGGTAGTGTTTTCACAAGCGATGTAATGATATACATGTACTGTACTGTACATGCACATGTACAGTACTATGTATATTTGTGTAATTAAGTGCTAGTGGTATCATGAAATGTATAATAACGGGAATAATAACATCAACAGATAAGAATAAAGATACTCAAATGTTATGTCATTGTAAAGAGAATTTATTTCTGCATATTGTTTACACAGAAAGTTAGTAATTTTACATATGGTTGAACAAAAATAATAAAACTATTCAGTATTGGTTAAACTTGCATTTTTAATTAAATCATCCTTACTATGATTATGTATTATTGAATTATTTCATGAGTCATTTGAAAGAGCTGTTTGTCCTGAACAAACTTGGTGTGCAACAATTTTTTATAAAGTACTTCCAACTTGCTGTAATTTTATTTTAAAATATAGTTTTCAAATTTCATTTTTTCTCAGAAAGAACATGACTTGTCCTTCCCCAGAAATTTGTTCCAGCAAATCATAACCACAAACTTACTGTCCCACTTATCTTAATCAAAATAGCCACACAATAAGGACTTCATCCATTGCTAATATGATACTCAGCACCAACTTCCACAACAACTAAGGTTTTCAAATAAAGAAAATTAAATTAAAAAAAAAACAACTAATGAAGATTTTGTTTTTAAAAAAAAAATGCAATTTTGTTTAATTGTGTATGGTGTTGTGCATTCATTCTCTATGAGCCATATGTAAATTTCTAGATGCATTTATCTGTTTTGAAACAACACTGGACTGATATTCATTTACTGTTTCATAGACCATCATTTGCTCATATTCTTGCTTAAATTCCATGCATTTACTCGTGATAATTGTTAAGATATTTTTCCTCTCAGTGATGCTATCCCATTCATACTTATGCTAACCCATTGCACACTAAACCTATCTGTGGAGAGTTCTTGTTTCAAGAATGATCAATCCATTTAAACAATGACTCCAACTCATTTAAACATGAAACTGTTCTTAGAATGCACTGTGGAATGACATCTCATGTCTGAATGCTTATGACCACCAATTCCCAAATAAAAAAGTTTGCCGAAAAATGTCCAAAAGAACAATTTTTTGCATTCTCTGTCAATATCTATCAGGAGAAGATTTTGGTTTTCAAAAGGGACTCATTCTCCACAAAGGCCTCCTTGCATGTGGGCCTCATCTGTACATAAAGTGTATGCTGTGTGATGTCATTCTATCTCTTCCACTACTGGCTTCTTCTTCTCCTGGACATGAGGCATTGCTCCAGGCTTCGAATGCTTCCTCTTGTTCCCTTCCCTGGGAATGAAAATAACAAATACCTTAGGTATATAGCACATAACTTGATAGAAAGACATTTAGCTTGATAGATATGTATTTATCTTGATAGAAAGATATCTAGCATAAAGCTAGATAAAATGTATCTACCATTTACTTGCGAGAGATGTATCTAGTGGATAGTTTCACAGAAAAGTATATGGCATATAGCTTGATAAAAAAAGTATCTAACATAAAGCATGAGAAAGGTATTTGGCATATATCTTGATAGAAAGATATCTAACATATAGTGTGATAGAAAGGTATATACTGTAGCATACAATTTGGTAGAAAAAACTGGCTTTATAGACTTTTTCAAACCGATTTTAGCTGAACGTGATTACTTCACTACAACCAATCAACTGCAGTTTTTGGAGTGAAATTGTAAGCAACAATCAATGCACATGTGTTATACCTTCATGTTAGAAAGAATTTATTCATGCGCTTGGTCCCACAGGGTGCGTACATTGTGCAGATGGCCAATATTCCTCCAGTATTTAAATGATCAATAAGATTCCCCCAGCATATGATTGGTCCATTTTGGACAAGTGAATTTTGGCCAAGTGACATTATTTAAATTAATTTTCTGGAAAGTACTGATTCATATTTGAAAAGGTCTATTGTTTGAAAGATATCATCTAGCATGACAGAAAGGCATCTAGCATATAGTTTGATAGAATAGTATTCAGCATATAGTTTGATAGACAGGTATTAACTATATAACTTGATAGACAGGTATTAGACAGGTATTAAGTATATAGCTTGATAGACAGGTATTAAGTATATAACTTGATGGAAATGTTTTATATGTATTACTTGATTGCAACTGTTCTTATTTTTCCTTCAAAGAAAAAAACAATCAATACCTTCCTGTAGTTAAGCTCGATTTATTATTTGTACAAACACTTTTGCTCAATATCATCTGTCCTAGGTTTAACACTATGTAAACAAAGCATTTTAACCATCTATAAAGATCAGTGCTGAATAGCCTGTTAGAAACTGTTTTAAATTTTGGGCAGAATATAGTTGTTAAATTTCCAAAATATCTCAGAATCTCAGTCTTTAAATATCAGTCACAGAAAGTGGAAATCTTTTTAGGTGGAATATAAAAGACAAAAAGAATTACTTTTGGTCAAATTTTGTTGCACCTCTTCAAAGAAATATGACAATTAAAATTAAGCATTTACATATAAAAATATCATGGTTAAAGTCTCAAATCCAAAATCCAGACCCAAGAAAATTTGCCAGGATGGGAAGTGGATGAACGCTGGATCAATGCCCTGCTCCATTAGAAAAGTGTTCAGAGAAACAGGCAGAGGGTAAATTTTCTACCATCAGGACCGGCAGTTTTAACATCCCTTTGAAGAATGGTGAGCACCACCCAACCATTGGCCACTTTTTCCAAAGGTCGGGTGGGGGAGAAGGCGTGATGCAGAAGACAAACCTCTGCGCCTGATGTCAACGTAAATCGTTCTGCATATCTGTAAATCTGTGGAAAAATTGCTGGTTAAATCGCTGTTGGACTAGAACCTGGGAGATCCAGCATGTCAGTTGAACGCTCAACCGATTGAGCTACCGTCTCCCTCAGCATTGAGAAGAGGAGTGGGGTAGGTAAAATGATTTTTTTTTGCAGCTAAATCAGGTTTTGGTTGTCAGGGATGCCTACGTGGCTGGGGCAAAAATCATATTTACATTTAAAAACAAATGTTCGATCCAGCTGTGAGTTTTTAACCAGCTGTTACATGGAGAAACCAATAACTTTGATCAAAAGCATAAGAGAGTTCATCACAACTCTTATCTTTTGGTTTGTTCAAAATGAGCTCATGTTTGAACAACTGTGCTAGATTATTTCCTTTTTTGATTTAAACAAACAGGCAGTTTGGTGAGCTCTGTGTCAACTGCAGTAAAAACATGATAAAACCTTGTTTATCAAGTGTTGTTTTTCTTGTATGCCTAAAGTATCTTTAAACTAGACATCAATGATGTTATAGCTCAACCCATTACAATGCAAGAAGAATTGATTGCTTTCAGTGATTTTATTTTTGTCATATGTACTTTTATGATGTTTTTAAAGTTTGATTTGAGGTGCATTCCATTTGTGGGCAATTATTCATCATGTTAAAAATTCAAGTTTCAACTTTCCCGTATGAGTTGTATAGTTTGTTTGTTTGGGTGTAATGGCACCTTAACAGTCAGGTCATATGTGCCAAACGAGGTTAGTTGTGAATGACTGTCAGATTGGTTCTCAGTAATGACTTAGTTTTGCAGTGGGTGCAATGAGGTTCATGTTATAGCGATGTCTGAAAAATTATGCTTCTAACAAAAGCTATGTGACATTCAATGCATGGTGCCATCATGTCTCACTTGATTAATGACGCTTGGCGAGGTCATAGGTAAATTCCACCACAACATATAGTTAGAAAATACATTTTGCAAACATAACAAAAGTTTAACATTTACACATTAATCTTCATAAATGTTAGATTAATTTAATTTGGCCGGTACTGAAAAAGATTACTAACCAAGCATGTTTCAAAACGGCCAAATATGTTATAATTAGCCAGTAATCGCCAAACTAGCAGCTAAGGTTGTGACAGTTAGCATTTTTTCATAAATGTACAGCTGTCACCATTACGGTCCATAACCGCTTAACCGTAAGGCCAGTTGTCATAAGTGGACGCCTTTTAACGCAGGTATAAAGCGAAATCTTCGCCAGGTTCTTAACAATTATCTACCTACTGTGGTGTAGCGGTTATCATACATGTCCACAGACCACGAGGTCCTGGGTTCAAGCCTGGGTTGGGTAGACACGCCAGTGCACCACAACTGGTTATCAAAGGCCGTGGACATTGACTTGGTTGTTGATGTTATGTCTGTCCGCACGCCGCACCTGTGTTCTCGTCCGATCGTATTAGGCGCTTCATGATAGCATTGTTACTATCATAAGCGATTACGCAGGTGACAACCCCGTCATTGTAATTGTGCGCTACTCGCCGCCGCAGTTCTTATTAATAGACCTTCCATAGCAACCCATGCTAATCCACCACTTGAAAGACGCCACCGTTATATTCACTATGTAATGTGCAAACATGCACTTCCTGCTTCTCGTATGAGTGTGTGAAAGTCAAGTTGACATGTACGATCGTTACTTAAATTTTGATATCTGGTGTTTTTATTCTTACATAATTAGTTCTTAAATAAATAAATTATTATCCCGATAAAAATCATATATTTCATGTACTTTCTTTGTCAAATACTGTTAAAAATCTTGTTTAATGAGGAACTAAACATAACATAGAAATCATGCTGCCAAATTTGTTTGTGACTTCAAAGAAACATACATATGAAATATAATGGAATTTCGTTTTAAAGTTATGCCCCTAATTGTGTTTCATTTGACATTTTACCATAATTGATGAAGAAATTACTGTTTTCCCCTTGAACTTAACAAAGGGTGGAGGGGGAGGGGGAAGGGTGGAAGGGGAAGGGTGGAGGGGGAGGGTGGAGGGGGAGGTGGAGGGGAGGGGGGAGGGTGGAGGGGGGGAGGGTGGAGGGGGGGGGGTGGAGGGGAGGGTGGAGGGGAGGGGAGGGGAGGGGGGAGGGGAGGGGGAGGGGAGGGTGGATCGGGAGGGTGGATCGGGAGGGAGGGTGGAGCGGGAGGGTGGAGCGGGAGGGTGGAGCGGGAGGGTGGAGCGGGAGGGTGGAGGGGAGGGTGGAGGGGGGAGGGTGGAGGGGAGGGTGGAGGGGGGGGTGGAGGGGGAGGGTGGAGGGGGAGGGTGGAGGGGAGGGTGGAGGGGAGGGTGGAGGGGAGGGTGGAGGGGAGGGGGGGGGGGGGGGAGGGGAGGGTGGAGGGGAGGGTGGAGGGGAGGGTGGAGGGGAGGGGGGAGGAGGGGAGGGGAGGGGGAGGGGAGGGGTGGAGGGGGGGTGGAGGGGGGAGGGTGGAGGGGGGGGGAGGGGGAGGGGAGGGTGGAGGGGGAGGGGAGGGGGAGGGTGGAGGGGAGGGTGGAGGGGGAGGGTGGAGGGGAGGGTGGAGGGGGAGGGTGGAGGGGGAGGGGAGGGGGAGGGGGGGGGAGGGGGAGGGGGAGGGTGGAGGGGAGGGGTGGAGGGGGGAGGGTGGAGGGGGAGGGTGGAGGGGAGGGTGGAGGGGAGGGTGGAGGGGAGGGGTGGAGGGGGGTGGAGGGGGAGGGTGGAGGGGGAGGGTGGAGGGGGAGGTGGAGGGGGAGGGTGGAGGGGAGGGTGGATCGGGAGGGTGGATCGGGAGGGTGGATCGGGAGGGTGGGAGGGTGGGGGGTGGATCGGGAGGGTGGATCGGGAGGGTGGAGGGGAGGGTGGAGGGTAAGGGTAGGGGAGGGGAGAAACAGCGTTGGGCAGAGGCGGTTGTGGCTACAGGAAATGGGATGGTAAATTTCATTCCAACGATCTTTTTTTATTGGTATTTCTTGTCCCCAGTAGGCAAATAGACTAAAATATTGGATGGGATCAATAGCTAAATACAAGTGTAACTGCCACGGTCATGTGGAGAACGAATTTTGTTTATACAACAGGAGACAAAGAAAATTGTTAAATAGGGTAGAGAGGGGGAATACCCCATTGTGGGAGTATTCCTCATAATGGCGGGGGAACACAGAGGGTAGGCCTATAAATGTTGTATTCATATATCGTTTGTCAGTTTGTAGTAGTTGCTGCTGTAGGATATTGTGTAACTTCTTTCTGGGACATACAACATAAACTTCAAAATTATCATGCTACGGGAGTTCTTACTCACATATGGGGACAGGCTTAACGCACCACACCCTAACACACATCTGAGGCTAACATGTTTTTAAAACACATTTTTATTTCAATATTGGGTATATAGTGGTGCGTGGCCAGGGGCAGGGAAGACTTTCCAATAATTACGGCCCTTAGTGTTTGATAATGGTAATCCCAGGGTCATACAAGCAAGAATATGTCTCCTTTGATTTAGGTAAACAATTTGAATAGAAGAAAATCTTTTGATTCCTATGCCAGACATGACAGTATCTGAAATGCGAGGAACAAGAATTAAAATTTTTAAAAATCACAAGAGAACGAAAAAAAAAAAAAAGAAGGTTATTAAAATAAACATAAAGCAAATGAAAAATAAGAAACTACTGTTGCATGCTTAACAGTAAAGAAATAAAATAGATAATACAAGGATAAAATATACTTATCTCACTAAAAAGAAAGAAACCAGAGAAAATACATAATACTTCTTTAAAAAATAATAACGCACCTGATTTCATGGCCCTCGGTATTCGCGAACTTAGGGCCGGGTATATGCAGCATACTACCTCATTTATTTAAGAATAGTGACAATTGAAAAATATGCTTCTAACAAAAGTTGTAAGTCGTTTTGTATTAATTTTAATGTAGGAGTTAATGGAGGTTTCCACTATGTAACGGTCGATTACCGACGTTATCGGAGAGCAAAGGTCACTTTGAGTGCAGCATATTCTGCAACAATACATTTTAAAAACAAAATTACGAACATTAGCAACCATCTACATGTATTAAAAAAATATGTTAGGCTATGACGTTAACATGTTTGATTTTTTCTGCATAGGACTTCCAAATTGTTTAGTTTTAGTTTCGCTACGGAAAAGCGTACTGCCGTGATTCCCGGGATACATATTCCCTACTTTTTAAGTATAGGCCTATGGAATTAAAAAAATAGTACACAATTGGGGGTGGGGGGGGGGGTGGGGGATTTTTTGAGTTTCAATTGTATCTTGTGACCCCAAGTTTGGATAAGAAGCCAAGCAAGCTCCTTCACGTTGAAGATGTGAATTTACGGCCCTGAAGTGTCAACGATTCATTGTATGAAAATGCTTTTCTGCATCTCATCCACCCCATGCCATCTCAGAATTCAATTGTCTTATCAGGGGTGGCGGAGCGTTCAAAATATTGGGGATTTAATGAGATAAGGTGACATGTGATACGCTCACCTAAAATTATTAGGCTGAAGCCCGCACATCCCCTTCCCAGCTCCGCCGCCTGTCGATTTCAAGTCATCATTGATGATAGGACCTAAATAAAAACCTTGATATGAACGCATAATGTAAGTTTCACAGAACTAGCATGGCTACTTTAATATGAAATTAAAATTGGTTCTTCCCGTTTTTCTGTTTGTTCAAACTTAAGGAAACACTTGAAATATAATACTTAACATTCATCCTATCCATGTAATGATAATCATCGGGATTACGTAATTCCTTTGATGTCGCTACTGCTGCGAGAAAATCTGGGTCACTGCCAAAATGCGTTTAGAGCAGTGATGCGGTCTAATTTGCTGCACAGTATAATTTAGTGCACTTGGAATAGCTTTTTGAATGATTTAGCCAATGTATTTTCACCCAAATCAGCACTAATGGGGCTGTTATATAGCAATAAATATTCAAGTGTTTGAAGTTTTTTCCCCAAAACCGAGAATGATTGTTTGTTGTCCGTAAGTACTCATGTTAAGAGACGCTATAGCGACCACGTGTGACTTCCGCAACTGGGGATAACAGATCACACGGCGTGAGAATATTACCGAGTTTTGAGCATGAGCGGCTATTACCGCATTAATTTATGACAACACGTGCTGATTTTGTGATTCGTAATCCAAGCAACAACTCCCTGGTAATCCGGTCGTAAAAACAATAACAATACCCAGGCAAACATTTAATCCGTCCGTAAATACAATTATTAGTTTTGAAATATTTGTTACTCTTTGAAGTAAATAATAAAAGACACGAATTAATCTGTAATTTTATCACAATTGTTGTGAAACGAAATTTCTTTAATGTTTTCACTGCACATTAGAACTCTTAAAAGCTGGGATACTTTCAACGATAGGCCAAAGGACATCGCTATGTATGAATTTTGATTTCTTTGCATCGCTACCGTGGTTTGATTCATGACTTGTGTGTTTCTAACCTTAACGTAAATTCTTCTGGGCCAACTTTAGGAATAGGTAGATTGGAAAAGAATTAAAGTTGTTGTCTCCATATTTCATAGGAAAGAAGGACGGCCCAAATTTCCTAGCGTACTGTTTTTACTATGAGGGGGGAACAAATTTACTGGATGGCTACGGCTTAATTGTCTGGGGGCCCACATTTCCTAGGAAATAAGAGCCGGGAGGCCAAAATTAACTGGGGGGGTAGAATTTACTTTTACACCGATCAGTGGTTGGGTGATGTGTATTGTGATTTGATAATTAAGGGATATAGGCGGAAATTTCTTGTGTGTATTTGACGGGTTATGTTAATGAGTGCTAGCCTGGGCCTAGCGCATTCCTAATGAGCACAAGCTAGCTACATTCCATGCATCCCATCCCAAAACCGTGGAAATAATTAGTAATATGCATAACGCCCCGGTGAAAAATGTGAAGGCAATGACATAGCGGGTAAAGATTGAAATGATAAGGTTGGTTAGATGGTTTCGTGAATTTATGCGAACTTGAAAAAGCAAACATAAAAATTGAATTAACATTCGCTTTACACGTAGCATGATTTCCTAAACTGTTAAACGTCACAACCTTATTAGCAGCCCTGGGATGCCCCATTGAATACTACCGTACTCCAGCGATGATTCTTCCACGTGTCCACGAAAACTTATAGGTTTGAAACAAACTTATATTTCTGGCAATCTGCTGCCCATACGGCAAATTACGGTTTACGCAATGCCGCTGCGTTCACAAACCCAACAAAACTTTTTCCTTAACGTTAGTGGATTTAAGTATAACGCTCTAGCCCCGCGATGCAATGTAGCACAAAACTTACTAACACTTGAGACTTGCTATACGATGCAAGCGAAAATGACCAAACAACAACTTCACACGCTATCTTCTAGGCTATGTCATAACCTATCATACAACTCGGTAATCCAATCCGATACAGCGTGACCTAAATAAGATTACGAGAATGTGCATATTCATAGCAGAATGTCCGAATTTGATTGGAAAATACTGCGATATGATTAAACATATATGTCCATACAAGGAACTAATAAACATGCAGGTATACCAACTGACCAATACCATGGCCCGGAGCGGTACCGCACGAAACGCGAATAGGATAGAGCTATTTTTAGCGAAATTACCATAAAATCTTATACTTTGTTAAAACCTTTCGAGAGCTCTAATTAAAAAAATACATGGACTTTCTCTTAACGAAATACAAGCTTAAATTTGGATACAAAAATCTCGCTTGAGCCAGAATCTCAAGAGCAAAACTGTAAAAACCTAGGAGGAGATGCATTTTTAAGCAAAAGTTAGTACAGGCACATATGAGAGGTCACGTACGATTTGATAATCTCCACTCATACACTCTGTGTATGGGTGGAGCTAAAAAACTTCAAGGACACATTCTGAGATTTTAGCTAGGAATTACAAGCTGTCTGCATATTGCTGTCAGCCAAAAAGCTGCACAACGGGCAAATTCTAATACAAATTTTTGCTTCATGGATGCTAGAACAAAATATTAGCTTTTCCCTTGACACATCCATAGATTTTCAAAAGCAAACTTACTTGAAAGACTAAACATTGTAGAGCACCCACTGTACCTCTGCTACCTTGAAGATTTGTACTGCACCCCTGCTGGGGTCAAATATTAATCATTTCATTTTTTCCAAAGCAGGTGTTTTATTGCTTTCTGAAATTTCCATCCATTGTATCATTCCACCAGATATGAATTGTTTTGATTTAGTTTTTCTAAAGCATGTCATTTCACTGCACTCAGGCAACCCCAAGGTATATCCCTCAAAGACATCCACCACTCCACTCTATTTTCCCAGATTCCCATCTAACCCCAAATTCATTCAAATCACTTTCTACTTGTTACATGGGAAATCAGCTTACCAACTTTCACAAACAACTTTTTAGGAGATCTTGTGAACCAACAAACAACTAGAAAAATGGAGGGAAAAAAATCACCTCTTTTACACTTGATGGCAGAGGTGAATATTGAATGAACAACTTTAAAACTTCATTTCAGAGAAGTCATATATGTTGTAGTGTAGTGCATGTGACAGTCACTGCTTAGAAGTGTTCAGATTTTTTTTTTTTTTTTAAATCAACCTATTGATGGACACTGGAGTACACCCAAATTTAAAATGAATTGCACTGCTATGGCAACCAAGGATCACCATGCAACACCTTATCAAGTCTAGCCATCTAAACAATCTATAACCAGAAAACCAAACTGTTAAGTGGTTCTGATGCATTCTTTAATTGTTGCTTGATTTTCAAGTTTGATACTAACTGGCATTGCATATCATGAAATATGCTAAATAATATATATCAATAAGCCATGCCCACCATGCATATCAATAAAATAGAACCTGTTGACAACACTTGCAGTATGATGCAAACCATGCATACAATTTCACCTGTAGCAACATAAGCATGTACACAATAACTAACAAATAACATGCAAGTCTGATGCAATCAGACATATGGTAGTTATATAGTTCTTTATCACTTTTTCAAGATTTGTTTATTTTATAGTAACTACCCCCCCCCCCCCCCACTTAAAAATATGCATGACATCACCACCAAAACAATAGGGCACACAAACAGACAATGGCTTGTACCACATATGACCTGTATACAATTCATTCTCCTTGAGATACTGTGTTTACAAGCTCTTTTCAGCAAAATCACATTAAGCCCTGCCCACTATGTTTATTAATGATATTCAACAATTTCATACCATGATAATGTAAACACTAATTCAAAACAGACATGCAGTTCTTTCAATATAAGCATATGAATTTTTTTACATTAAGCTCTACCTACTCATTGATATGCATGACATCAGCACCAAAACCAATATGGCACACCTACAGACCATAGGCTATCTGTGTACCACATATGACATTCATCCAGTTTATTGTCCTTTAAATATCATGTTCACAAGCTCTTTTCAGCAAAATTATATTAAGCCCCGCCCAGCTCTTTTCAGCAAAATTATATTAAGCCCCGCCCACCATGTATGTTAATGAATTTCAATGTTTTTATACCATATTACATACACACAAGCTAACATCATAATTATAACAAATATAAAGCAAAAACAGACATGTGATTGTTAAAATATGAACATTTCAAGATTTTTACATTAAGCCCACCTCTTCATCGATATGCATGGCATCACCACCAAAACCAATAGGGAACATCTACAGACCATGGACTATCTGTGTACCAAATATAACATGAATCCAGTGTATCATTCTTGAGATATTGTGTTAACAAGCTTGCTGTCACAGACACACACACCACATGCACCCAAACATACATACATACACATGCCAGCATGATTGCATAGGTTCTTTATGCTTTTAGAACCAAAAAAATGATAAAATGTCAAATTAATCTTCGGTAAAAATTACAAAATATTTCATCCACATTGTTATCACACTTACTTTCTCCTTTTTGCATCCTTCTGCTCTCTGATAATCTTTGTCTCATGGTAAATGGATTTAGGGACATGTCTGTGACGAGCTATTCTTCTCACTTGGGGATGATGCTGGTATTTTTCTCTCAGTTTTGTGTTGTACTCCATGGCTGCTTTTTCTCGCCTCTCAAGCTGAAAGCAAAACATCATAAAAACCTAGAATATTAGTACTCTGTAGAGCGCATACCTCCGCCCTGTTGCAATTCCAACATGCCTAGAATAATTGTAGAGTTTATTTGATCCCCATACTCAATATAAAAATAAAAATAAATAAATTTAGAAAAATCAAAAATCCTAGGCCCACCAAGATTCATCCCCAAGTTTGATCTGTAATGATCAATTGCATTCTGAACACTGGAAGATTATCTTCTCACTAGATTTCTTCGAAGGCCATACCATTATTTTCAGTTTTATTCAAGCAAAGCATTCATTGTTTGAGTTCCTTTCATTCAAAACTCACGTCCCATTATTTTCCATTCATGGCAGAAACCAATTGTTTATTTTCATTGATTCCAGAGACCACTTGATTCAAGACTCTTTGAGTCCAGAATATTGATTGTTGGATTTCTTTTCATCTTATGATTTCATTGTTCATCACATTCCATTGGAAAGTTTTAACTATGTCTTGACAGATCTTACCTTAAATATCCCCACCCCTTAATTTCTGCCTATCCCCTATTCCAATATGTCCTAAATTTTAAACACTACTTCCTTAAGCAGTAACAAAACCATACATCATATTTAATCCAATTCCAATCAGCAGTTCTTAAAATATTATGATGACAGTTAAACTCACTTTAAAATTTCCACACCCCTCCATATGCACCCTTCCCCTGTTCTAATGTCTCAAATTTCAATCACTTTTTTCTTAACCAGCAACAAAACCACACCAAATTTAATACAAATCCAATCATCAGTTTTTGAGATATCTTGATGACAGACAAAATATGCCCACCCCTCCATTTGCACCCTTCCCCTGTTCGAATATGTCCCAAATTTTAATTACTTCTTCCCTACGCAGAAATAAAAATACACACCAAATTTAATCCAAATCCACTCATCAGTACTTGAAATACAGTATCTTGATGACAGACAAACAAACAGGAAAAAAACGTGTCCCCACCCCCATTTGCACCCTTCCTCTTTCAATATGTCTTTCTCCGTAAGCTTTTAAAGAACCACACACCAAATTTAATCCAAATCCATTTGTCAGTTCTTGAGATATCTTGATGACGAACAGAGGCAAAAACATAAACTTCGTCCAAGTTTGTTAATGAAAGTAATCATGGGTAACGATTGAAGTTGGAGTCTTCGAATATTTAAGGTAAAATGACTAGAGTAGACTAAGACTAGACAAAGACTAGACTAGACAATGACTAGACAAAGACTAGACTAAGAGACATGAGTACCCTCCAAACAAAAATAAGTCTTAAAATGATTTAAATGATTAATTGTAGAAACTTTTGATTGTATAAGATATCCAGAACTAATACTAATACAGAAGTAGTAATAAGTTTCATGCATAACAAATAATCTGCTAAGTGCTAATTTCAAGATATTGAAATTATCTCTGTGATGAAAAAGTACTCAGGGTTCTTTTCTCTACATGACACATGTTAAATTTATTGATACAAAAAAAAAAAAAAAACACCTAGAGGGTCCAAAAATTGATTTAAAATCAGTTTAAATGTGCTTGAGGAATTAATCTGTGACAAACTCTCAGCACACCTTAAAGGAGAGTTGAGCCCTCTCAACCACAGGAATTATTGAAAGCATTAATTAGCCTACTAAGCCCCTTGGATAAGGGAATGACTCATTTTTACCTTGCCCAGTTTTTCTGAAGCATTTGCCTTCCAAATCCTGATGTTCATCTCGTCAGAGCCTGATAGAACATACTTGTTATCCAGGGACCACTTTACACAAGACACATGTTGCATCCTCTGTGTGTGGTATATTTCTCTGCAGGGAATGACAACAGCTAATAATGTTATAGTTTGATAATGATAACAGTTCCAATGTTAAATTTTTTAAAAAGTTAAATTTTCAGATACTAGCAAATCCACATGTTAAAGTATGAGATTACACCAAAATGTTATAGTTGGACATGATAACAGTTCAAAACTTGTTTTCTTAAAACAATAACAGCTTAAAATATTATAATTTGACATGATAACAGCTCAAAATGTTTTAATTTGACATGATAACAGCTCAAAATGTTATAACTTGACATGACAACTGCTCAAAATGTTTAATTTGACATAACAGCTCAAAATGTTGAAAATTGACATAACAGCTTAAAATGTTAAAATTTGACATGATAACAGCTCAAAATGTTAAAATTTGACTTGATAACAGCTCAAAATGTTATAATTTGACATAATAACAGCTCAAAATGTTTAATTTGACATAACAGCTCAAAATTTTAAACTTTGACATTACAGCTCAAAATGTTAAAATTTGACATGATAACAGCTCAAAATGTTATAATTTGACATGATAACAGCTCAAAATGTTATAATTTGACATAACAGCTCAAAATGTTATAATTTGACATGACAACAGCTCAAATTGTTTAATTTGACTAACAGCTCAAAATGTTATAATTTGACATAACAGCTCAAAATGTTATAATTTGACATAACAGCTCAAAATGTTAAAATTTGACATGATAACAGCTCAAAATGTTATAATTTGACATAACAGCTCAAAATGTTATAATTTAACATGATAACAGCTCAAAATATTATAATTTGACATGACAACAGCTCAAAAAGTTATAATTTGACATGATAGCAGCTCAAAATATTATAATTTGACATGATAACAGCTCAAAAAGTTATAAAACATTCTACAAGGGATGGGTGAAAGAGAACACCATGCAGCAAGTTGGCTACTGTAGATGATATTAAAGAATACACTGGCCTAAGCATCATGGAAGCAACTCGAATTGCTGCTGACCATGCACAGTGGAGAAATCTCATCAGAACAAGACCAGCATATGTATATACAACGTAAATTTAAGAAGAGCTCAAAATGTTATAATTTGACATGATGATAACAGCTCAAAATGTTACACTTGAAATTATAACAGCTTAAAATGTTATAATTTGACATGATAACAGCTCAAAATGTTACATTTGAAATGATAACAGCTTAAAATGTTATAATTTGACATGACAACAGCTCAAAATGTTACATTTGAAATGATAACAGCTCAAAATGTTATAATTTGACAAGATAACAGCTCAAAATGTTACAATTTGACATGATAACAGCTTAAAATGTTATATTTGAAATACTAACAGCTTAAAATGTAATATTTGAAATGATAACAGCTCAAAATGTTATATTTGACAAGATAACAGCTCAAAATGTTACAATTTGACATGATAACAGCTTAAAATGTTATATTTGAAATACTAACAGCTCAAAATGTAATATTTGAAATGATAACAGCTCAAAATGTAATATTTGACATGATAACAGCTCAAAATGTTAAATTTGAATGATAACGGCTCAAAATGTTATATTTGAAATAATAACAGCTCAAAATGTTATATTTTGAATCGATAACAGTTCAGCATATCACATTTTGAGATGATAACAGCTTATAATCTTATGGCTTGAAATGATGTTACAGGTTAATGGCAGGATCTTCTTACTAGTAATGATTCATTCACTGTGCTCCCCCCAAACAAACAGTACAAATTTACAAGCCTTATGATGAATATGGGGAATGCTTAGATATTATGAAGCAATGTACAAAATGTCCTTTGCTTTGAATAACAATTATCACAGCGCATTTGGCCCCCCACTTTCTGGGAATGAAATCAGAAGTCACAGTGAGACCCCAACTTTTTGAATGCTGGATATGCCACTGGTTGTCCTTACCAGCAGTTCACTAGACAAAATATTGCTTAAATGAATAAACTTATTTATAAACAGATCTTGTGAAGAAAATACCCTCGATATCTTGTTCTATTCAAGAGTTTTGAAGATGTTGCAAGTTTGCTTAATAGTGACTGGTGCAGAGTCTAATACATATAAGTGACATCACACGTTACCTCTATTTACACTTGCTATTGCTTTGTTTTAAAAAATCAATATTTTTTCTTCTTCAAAATGTCTTCCACTGGTTCTTTTACATTTACTTAACTGGATTTTATTTTACTGGCCCGCCAAGTATCAAGTGGTTGTAAACATCAGACTTTTGCAAAACATTTTAATAAAGATGAGAGGCATTTGATGCATATGAGCCTGTGATATCACTTTGAAAGTTTTTTTCAAAACAAATTCCAGAAATTTGATCAAAATAAAGGGGTGTTCATGTATCACATAAGTTTAGTACTGTGGAACAAGTACACAAAATCATACACAAGCTGTACACATTTCACTGTTGACAGCTGGTCGTGACAATTTACTTTAAAATAAACAAACCTCTGATTACTCACATTTCATCACAAATACTTATGATGATGATCTGTGTAAGTTTAACGCCGCTCTTTTTTAAAGCTATTGTCACTTTGTTTATTTCACAGCAATAGCATCCAATTTTCCACTCACTTAACATAACATAACAAGATTACGGGCTAAGGAGGTTGGTCACCCCATAGAAAGCCCAAACTATCATTACCACCACCACCGAAAAGAAAAAAAAAGTTTCCCAGAGTTAATAAAGAACTTATCAATGTTGACTTTGAACTTAAGTGTGGTCAATTACCAACTGATTTATCAAATGTTTTCATTTTAGTAAGAATTAATGATTGTAGAATTTCTGATGGAGAGTGAATATCCTAATTAACAAAATCTTATTCTAACTTGGTAAAATCTGGGGAGTGGTTCATTTGTCTACGCATAAAAATGAAATTTGTACTGCTTCTAAATCAACATTATGTCATCACACCACATCCTGTACTAATCTTTATATATTTCTTTAAAAATTAATCACCAATTTAAATATGAGTTACAAGAACCGATTGGAAAACATTAATGTAAATTTTATTCTGCACTATTCTGAATCATTTTTGAAAAATGAAATGTTCCCAATCATTTAGAAAATACGAAATTAATTTACAAACAAATACATACAGAATAGTACAGAAGTGCTGTGATGACATCATAATGATGACTTAAGTCTTAGGCCATCAATCTCTTTTACACAGACAAGTACAACCTTTAAAATACAATAACTTCTTGTAGGAATAAGATATTATCTTGGTGTTATCACCAATCTGTTCCTTTTATTGTCCTCTATCATATATATCAAAATGAAATTCCATGGGAATTATCCTTTAACTATGTGTTAACAACGCTATCTTTTTTTCAATACCTGCTTCTTGTACCATCTGCGGGGAATATTCTAATAGATTTATCAAAACTCCCAGACACAAATTCCTTTCCAGTCGGTGAGTAGTCCACATCGATGACTGCGGACACGTGGTCTGTGTGTACTAGGAGGGCTCTGTCAAGCCGCCTTAAGTCAAATGTGTACAAACTGCAAAATGGAATAACAGGTATGATCATTGAGAAAGTAATACCTTTAAAAATAAAGCCTCAATAGGGGTATGTCTAGATTGAGATCTCTCCTTATTATCCTTTTACTTTCAAACCAGATAGGGTATGTCTAGATTGAGATCTCTTCTTACAATCCTTTTACTCCAAACAAGAATCTGTAATCTTCTACTCTTTAAAAAGTCCTTAAACAAAATACGCATCGAGACATTACTTTGTTTGGTTGTTTATTCTATAAAAGGTCAATGGATGCAAAAGATCAATTGCATATTAAGCAAAACTAGCAGGCCCCTACCATATCCTAGGGATCTGCTAGGGCCATTCCGCAGTCTGTATCGTACAGGACAGACCACGGAATGGCCCACTCATATCTGAGTACAACAGTTACTGTATCAATTGATTTGTTTCCTATCTAACATTAGCATCAATGGTGTGTGTTGAACAGCCATTACTTAAAGATTAATGTTGAAGGGGAGTGTTTATATATGTGTATTTCATGCACAGGGGAAAGGTTTTTGGCCCGAGTGGAATGACCTGACTTTAGGAGGGTCATTTGCAAGTGCAAAGTCCTTTGAACCGTGCATTAAATACGCATATAAATACGATACAAAAACATCATTCTTTTTATAAAATTTCCGTGTCAGATTGTTTAAAAAGCATAAAAAACAACAAAAAGAATGAAAAATGAGAAAAGTTCACAAACATTTTTATGCTTGTTAAGAAATTTACCTGTTGTAAAAATGAACTAAACCAAACGCTCAAGGTTGTGCATTACAGGGATTTAATGTGCAAGTCATGACAATGCAAATACTCCATAGAAATTTTATAAACTGCTAAAATGAAGATTTTAGTTCCTGAATTGTGGCTGGTCACATACTGAAGATTTATCACTATTTGCACAATTTCTGATGGATGACTGAGAAGACAAGTCAAAATCTTTACATAATTCTCCCATTTATTTTCTTAAATTCAGTGACAAAATGATTGGACTATCTATTTCAGCTAAACATTGATTCCAAATCTGCTACTCTAGTGACATCACTTCAAGTCACATAATTGAGGGGTAAGATTAAAAAAGAAGGATTTACATGAGAAAACAGAGTTTGTCTGTCTGTTAATTAATTACTAATTTGCATAAAAATATAACTAAGCTATACAATTGAAAACATTGTACATTGACCAACTCTTAGCTCATTTTCATCAAACTTTTTTTAATTTTCCTAATCTTAATGGATTGCACAGCCCTTCAACTTATGTTGCCTGTTCCATAAACCTTTGGAAAAAATAGGGGTTTTGCTAACTCACTTGTAGTCCTCGCTAGCTGCTGTAAAGATGAAAGCTTCCATTGGGTTCCATGATATAGTATTTGTTCTCATTTTCAAGGTTAATTTCCTGAGTGGCACTACCCCTCGCATGTCATAAAGGACTATATTTCTGTCTTGTGCACAACCTGCTAACAAGTGTGTCTGTCAAAAAAAAAGGAAAAGAAATAAATGCATACATTTTGGAAAAAATGGAGTTAGCTGGATTCAACTATAAAAACAACAGTGGGTATATGCCATAAACATCCTGGCAGACATCTGAGGAGGAAAATGCATTCAGGCATGTCTTCTGCAATGTGATTGGACAAGAATGGACAAACTACTATTTTGCATCATAAAGTACATTAACCTGTGACAAACTGATGAACATGAATCCATCATAGCTGGTCATCTACTTTTGATAGGAAAGTAACTTACTACCTCACCTAATTTCAGTGGCCAATTTTAACAGATTTTGGTTTTTAATCAATTTTAAAGCCATTTAGCTAATATTACCTCTATACGTCCATATACCTGTATCCGTAACAGTTATACCTAACCAGTGTCCTATTATACCAATCCAACATTTCTTGATGGCGTGAAATTTCAAAAATCAATTAAAGTTGTACCATACATTACCTCAATTGGGTTGAATTTGACACTGTGGATACTGTCAGTGCCCCAGGTGAATGAACGGGTGGGGTCTGCTCTTTCCTCATCCCAGATGTCCACTTGTTGCCCACAGGTGACATAAATTGGTTCCCTCCAGTGATGGTCCATGGATATAAATACAGTCTGAAAGATGAAAACAGAGGACACAGCTCCATTACAGACAAAAATGTGGGACAACAGTTTTTCCCTCACTTTGCTGCTTATTTTGTCTAAATTTGCTGCTCTTATATAGTGATTTTTTTTCGTTCAACCTTTTTAAACCTTTTATCATAATTTTAGGCTCTTTTTCATGCTTTTCTCTGCAGTTTCTGATTAAATGATCTTTTTCTCTGCTTGCCTGTATTTTTGCACATTAGTTATACTTTGATTTTCAAATTTTACTTTATGAATCTTACAAATACTGTAATTTCTTTTACAGCTTATTATACCTTTGCTAATTGGTTTCTTTTTGCTTGCAACTCATTTATAATACTTCAAAATGTTTTAACAGGGCTTTACTTTAATTGCTGAGTAAAGAAGACTTACTAACAACAATAATAATACTAAGGTTACTACAAGAAAAAAAAAAAAAACAGTTTTTTCTGATTATGATTGACATTAAAATTAAACCCTTGAATACAAGAGAGATTACCAGGTTCAATTTTCTAAGGCAGTCACGCTCAGGGTGGTCAGCTGTCTTTATTTCACAGAAGATTAAAATCTGTTTTATTGCAAAAATGTAGATACATGTCTTGTTTTTAAACTAATAAGCACATCTTAGCTTAGAAGCCACTAAGACTGACCCTTCATTAAAACCATGCATTTATCAGCTGATATGTGTCAGAGGTGGGAAAGTTTGTTGTGTTTCAAATTACATTGATGACATTACTTTGATGACATTTTTATTCAAGCAATTTATTGATTCAAATATAGTAAAATATTTCAGATTAATTTTGTACTAATTTTTGAAGACTTTTGATGAAGTTACTCATGGGTTAGAGACTATTGACCAAATTTGCTATACTCTGGCAACGGTTATGCATCAGTCTGAAACACCCTTTATATTCACTTTGGATTAACTTTATATCTTTCT
This sequence comes from Chiridota heheva, assembly GCA_020152595.1. Taxonomy (NCBI): domain Eukaryota; kingdom Metazoa; phylum Echinodermata; class Holothuroidea; order Apodida; family Chiridotidae; genus Chiridota; species Chiridota heheva. The sequence continues at coordinate 2,600,226 of JAIGNY010002796.1, read as the reverse complement.
CAGACCTAATTTTAATCTATCTATCAATCTTAGGGTACAAATATTACCTTTCCAATTATTGTGTGAAGTGGCTCCTCTGGTCTCTGTAGTGTAGGTGGCTCCATACTCCATTGTTTAATTGTCTGGTCATTTCCAACCTAAAGTGGAGAGTAATTCAAAAAACAATTTCAGAACAACTTTTTAAAATGCTTAGTGGTCAAGAATATTGCTTTAATTTGTAACATGACAAAGAAACAACCAGAGCACCACTGATGCAGATGCTCAACCCTTTAAATTCTAAGAAAACTTTTTGAGTGTCCAGGTGGTGATTTGCTGTCAGTAAAAACAAAATGTGGCATGATGAGAGTTATTGATGTCAAGTCCTCAGTCTTTTAAAATAATGTGCCATTTATTGAGAAGATATTGATTGTTTGTAGTTGAGAGCTTTTTAATGCAATTCTTTATATTTCTGTCCTAAATTTTAGTCACTGAAAATCATCAAACTGACCAGTTTCTCCTGCTATAATTCAATTGAGCTAGCGTATACGATGGAGATAAAGTTCAAAACTGCTTTTTCATGTTTAACTGCTCCCATTCAATAACGTTGGTGGTAATTTGAAAAACAATAAGTTAATAACTTAACTAATATAAGAGATTGATAAGTTTGATGGTTGTTAAGTCAACAAAATTTATATAAAATTTCTATTGTTTATTACAACAAGGCCTAAAAATTAAAAGTCAATTTTTCAACAATTTTGATGAAAATGTTGACTATATTTATGTTTTGTAGCTTATTTTTTCTAGTAAAGCTCTAAGTCAAATTAGGCTCAATCTGTCCGTCCATATAGATTTTTCATTTTTCATAAAGTTTTATACAAAGCTGCACTTGCAATTGGAACAAGAATAAGTAGCATTGGTGGAAACAATAGCAATGGATCATATATAAAGCTGATTAATTTCCTGATGTCTATTCATGCATGATGGGCAGTTTCATCATAAAAGCTCTTAATAACCTGATGTCTATAAATGCAAATTGGGCATTTTGATCATGAAAGAAAATACCTTAGGGGAGCTTGTGCAAAATATTACACTGGAATATCTCCAAAAATCTCTAAAAGTATGAAACTTTTGCACCTTTTTTAGCTATAACTACAAAATTACAATGATTGACAAAAAATACAAGGAATAGTATAGAAGATAACATCATTTATAGTTGGTTTGGTTTGTTGATGTTTAACGGCACCACAACAGTCAGAGTTACATGTGCCAAGAGGGTGTTAATAAATTATGGTGTAAGATTGAGGATGGTGAGGAAAGGAAGGTTTGTAAAGGAGAAAAGGGGGAAAACAGAACAAGAGATGAAAAGGAGGTAAGTACTAAGTAAGGTTAGGTGCAGAAAGAGGGAACGTTAATGTGGTGGAAGAGGTTGTTGTTGAGGAGGAAGTTGATGATGTTTGAGGAAGAATTGTTTTCGAAAAGGTTTGAGATTGAAAATAGTGAGGAGAGAAGAGATCTGGTATAAGGAACAGGTTACGAAGATATGCTTGATGGAGAGATCGGTGTTACAAGTGGGGCAGAGAGGGGTAGGGAAGCCGGATAAGAGATGGGAGTGAGTGAGAGAGGAGTGGCTGAGGCTGATGACAACGATGTCTTTCCTGTGGTTGCAACTGTGCAGAGGGGTGTTGGTCCCGACTTTGGGTTTGATGGTATAGAATTTGTTACTGCTTTTGTGATTCCAGGAGTTTTGCCAGGTTTTTTTGATGTAGTTGCAGATGGAGAGACAGAGGTCTGAGTGTAGAACAGGAAAAGGAGAAATGATGTTTGACAGAGCTTTGTTGGCGGCTCTGTCAACTCTTTCACTGCCAGGAATGCCAACATGGCTGGGAATCCAGAAGAAGATAATATTCTTTTCTAAGGAGGAGAGAGTGTAGAGTTTGTTGAGGATTTGTAGAATGAGAGGGTTGAGCCAGAGCATGTTGAGGATGCCAGTGAGGATGGATTTTGAGTCAGAGAAGATGACAAAACGTGGGCGGAAAGAGAGTTGTATGAAGTTTAAGGCTAGGAGGATGGCTTTCGCCTCGGCAGAGTAGATAGAGGTGCCATTGGGCAGCCTTGAGGAGAGGGTGAGACCAGGACAGGCGGCGGCGGCTGCAGAAGAGCCTTCCCGTGTGGAGCCGTTGGTGAAGAGAAAGGAGTAGTCGTGGAAATGTCTACTGAGTTGGCAGTATTAGGAGCGGAAGAAGACTGGGTTGTGAAGAGCTTTTGTAAAGAAGGAAAGACCAAGGTACACCTTGAGAGGGAGGGGGAATAAATTCCAGGTGGGTGTAGGTGGAATGGTGTATCTAGCAATCGAGAAAATGTTGATGTTGGCTTTGGGGAAGTGGAAGTGCATCCGAATCCCGAAAGGTGGGGGGATGCGTTTGTTGAGATTGAAGAGGTTGGTGAAGGAGGGAGAATGGATGGAATAGAAACAAGGGTTATGTGGATCAGTGAGGATGCAGAGAGCAAAGGAGAGGCCTAGTCATGCAATGGAGGTCAAAGGGGAGTTTATTGGCCTCGACATGGAGACTGGTAATAGGGGAGGTGAGACTGGTGATAGGGGAGGTGATGGAGAGGTGGCTGGTGATAGGGGAGGCAACTGGTGAGGGGAAGCCTGGTGATAGGGCAGTGAGACTGGTGATAGGGGAGGTAAGACTCAGTGACCTCCCTTAGGTGTTTCAAGTAAATTTTACGAGCGGAGGCGAAGATGAAATTGCCATAATCCAGCAGCCTGGATCTGATGAAGGAAGTGGTATAAGTTGAGCAGAGTGAGCCGGTTTGCTCCCCAGTCAGTGCTTGAGAGGACCTTGAGGAGATTGAGGATTTTGTTGCATTTTATTTTGAAGGGATTGATGTAGGGGAGATAGTGGACCAAAGAAAAGTGAAACACTGGGTGTGAATGAAGGGGAGAAAAATAGGAAGAGGCCTGGGAGCTGCCCGCACTGGGTGGCAAGCCCCGGTGCAATGTGTGTGTTAGGATAGGTGGATAATGGGTGTAGGGTGAGGAATGAAGAAAAAACTAGAAAGATCTTACCAAAATTCAATGGAAATAAACGGAAAAAAATCAAGTCTTGAAGAAATTGAATAGAAAAGTTGTTCCGTTGAAGAAAGTTTTGGAAATGATGAAGGTAAAAGGTGATTACAAACAAAAATATGGTTGAGTTGAGTTGTGCACAAAAAGAGGTCTGCAGTCAGCGAGTCAAAATTCTTCATAGTATAAGGGAAAAGCAATACATCATCTATGAGCCCAAATTTTAATACCAAAGGTATTAAAACAGAAAAGTTTAAACATTTTAATGACCACAAAGTGAATTTGCTATTATATTTTATAATCTCAACCCAACACTCTGTGTTGGTTGAGCTAAAAATCCTATTTTAAGAAGATATGAAGTGTAAGTAAGATTTGTATAGTAATGAATTGGGCTGAAATGAGATTAAAAGTGACACACACTCTTTCAATCCTCTGGAAGCTTTGTTTATTTTGTTGAAATGCTTTCCATGATAATCTGTTTTAATACTGTTACTGATCAAAAAATAGAAAAGTAACAGAAGAATGTCAAAAAAACCCGATCAAGATCAGTGACTTTGAAATTGACTCTGGTGTATTCAAAAATTTCAAACACTACTTTCGACAAACAATATACTCTTATTAAGTATCCTAACCTGACTGTGATAGTGAAGATGAATCGCTATCTGTCTGGTCTCTCTGTACAGTGGGTGACGGTTTGCTATTCTTCAAATATATATATAATTCAGCATCCAGTTCCACTAAGAATGATGTGATGATTTCTCTCAGTTTTTAAGACCGTTTGAGAGCTCATTAAGATAATTAATAGGCCTGACATCTGTAAGATCCACTTTTTATGCAGACAGTTTAAGGCAAAGATATCCTATGATGATTTCTTTCTCAAGCCGCAGTCAACGAAAATTCAAGTTGACTTTAATAATAAATATTTACACACTGAATAAATAAAGGCAGGTACGGTACCCGTATGGTAATTCTCGTTGTAAGAGAATAAGACATATTGTAAATTAATGAAACATCAACAATCTCTTGAAAACATTCTCTTACATGGACTTTTGAGTACGTTCTATATTTAGTAATAGGCGCAGCAGGGCGTAACCCTCTAATAATTCAGCTAATTCTAGAATATATTGTAATAATGTTCCAAATTGAAAAGATTGCATAAGCAGGTCAGCATGAGTCATTGCATGAGTTCATCACATAATTTTCTCGAACTGCACCAACCAGTTACTGAATAAGTGTCATTGCGCAATCTTCTTCACCCTCTGAATTGTTGGTGATATGTTGTAAAAAGTCGCTTGTAACAATGTTTACAACAAAATATGTTAAAAGAACATTACAACAGAGCCTAGCGAAGGAATGTCTGTTAAAGAGGTGCCATGGTCTCAAAATAAATCGCAATGACGTCAGTAAGTACATGGCACGCACTTACACACGTTATCAACGTATTATAATCATTCAGAGATTCAAAATTTCAATCGTTCAAATATTATAGGTCTACATTGTGTGTATAAACATTAGGTGTATGCACACACAGATTATGTCTGTGTGGTAACATGACACCTGTGTCCAAGTTGAACAGAGCTGCACAAATTTGTCGGAACTATTGACTAAAAGTAACTCAGTTTATAGGTCCATGTTTTAATTCAAAAGAGAAAAATGATGCCTTGATGTTACGTTTGGCACAAAAGCAGTTTGTCCGAAAATCATCACCTTATCCATTGCTCCACATCAATGCTCAATCAAAGAGGTTGCTGTATTATTAATATAGTGTGCGAAATATGATTAAAAGAGTGTGTATGTATAGCAATTTGTTGAAATTTCAACCAATCAAAAAATAAGAGCTGAATGTTCCTTATGCCGATATTCCACCTTTAACTGTCTGAAGAAATTTTATTAAGAATTTGTTTTCTTTTTTTTATTCCACTGTGTACCCTAAAACATGTTTTTCCTTATAAAATAGCACACTACATTCCAATAAACAAACTGGCTCCCCTTCCTAAAAGCAAACTTTTATTGTTGACAAAAGGCCTCTTGGACCGTGAAGTTCCATTCTGTTATACTTACAGTGAAAAAGTTCCTGCCAGCAGGGTCCATGCAAATTCCCCGAACATACCCCTTGTGAGCTATGATTGTCCTCTGGCACTGTCTTGTCGCAAGATTCCATATTTTCACCTATCACAAAAATCAAAAATCACAAGTTTGATTAATTCAGAAATATCAAGATGAACACTAAAAGAACGAGTATGGGATGTTAGCTTTGGAAAATACAGTGTCGTATTTAGCAACGCCTTCCTGCACAACACTTTTCCATTTGTCTGTGGGAAATGTACAGTGTAATTAAGCACATATTGCAATATGATCACAACATTCCTTACTCACTTGTATGGAGTGAACATCATCCAGACAGGATTCCATTTAGATGCTCATACTTGTAACCAGTTGTGGACTACTGGTGGGAGACCCACCAGGGATCGAGTCTGGGATGCAAGAGTCATAAGCTGAAACTCAAACCACTCTGCCACTGAGATATCATGGTATGTAAACAAATATTGGCTTCTATTAGTATTTTGACATCAGATACAGAAGGAAGTTTCTGGCACAAAATCTGTCAGTAATAGGCAGAAAGGTTCTTGGCTACTTTTATCAACATTTTACAATCATCACTGAGAAATGTCATTCACAGTATTGGCAACAAATTAGTGGCAACCTTAGTTGACAAAATATAAAAACAACTACGCTCATCATTTTTTCATAATGCAACTGAATTTAGTATCCAAAGGGGACAGCTGTAAAAAAAATATTTAAAAAATTCAAAATGTCTACTACTGTACACATGGTAAGTTTGGAAGAAATTGTTTTCCTGTAAAAACGCTACAACTAAATTGAATGAAAAATTATACTTTAAAATTAATCTACCACCTGACCCTGTGGTTTAGTATACTAGCCTACAGACTATCAGTTCAGAAAACTACTGGATTGGCATGTTCGCTCCCAGAGATTGACAATAAATTAGTTGTCTTTGGCAATTGAAATACTCTCAGGCCAAAGCACCATTGATACATCCATTAAGAATAAGAGATTTATACATACCTCTCCATTGCAGCTACCTGATAGCAACGTGGAGAGACTTTTTGGGTGTTTGTACATACAATGTACACCATCTGAGTGTCCATCTAAGGATCCAAGGAAAGGCTTTGCAAATACACGATCTAGTTTGGTGGCATTCAAGGCTCGTGTGTACTCTCTTGGTGCTTCGAATGGGTGGAGGAATGGATCATAATTTCTTGGCACTAATTTAAGAAAGAAATGAAGAGAACACATCTGACCACACAAAAAATACTGTAAGGAAAAGAAATCTAGCATTTTAAACTTTATATAACAAGTTAAAGAAGCAGCCTGGGAAAAGTGTATGTAAAAACTTGCTGTGTATTTCCAGTTCGCTGTTTGCGAATCATCTCGACAAACCAGAAATCACTCAAAAGCCTGGTCATGCAATATTGCATTTTGTGCAGCTGTAAACCACACAAATCAGTGGTTTGCAGCTGCACAAAATGTAAAATTTGCATGACCATTTGATGATTTTGTTGAGATTATTCATAATGGGCGAAAATATGGTAAAAGTTAGACAATAACAAAAGCTGCCATTTTTACCAATTTTGCAGCGTTTTGAGGCTTCTTCAACTTTAAGCAGTTCATCTAGTTTTGAGCAATCTTTTTCTTTAGTAGCTTTGTGACTTTTGTTTTTAAAAGCTTGTTGTTGTAGGTTGGGTAATAAAATTGAAGGAATGCTGGTTAAATAAAAAATTTACCATGGATAAAATTTGGGGAGTAACTGCAGAATCCAATGCACTTCTGAAGGTATACCCCTTCCAAGATATCGAAGGCAAAGTCGTTGTTGGCTTTGAGGGTACAAAAGTCCTATTTTCTTTTTGATAAGATGCTTTATCTTATATTAGAAGGCCTAGTACTTGGATCTTGTCCTTTCTCTGCAGATTTAGTCATAGTCATAGTAATGGAGTAGGAACTTGTCTTTTGTTTGCAAGCGTAGTCGTAGTGCGCAAAAATGATGCAACATGATGATTAGTGACTTTGACTGTGCCAGCATAGTGAATACTTTAAATAATGCGTTGGATTTTCTCTGCAGGCATAGTCATAGCTTTGTGGACTTCAAAAAGGCCTCTGATTCAGTGGACAGAACAAGCATGCGAAAATCATTGAATCACTATGGCATTCTGTGAAAGATACAGAAGTTTGCTTGATTCAAAGCCTGTATGAAGATATCAACTGCCATGTCATCCATAACTCTGACCTATCCTCTCCCTTCACCATCAACACCAGTGTTAGACAGGGTTGTCTCCTTTCTCCCATGCTCTTCGTCCTTGTCATCAACTGGGTTTTGACGCCAGCACTAGATGAGTTTAGTGGAATACAGTGGAACATCACTCATAGACTAGAAGACCTGGACTTCACAGATGATATCAGTCTTCTGTTATCAACATATGCAGGCAAAGACAAACAGGTTGCAGGGCGTTGCAAGGACCACAGGGCTAGTTATTAATATCACCAAGACAAATACCATGAGAGTGAATGTTAGACAGGAAGCACCAGTCACTTTGATTGGACAAGATCTAAAAGAAGTAGACAACTTTACTTACCTGGGCAGCATTGTGAGCAGAACAGGAGGAAAAGATGAAGACATCCGGGCCAGTACTGCAAAAGTATGCTATGTTTCTGCCACCCTTAGGCCTGTATGGCAGAACAACAACATTCATTTGAACAACCAAGTTGAGAATTTTTAACTCCAATGTGAAGTCTGTTTTGCTGCATGGTGCTGAGACTTGGAGGCACACCAAGACTCTAGATCACAAGCTACAAGTCTTTACTAACACATGCATGAGGCAGATCCTGCACATCCGATAAACAGACCACATAATCAATCAGGATCTCTAGCAGAAAACTAAACAGGACTAATCTAATCACACAATGCAAATGGGTTGGTCATACTCTAAGAAGAGACCAAAGGAACATCTCACACCATGCTTTAGACTGTAACCTACAAGGCAATGCAATACCAACCACAACCTGTCTGAGAACTCAGGATGCAGAGCTCAAAACCATTCACATGCCCTGAGTGGAAGCCAAGAGAGTAGCCCAAGATCGTGATAGATGGAGAATTGCAGTCAAGGCCCTATGCTCCGGCTAGAGCGAAGAGTACTTGAGTAAGCCATGTGGTTTTCATCTACTTGAGGATTTTTTGCCATTAGTTTGACAAAAAGGAAGTAAAAGATAATACTTTTGTTTGTGTTTTGAATGATCAATCAATGCGCTAATGTTTACAAACAAAATTGTTTCAAATACATTATTACTTTAAGAATTAATTAATTATGCTAATTAAACATGTGAATCAACACAACATTTTAACAATTGTATAGGTAATTGATTTTAAATATTTCATACCAATGTAAAGTTAAGCAATAAAACATATATAAGATGATTTTTTGGGTCTTAATTTTAATGTGCAGTCACAGTCATAGCAAAATATTGCTAAATTCACATTAAGTACACAATCTCCATATGGTGGACAGATTCTGGCATAGACTTCCAACTGTTCATGCCAGTAATCAACCACCCAAGTAGAAAGGACAAACTTAAATATAGGCCTTGAAGTAAGCAACTTATGGTGCATCTGACCTCAAATTTATTCATTTTAGTAGGGTTTCTTATTTTTTATTTAGAGAGTGTCTGAGTAGAAAGAGATTTCTAATCTGATTTAAAAAAAGTTACAAATGGAAAAAGTGGGCTCACCAGCTATATATAAATTGATAAAATTAGCTTTTTGTGTTCTATATCCAGGTTAATTATATCAATATATATACAAAATATCTTGGCAGGTTTACAGACATTGATTGGTCTAATAGGTGCACGAAGGGGTTGTCAAACACTAAGTGGATGAAAACTGGTAGTACCGCCGGACTGATGCCAGCCGTATTAGTATGGCTGCCACCAGTGATGGCTGGCCGTCCGAGGGTACTACAAAAGCCTATACCCTGCTGTGTTGTTTTAAGCGCTGTGTTAAAACATAGGAAAATCTCAGTTTTAAGATCTTTATAAAAGTCAAACCATTTTACCTTCTTTTTTTTTCTCCCACAGTGCTTATTCATGATATTTGAAGCCCATCCATGTCTCTAAAAACTGTTTTTACAGTGATTTTACTTACTTTTATCAAAGCATTCACTGGACTACTGTACTTTTCTTTCCGTAAAGTACGGTCAAAGTTCAAAACACTGCTATTGGGGCTATAACATTTCAGCAGGGGTAATATGCTTTAGATTATTTAAGGAAAAAATAATAAGATAATACTTACTCATAAAGTATAATTATATCATCTAAGCATTTCTTAATTTTGTATTTATTTGTTACTAAAACTATCTAATAAAATTATATGAACAAAACAATGTTGTCAGCGAAAAATCAACCTGCAGTTTAGTGGAACATCCTAAAACTTATTTGCGGAAGTTTTAATAGTTGATTACAAACGTGCGGTGATTAAGAAAGATGGCCACCAAAACATGAATCAGAGATATTTTATCCCGTCATAGTGCCAAATAGGTTAATATTTAGGATTTTTTTGTGGAAAAATGTATTACTTGATACTTGATGAAGTAATCCTGATCAGCTCCACTTGAGCTAAACTAGGATGAAACAAGCAGGGGTGGAAGTGGGTGACAAATAAAAACACTGACAACGTCAACAACGACCAACATCAAGAAACGAGGGTGCACTATATATATATGTATACAACTGTAGCTGAATTAGAGAAGCTTGTTGCCTGGAGGAGGAAACATGACTATGAATTTGCATCTTTAAAGGCTGCAGTGGTTGGTAGGACAACAGCTGATAGTAAGTTGTTCCAAATACGGATGGAGTGTGGGTAAAAGGAGTATTTGTATGCTTCCGTTGATGGAGTTGGGATCTGGTACTTCAGCTGGTGATCATGGCGTGAGATGTAGGGGGCTGGTGCGATAAAAGAAGGAAAGTTTATCTTAACAAACTAGTAGTGTAACTTAAAGAAAATTGCTGACTGTGCCAGTAGACGTCTAACATGAAGGGAATCCCAGCCAAGATTCGTAATCATAGGTGTTACATGCGACGTCCTTGTATAATCAGCAAACACAAAACGTGCAGCGGCTTTCTGAACAAGCTTATCCACTGGTGTTGTAGTATAGGGATTGCAAGCTTCTGCAGCATATTCAAGGCAAGGATGGACAAGGGATTCATACGCTTTCTGTTTGACAGCTCTGGAACAAGGTGTTAATGTTCTGCACAGTAGACTGAGAGTCCTGTTAGACTTTTGGATATTATTTTGTACATAGTTCCATCGAAGATCACTGGCTATGGAGATACCCAGAGTCATGATGGTCGACTCTGGACAGGAGCCGCCCAAAGATGGAATATTGGTATAAGGATGCATTTGCGAGTGATGGGGAGGATCGCACATTGAATTCCATTAGACATGCGGGGTGTCAATATCTTCTTGGAGGATAAAGTGATCATTTCTATTATTTTTTAGACTAACCAGTATAAGAATATCTGTAAAATAAGTCATTTTTAAATCAGTAATTTTCAAAGTTTGAATTCTCAAAAAGATAGGAATTGTATACCAGCTACAGTATAACAACCCTCACACTGCAATCCCATGTCAACTGACTGAGGGATGTGTATAACAACTCTAAAATGGGTAGGTGGATGAAAACGGGTAGGTGGACGAAAACCACACGGCCAATCAGGCTTGAGTCAAGTACAGTGAGTAGTCGTAGTGATGGAGTAGGAACTTGTCCTTTGTTTGCAGGTATAGTCGTACTCGTAGTGCAGAAAAACGATGCAACATGAATATTATTATTGATTTTGACTGCACAGGCCTAGTGGATACTTTAAATAATATGCGTTGGATTCTGCAATTACTGGAATGTAAGCCAAATTCGGGGTTGGACAAAATTCATACATCATAGGCTACCTGTAAATATTTTGTAAACTTATCAGATGATCCGGAGTAACTATACTACAGTATAGAATGCAGGTTCACTCTCGAAAAATAGCCCTGACTCACAAACTTCCGACGTGAATGATTTAATCTTACAAATTATAAAGAAGTCCAAATAGCATCTCCCTGGTTTAATCCTACCATATGGCTTCAATACAGAATCCCTGGCTATCTCCAGCTGGGCAGTGAAGTCGCGCAGATTGTAAGCCTTCTATCTTAATTTAAAAAGGATGCATATTCATATTGGAAGAATTTTTACATAATTCAAGTCAAAACTATGGCATATCCCTTACTAAACAGTGCGATCACATGGATTGTAGGCCTAGGCCCCTACTTATCTTAATCAAAGAATGATGCATATTCATGTATGATGATAATTGTGTTAATGGAGGATGACTTGTCGATACGAGAAAGGTTGTTGATGGTGGATTTGATCGGGATTGTGGGCTGGATGACATGGAGTTTGTTATCAATTTGGGAGTTCTATGAGGTTTGCCAGCGGTCACGAACAAGGGAAGCGATAAGCGGTTTGATGTCAGAGAGGGTTTTGGGAAAAGGGGAAGGGAGGAGGTTAAGGGCAAGCTTAGCGGCTGTATCAGCCCTGTCATTGCCAGGGATGCCAACATGGCTGGGTATCCAGAAGAAAAGAACACTTTTTCTGCAGAGGGTGGGAGAAAAGAGTTTCCAGAGGAGGAGGTGGCAGGTGAGGTTATCCCATTTAAGATTGAGTAATGAAGTAAGAACAGCCTTTGAGTCAAAGAAAATGGCAAAGTGACTAAGAGTGAACTTGTATGATCCTTAACTACAAAATGATATTAACATTACTGTTAGGGATGCCGTTAGTTTCGCCCCCATTACATGCAGTTTCCGCCCCAGAAAAAAGTGTTTTCCAGCCCAAAAAACTTGGGGGCAGACAACAATTTTTTCAACTTACCTTTCTTGCACTTATTTCAGGAATTGAACATTTTAAATCAATAAGGCATTGTTGATTCAAGTCTGTTGCATTAAAAAAGGAATGAAAAGATTGGTTAGGATAAATAGAAGGATTTGGGTTGAGTGGTAGTACCAGTGTAAAGAGCTTTTACACTAATCATTTAATATCAAAGGAAAGTCATTCTCAAAAGGAATGTGTAAATGAGATACACTTTTCTGATCTTTTTACTTCTTTTAGTTTGTTTGTTTGTTTGATGAGGGCTTAACTGCGCCACGGCAACATGGGTCAAATTGTGCCTGAGAGGTCAGATCATTCTAGAGGTACTGTAGGAAGGAAAGGAAACAAGAGAATTAGAGAAATTCAAGAACAAAAAGTCAAAAAGCTGTGATCGAGAGAGGAGGTGCATGGTTGAAACAAAAACAAAGTAGAGAGGAGGTGGAAGAGGAGAATCAAATATGGTCGTAGAGGGAGGCATGATGAAGGAAGGAGATAATTTTATCCGGAGGATTTTGCTGGAAGAACTCAGCAATTGAGTTGTGGGGAGCAAGGGAAGCTCTGGGAAGGTTGTACAGGGGGCAAGCAAGGAAAACGTGATGGATTTTGAGGGTGCAGTGACAATTGTTGCAGAGGGGTTGGGGGAGCCAATAAGGAGGTGGGAGTGAGTGAGGTGGGTATGACCAATTCTAAGACGGGTAATATGAATGTTGTCGATATGAGAGAGGTTGTTGATGTTGGATTTGGTTTGTTTGTTTGTTTGATGATGGCTTAACGGCACCACAACAACAAAGGTCAAATTGTGCCTGAGAGGTCAGATCATTCCAGAGGTAGGAAGGAAAGGAAACAGGGGGAGAATGAGAGAAATTTAAGGACAAAAGGTCAGAAAGCTGTGATCGTGAGGGGAGGTGCATGGTTGAAACAAAAACAAAGTAGAGAGGGGGTGGAAGAGGAGAAATAAATATGGTCGTAGAGGGAGGCATGATGAAGGAAGGAGATAATTTTATCCAGAGGATTTTTCAGGAAGAACTCAGCAATTGAGTTGTAGGGAGCGAGGGAAGCTCTGGGAAGGTTGTACAGGGGGCAAGTAAGGAGAACGTGATGGATTGTGAGGGTGCAATGGCAATTGCTGCAGAGGGGTTGGGGGGAGCCAATAAGGAGGTGGGAGTGGGTGAGATGAGTGTGACCAATTCTAAGACGGGTAATATGAACGTTGTCAATACGAAAGAGGTTGTTGACGGTGGGTTTGATAATTGTGGGCTGGATGACATGGAGTTTGTTCTCAATTTGGAAGTTCCATGAGGTTTGCCAGCGGTCACAAACAAGGGAGGCGATAAGCGGTTTGATGTCAGAGAAGGTTTGAGAAAAGGGGTAGGGGGAGGATGAGGGCAAGCTTAGCTGCTTCAGCCCTGTCATTGCCAGGGATGCCAACATGGCTGGAAATCCTGAAGAATAGAAGACTTTTCCTGCAGAGGGTGGGCAAAAGGAGTTTATTCCGGAGGAGGTGGGATGTAAAGTTATCCCATTTAAGGTTGAGTAAAGAAGTAAGAACAGCCTTTGAGTCAGAGAAAATGGCAAACTGGCTGAGTGGAGAGTACTCAATTAAGTTGAGGGCGAGGAGAATGGTCTTGCCTCAGCTGAAAAGTTGGATGAGTAGTCGGGAAGTCTGCTACTGAGGGTAGCATACATCACTTGAAGGAGAACAATGTGCAATTTCTAGGACCTTGCACTTGTCTGGGTGAAATTTCAATAGCCATTTAGAAGACCAATTTGTCAAGGAGTCCAGGTCAGCTTGCAAAATATTATGGTCTTGAGTTGACCTCATTGACCTATAAATCTTAGTGTCATTTGCAAAGAGGTAAATTGAAGAACTCAGTGTCAGGGAGATCATTTATACATAATGAATAGGATCGGACCCAAAACACTACCTTGTGGTATACCACTCGTCACTGTCACTGAATGAGAAGTACAACCATTTATTAAAAGACGCTGTGACCTGTTTGTAAGAAAGGATCTGATCCAGCTATACAATGGATCCACAAGACCATATAACTTTAATTAATGAAGCAGACGTTTATGTGGTACCTTGTCAAAAGCTTTCATAAAATTAAGATATACAATGTTAACGTTTTCATTATATTGCCATGCTAAGGACAGATCATCTAAAACCTTAAAAATTGTAAATAAGTAGATCTCCTTTCATAAAACCAAACTGTTGAGGACTAATTAGATTGTTGTTATGAAGGTGTTCCATCAAATGGCCTTTAATAATCGATTCCATTGTTTTACCTACAACACTTGTTAGGCTTACAGAGCGATAATTTGATACTAAAGATCTGTTGCCCTTCTTGAAAATAGGTGAGATATCTGCCACCTTCCAATCATCTGGAACCGTCATATTGTCTAAGGACAGTTGGAACAAAGTAGGAAGGTATGGAGCAATGGTATCAGAGAACACTCATATAAACTCCTTGGATGGATACCATCTGGTCCTGCTGACTTAAAAGTATTTAAACATTAAAATTTGTTAAGTACTGTATCATGTGATATGGAAATAGAACTGAGAGGAACCTAAAAATTTTGTTTCTCAAAGTCAGGCATTTTATTATCATCTTAAACTGTGAATACACTCTTAAAAAAATGAGACAAGACCTTAGCTTTTCAAGTTCAGGTATAGTTAATAATGGCTTACCATGCTCATCGGCTGCAATTGAGCTATGCCCTGTTTGAAGTTTGTCTTAGATTTGGCATAACCCCAAAACTTTTTAGGGTTTGACTTAGCTTCAGATGCAATCTTTTTTTCACCTTCAATCCGTGCTTTTCTGGTCATAGCACGCACTTGATTTCTTACACGACAATACTCTAAATACTTCTGGTGATCTTTTGTCTCAACATATCTCTGCCAACACTTCTTTTTCTTCCTTACTTTTTCAGAATTTCCTTGCTAAGAGGTGTGGTGCCTTTCTGCTTCTTTATATAAGGATTTTTGCTTTTTATTATTCCTATTTTGGGTTATTCCATTGTATTTATGTATTTTAACTATTTTCCTTTTTAGATTTGGGTTTTTTACGTAGAAACTAAGCCAAACGTGTTTAAAAAAGAAGAACAAACCTTACGTTTTGGCTTTCGGATCAAAACTTTTACTCTTTAGTGTGTATACTAACTACTAGCCTACTGTACCTATGAGTGGAGCCTGCAAGCCGTTGAATGAAATAAACAAAAATATAAAAAAACCTGTACATAATTAATGTAGATCCTCATTTTCAGCTTAGGTTTTGGGGTTAGATTTAGGATTAGGTTTTGGAATTAGGGTTTAGGATTAGGTTTGAGGATTTTGACATTGTTAAAAATTTTAACGAAATTTGCTCGAAAAGGTATAAATTTGAAATTATTTTGAAATAATGGGAAAATAAAGAACAGTAAAATTGCTGAAAGAAGGTAAGAATTTTTTCAAAATGATTAATAAGCATGATTTTCTTGAAAGTTGAAGCCTCAAATTTTTTCTCCAAATTTTATCAGATTGAAATCAAACCCGTTTTTTGCCCCAAATTTCCTAGATTGCTGACTAAAAATATAGATCTTTTAAGATTTCTAAATCTTTCCTTTATAAATCCTGAAAGTTTAAAGAAAATTGGTCACCAATAATAATCTTGAAATTAATTCCTATATTGATTTAGGGCCTATTTTCTGCCGCTAGATTTTTTCATTCCAATTTGCATTAGCCTACTGACTTAAGAAAACGGTATTTCTTATTTCCCAGGGGCGGATGATACCAATTTTGAGAGCGGAAAATACAGATTTTTAGGAGCGGAAAGTAACAGGGGCAGAAAATAAGGTGATTAACTCGTTAGGCCTAGAAGTAAGCCCTGACGTTAGGCCTATAAAATTCAGTATTTGTCAGAAATTTTCGGATTGGAAATGCTGTGGTTTACCTCTATGAATATCACGCCTTGTTTCCCGAAGATAATCATCTGGGTTTCTGCTTAAAACTTTCACCTTCATATTTTGTGTTGGTCTGGGAAATACTAAGCGACACTTTCACATCGGAAATTGCTGTTATGATTCGCCCAACTAAGTAAGGCCAGCTCTAATAGACTAGTAGACCAGTACCGCGAAATAAATTAAAAAGGCATGTGGTGGTACACAACTACTATACACATCAGTGAAATTAGTTTGTCAGGTGTTGTGCGGTAACATTTGTCTAATTAATATATTTGTTTCTTTATCTTCCAATACGTTTAGTCCACTAGTGCAGTCAGTGGCGTAGCCAGAAGGGAGGCGAGGGGGACGATTGCTCCCAATATTTTAATCCGCTGGTTCAGATTTTAATCCGTCGGTTCACATTGGTGCCGTCACATTCCAGGTGCTTATTATGTTTTTAGATTTCAAAAGGGCACTTTTTTAGAAAAAGGTTCTTTGGTAATTATGTATTAAACATTTGTACGATTTTGTATTTGAAAACATGAACTAAGACACAGAGAGAGATAGAGAGGGGAGAGAGAGAGGGGGGAGGAGGTGAGTGTCGGAGTACACGTGATACAGAAGGGCTCATTCTAAAAATGGGGGGAGGTGAGTGTCGGAGTACACGTGATACAGAAGGGCCCATTCTAAAAGTTGACAACATTAGTTTGTAGTAAATTATTGATAACCTTTATTTTAGACAACCCATATTTTTTCAAAGAGGTGACGATAAACATAACCATGTACAAACGTAAAAAATAAACCATTATATTTCCACATGCGTTTTCATGATTTTGTGTTTTGTATATGGTGTATTATATATAGCTCTCTTTGACATAAAATTTGACTTGTACAATACATTCTTCTTGCCCTTCAAATGTCAATTTTGCAAGAGCTTTCGGGACCGCACGCCGACAAGTTAAGCGCTTTGCGCTTTGATTTTGTGTTTTGTATAGGGCCTATGGTGCATTATAGCTCTCTTTGACATGAATTTTGACTTGTATATTACACCGTAGTATGTGTTGTGACACACCTTTTTGCCCTTAAAATGTCAATTTTGCGAGAGCTTTCGGGGAGCTTCGCCCCCCAGACCCCTACCAAGGCTTTGCACCTGGACTGCCACAGGGCGGGCCCCTGGACCCCACGCCGACAAGTCGAGCGCTTTGCGCTTTGATGCTGTGTTTTGTATATGGTGTGTTATAGCTCTCTTTACACCTTACTATGCGTTGCGACATACCTTTTGGCCCTTGAAAAGTCAATTTTGCGAGAGCTTCCGGGGGGCTTCGCCCCCTTGACCCCTACCAAGGCTTTGCACCTGGACTCCTCCAGGGCGGGTTCCTGGACCCCACGCCAAAAAGTGTAGCGCTTTGTGCTTTGTATATGGTGTATTATAGCTCTCTTTGACATGAATTTTGACTTGTATAATACACCTTCTTACTATGCGTAGTGACATACTATTTTGCCTTTAAAATGTCAATTTTCCGAGAGTTTCTCCCCCTTGACCCCTACCAAGGCTTCGCCCCTGGACCCCACCAGGGGCCCTTAAGCAGGTCTTGAACCCCACGCCGACAAGTCGAGCGCTTTGCATTAGAAGGGACACCTTCGGTGTCACCTCAACTACGCTACTAACTATCGTGTCGGTTCAATTTAACCCCCTCACCCCTCCCCCTCCCATCCTCCCATATGAAAATCCTGGCTACGCCAGTGTAGTTATTAGTCACATACCCTATGTACACGCGTATTTACGACAT
>JAIGNY010002796.1:2570000-2577500 GCA_020152595.1 Chiridota heheva | reverse complement strand
GGAAATCCTTGCTGAAAAAAATTGAGAGGGGTAAGAAACGACAAGCTAGTAAGCCAGCACAGGAGGCAAAGAGATTTCGAGTCAACTCATCACTGTTTAATTTTAAAATTTAAACAGGCATGCTTTTACTGTTGCAGGAACATTCTAGAATCAAAGCACTGTAAAAGGGAAAAACATTTCTTCTTATATGAAACAGAAGATCACAAGGTATCTGTTCTTAAAGCTTGCGAAGAGAGAGAGGAGACAAATGGGCAATAGACGTGATAGGACGAATTAAATCAGTAGTAGATTTTCCTGCTGCCGAGGCAAGATATCACCGACAATCTGACAATGCAAAACGCACTTTACCAACGGACAAAACATACCAACTTATTATACTACTGACGACAAATTGCCATCTTCGAGTGCAGGGAGACCAATTAAGTCTTTAAAGAAACAAGCATTTGAAAATGTTGTTAAGTATATAGAGTAAATGCATAAGTGAGTACTTTGAAACAACTTCAAGGGGTTTTGCAGATGTGTCTAACTAAGATAGGCTCTAATGAAACAGCATATACTACATACTATTTAAAACAAGCAGATATGTTCTTGTTTCACTGAAGACCCAGATAGATGCCATTATTCATGAATTCCACACATACAAGAACAGCAATGATCCTGAGGCACTAAATTTATAAATAATTAAGACAGCACACGAATTCATTTCCAAGTCCAGATTTTGCGTCCCTTTTACAACTGAGACTAAAAGAATGTAGAAAGTAGCACAAGATTACTCTATGCCTGAAAGTATTTCCAAGCACAACCGTTTCCCCTCCCAAATACGACTGATTTTGCACGGTGCCTCCAATCTTTCTGAAAAATTTGAAAATGAAAAGTGCCCCTCAATTGCTGACCCAATAGTAGGGAACTGGCGACTTTTGTCAGTCCCATGTACGGGATGAATATGTCCCCATTGAAAATTGCTCCTTTCCAAAAATAAAGTACCCCTTTTACTTTACTTTGTTGTTTTTGGCTCACTTATTCTATCTACAAAGTAGGACGGGGACATGACTTGAAAAGTTCCCCTAATAGGTCGAGCCACCCCTCCCCGCCCCACTATTCGAAAGCTACATCCCTGGTCCTGTTTACAAAACAACATACAAGAATTTGCCAAATACATTACACTTTACGACAAAAATAACACAAAACAACTTCATTTATCATTGCTTCTTTTATGAGCTTATGTTACACAACATGACATATCTTAATTACTTAGTAACATCATAAATTACAAGGCTATTAATGTTTGGATCAAGTTTAAAAATTGTTATTTTGCCATACTTGCAGTGTGATTATAAGGCCCAATTACATTCGCAACATAACGATCAAACTTAGAGACAGAAGTGACCTATTTTTCTTTTTTCTTAATAAGCTAATTAATATATGAAGATCGCGTCGTCATGAAGTGTGATGCTCAGGATATGGTCTATATACTATCTAGGGGGTTACACAAATTTGCCCGACGAGAGTTTCCAATTGCCTGACTTAGTTTAAAACGATATACATGTACAATCACACAATATAGAGCAGTTGGGCATACCCCTTCCCCACCAGTGACATCATCAATTTTGCTTGGGGTTCAGTGCTGAAGTGCCAAACATGACGCTGCGCCCGCTTAACAGCTTAAGGGCCCCTGCATGCGAGATTTAGGGGCTAAGCCTTGGAGAAGCCCCCGAAAGTTCAGCAGATTTTCTATTTTTGATGCTCTAAAATAGCTGCAAATCAACACAAAGTTCAAATGATTGATTTGATAAAAAGAAGACAATATCAAGTTCTACGAATAAATATAAACATACTTAGATAAGCATTTGGGGTACTATTTCTAAACAGGCAGAGGGGAAATTGTCCATGCAAATATCTGAAAAGAGGAAATTTGGGCAAAATTGTAGGGTTCATGGGGGAAGCCATGGACTATTTGCAGGTTGAAAGGGGTCCAATTGTGGGCGAAGCTCCAGAAGCTTTGTAGATTTCTTGATTTTTATGCCCCAAAATAGTTGAAAATCAACACAAAGTTCTAAAATGTAAGTTATGCAAAGAGGACAATTTCCGAATCAAGTTCTAATGTTGAAATCTACTCAAATAAGCATTTGGATTACATTTTCTCAGCAGGTAGAGAAGAGCTTTCCCCTGAATATTGACAAAATTCGGACAAAATTGATTTGGGGGCTCATGAGCGAAGCCTTAGAAGCTCCAAAGTTTTCTTGCTTTTGATGCCCGGAAAAAGGTTTAAAATCAACACAAAGTTCCAAAATGTAAGTAGCTGAAAAGAGGACAATTTTAAATTATAATGTTAAAATCTTCTCAGATAGGTATGGGTTATCATTTCTAAACAAACCGAGGAGAAAGTTTCCCTGAAATTGAGGAAAGTTATGCAAAATTATTAGGCTCGTGGGTGAAACCTTGGTCTGCAGATTTTTGTTGTTGTCCCTGCCCTAAAGTGGCTTAAAATCAACACAAAAATTATGAAATATAATTGATGGTAGCTCTGGTAAGGTCCAGGAGGCGAAGCCCTCGGAATTTTGCTAAAGAAATCTAGTTTTTGATGGCCAAAAATGGCCCATGATCATCGATTCTGATATCTAGACGATTCGGGCATGATTGAGACATATCTCTGATTTAAACAACATCCGAAGTTACATCGCTTCCCGACTAAGTGCCCAAGCTGCCAAGTATGATTTTGTCAGCCTCATGCCGAGTCGGCGGTTGGGGGACATTGTTTTGCTATCTACAGATCTAGCTGAGTTGGGCATGAGTGAGATATATCTCTGATTTAAAAAATACATCCGACTTATGATGTTGTCAGCATCATGACGAGTCGGCGGTCAAAAAGGACATTTGAATATCTATAGCTGAATTTGGCATGACTGAGATATATACACTCTGATACCAAGAAACAAGTACATCCGAAAGTCTGCATCTCTACACGACTAAGTGCCCAAGTATGATGTTTTCAGCATCATGCTGAGTCGACGATTGGGGGACATCTAGCTGAGTTGGGCATGACCGAGATATATCTACTCTGATACCAGGATGCACATACATCCGACATAGTACATCTCTGCCCGACTAAGATATGTGCCCGGCCCGGGAGGGGGAGGGTTATGTTGACTCGTGCGGCCATGAAGATAACTATTTTCCATAACATTTTCAAAAATATTTTGTCTTATTGCGATGAAAACAAAGGTATAACCATATTAATTTGATTTTCCTACAATTTTGTTTTCAATATTGGGCCATTTTTTGCCCAACGAAATAGTCAAAATTGGAATTGCCTGTCAAAATTTTCTAAGGGGGTGTAAAACCCCCTAAACCCCTTAAGTTACGCCCTTGTTGACCTTTCACATGAATGTTCGTCATTCTGCATATCCTCCTTTACCTTTAAGCTCATAACGGTTCACATGTGACCTTTTCCACCACAACAATGCAATCTGTCACCATATGTGCAACCCTCCCCCCTCCATTTACCCCATTCAAACACTGTAGCAGAAACGTGAAAATTAGGTTTATTGCCACTTAAAATTTGACATTTAACCTATGGGCTCAAAAGTCTGCAGGGCACAACTTCCCCTCACAAGGTACCATGCCACAACTTTGGATCGTAATCGTAATGGTTTAAACTTTTTGCTTTTGAATTGACACCAATTTTTTCAATTTCAAACTTGCGCTTGAAAATTTACTAGGACTGTAGGAGGCACAAGATTCCCTAAAGAAATTTCGGTTGAAATTGGTGGAATACGTAGATTTTGTATTATACTTGGCACACATTTTTGTACGAGCACAATTTCAAACAGAAAAACACACATTCACAAGGTCAGACAAAATCTTCTCCACCAATCTACCCATGTCACAAAGCTAAGACCACACCCATATTGTGTGGTCATCACATGAGACCGCTATTACACCTCCACTTTATCCTGTGGTGCACAGGATCACATGAGGGTCACATATGTGAAAAAGGCACAAAGAGGCTACAACATTTAATTCCCATATTATCCATGCAGATATAGGTGATAAGATAATAATAATCAGAAATTGTTCAAACTAGGCAATGCATTAACGGTTGGCTTTGTCATAGTCAAAATTATGATGAAATCAGTGTCTACGTGGACATTGTGATAAAAGTATTGATCATTTACCTGATCAAACATATTGAACACATTTGTTTACAATTAATTTGCTACGACAGATGGTTGTCATACGTGTTTTTGCTGATTGGGAGAAATTATCTGAAAAATAATGAAATTTTATGATAAATGTAGGCCTATTACTATTTGATAAGCTGTTGCCAGTGTTGCTGCGAGTAAGTCTGTATGAGTTTGGAAACAAGCAGACAAAATGATATCAAGCACATTTTTTGTTCTAGTTTTGCTCGTAATGTTTGGAAATAATATTCGGATATCTTGTGGTGAGGATTCACAAGCGAGTGAAGATACGGACCTCAAGGAAAACTTATTTATGTACGATCCAGTCGCAGTAAGTCTCTCTATAGCGACCCTTGAGCAGAGTTCTGGCTTCAAATTTAAATTTATCAGTTTAATTGTTATAACATGTAATCTGTACGTGAACTCAAATATGTCACAATTAAAAATCTGATACTCTGGGGTGAAGGGCGTGAAATACGTAGTCAGATTATGTTGTTCTCTAACCAGGATCATGTTATTTTCTGTACATATTCCTACTCCCATACAGTCAACAAGTATTCATACATCACATATCGTCATAAACATGTTTTGACTCGCAATTAAAATCTATTACAGCCGCTATACTGTTACCAATCAATTTTGAGTGTTCGCGAGGTCCTGGCACCTGATCCTGGCACCCCGTTGTTTTTTTCCTAGATCGGACTGGTCCCATAAAATCGCTAAATTGGGCAGCTCAATTTACTTGCAATTAGGACGATTTATGGTGGACCATCTCCCTGATTGTACCGACTTAACTATATCATAACTACCTACCAAAGTCAATTCGTATACGTTTATATAATTATGTACAGTATGCAGATGACACAGATTTTATGCTGCTTGTAATAGCCACCAAGATATATGAATGACCTTGCTGTATGGCTGTATGGTCAAGAAGTAATATAACTAGTATTTAATGTCGATTATGCTGCTTATTGGTTTCGCAAACAATTTATGTAATTTTCAGAACAGACCTGTAAACTGGTAAATGTTTTAGTATATGGCAATAGACCCAAAATTGTAGAATCCAAGATATCAGATGTTATTATTTATTAAAATTTCTACAATGAATTTCAACAACCATTTTGATAATATTTCGAAAAAGGTCTTACGTATAAATGGCTTTCTGCTGCGTATAAAATAATGTGTACCTCGTAATTATCCATTTTATTTATTGGCATTGTTACTCCTCATTTTATGCTTTGTTCACCTGTTTTGTCGGGTGCCTCCCTTACGAGTAGAATAAGCTGTATGAATTACAAAAAAGAGATCTACGAATGATGTGTTATACTAAATGGGACCATTTTAGCGATCCATATGGAATATGAATATGTATATGTATGCCGCCCGAGAAGGTCCTTTTTTGCACCATTTTTGTAGTGCAGGTATCTTTTTTTTTGTACTAAAACGAAAAGAAAAAAAATTGTATTATTTTTTATCTTATTTTTATAAGAAAGAAAAAAAACCCTTTTTTTCATCATTTCCGTAGTGCAGGTCCCAAAAATCAGGTCATACTGTGTTAATTTTTTACTGCTGTCCACTTTTTGAATATTTTCGTTGAATACTTGTACTGCAGGTATCATAATTGACTTCTTTCATACTGCGGGTATCAAGTTTCATACTGCAGTTACCAACAATCTGTCATACTGCGGGTATGAAGTGACCATCCCCCTCATCCCTCCGGGACGATCCTTCCGATAATCTTTTCTATGACGCATTGATTGGATGCCGTTAACGCAGAATTTGTTTTTCTTTTTCATAATGATCGTATAATGACATAAATGTATAAATGAATGAGCACCATACTATCTTTGTCAACGTTTTAAACATTTAGAATCAGCACTTCGGCCAACCGAGGGTCGATTGCTCAGACTGCCATCTGTAAAATATATAAAAAATCTTCTTGTTTAGAGGAAGTAAATTTTGGAACAATTTAGATAAAGGAAGTTGAAATGTTGTCCTTCCTTGGCCATTTTTTTTAAAGTCAAATCAAACAACTGATAATTATCTTGCCCAATTAAAGCTTTTATTCTTTTATTTCTTTTAGCGCTAATATTTTATTATTTTTCCTTTTGATTTTTACACATTTTTCAGCATTTCGTAATCATTTTACTAGTTTTTACATTGTTGTATGTTGTTTTCTTTTTTTCATGCCATTTATATAACTTATTCTTTGTTTGATATTTTATTGTTTTATTTCTCTTTCTAATACTTTTCTAATTTGTACACTTTTATGAATCTGAGATTCATGCAATAGGCCATTATTAACTTTTGTATCAACAATGAATAATACTATAATTGATACCTTTCGTGAAATGAATTCAGAGCCTAACACGGAGTAATATGATTCGTATATCCCATCACGCACGCAACACGTTTCGCGGTAACAGTCGTAAAAAATGAGAACCCAAATATGTCTATTTTTTTTATTCTTGTAGAAAAAATGGCTGTCAAATGTAAGTGTTAGTACTGATGCATGTTGGGTAGAATGTTTAAAAGGTATAGGCAACATATGTTGCATGTTTCATCAGAAAAAAATTGTACATTTAACATGAAAAGTAGATTATCTTAATTCGTCGCTTATGCTGTTTAAATTGAAAAAAAAATGTCCGTAAGCTTCCCTTATTTCATACAATTATCCTAATTTGTAGAATGTAGTCATCTCCTATATACAGAACAAGACTCACTTGCATTATTCACCACTTTTTTTAACAGTTCTCTATTACAGAAGTGAAAATAAACATTCAAGAGATGATCATGCCTTAACAATTCTATTCTACTCTTTTTAATCAGCAATAAAACAACAATTTGTAACTATCTAAACACCTATTAAAGATGACCACCAAGAGTTGTCCAAATTAGTTAAGATACATGGAATTTCATTCAAATAAACTAAGAAAATAGAAAATGAGAGTTTGGTAAACCTAACATTCGAATTTGGTGAAAATTTGTTTTAGCACCTATACGCCTATACTAAAGCTGGAATAAATATTTGCAGCTTTATATCAAAGAGTGTCAATATCATATTATGCCTTCTGTCTCATAGGTTGGATTTGTTAGAGACACCTCCATGTCGATGATGGAAGAACGCTACGTATGATTACTCGTTCCAAAAGACCACCACTATTTGGTAAGTAATTTTGGATACATATCTTGAACCAATAGCCTATAACATTGTTTTTCAATTTGTTTTTTCTAAGGGCCACCATTTGACAAAAGCCTTAGGCCGCGGGCCAATCGCGTGTCAAAACCAGCGTCACATGACAAAGAAAATCCGTCA
>JAIGNY010002796.1:2545000-2567500 GCA_020152595.1 Chiridota heheva | reverse complement strand
CTGGACACATTCCCTATTATAGCCCTTCCAGCACACCCACTTAGGTATGGTTGTTGTTAGCAATTGTGCACCCATTCCTTGTAATATCCCCCCTCCCCCACCTCTTCCTTAACCCCCTCCCCCTCCACCACGCACACACCTCATTGAAATCCTTCTCCATCAAAATATTTGAAAATAATGAAGAAAAAACGAATGCGTCAATTAAATTGCACCTGTCTGCCTGTGTCTGCCTGTGTCAAACATTTTGTTTGGAAATAAAATTAATTTATTTACTTAGTACCAATTTATCTATTTAGAACTATTTTTATCCCGTTTAAAGGGCGATATTCTTCTATCTTTATACAACAACGGAGGCCACGCATACTTTTTTGGAAAGTGCACCTTTGAAATATATTGAAAATTTGTCCCCTGTCAAACAACTTGCAAATAAACCAAATACAGAGTAACAAAACACAACAAATTGTCACAAAAGAGTTCATCTGATGGGTTTGATCTTAAAAAAGGTCAAGCCATACAATTGGGCAGCTTGCTTGCCATTGACAGATTGACTTAGAAATAATTTCAATTGTTTTTGTAATATTGACTGAATTCGAATGATTATATGTAAGACAATTTTCACTGCGAAATTTCTGAAGGCCCATGTTTTGCAAGAGGACTCATACCACAGGGAACTTGGGAAACCTTTGTGTAGATATATCTGAAAGTTTGTGTTTCAAAGTCATCAAGTAGATGAAGAGTTAGTCAAATTGGGAAAATTCAATGACATTGTTTGTCTCTTACAGTTTAATGCATGGGTATTTTCTCTCAGTGGCGTAGCTAAACTTTCTGGCAGGGGGCAAAACCATAAGAAATTTATTGAGCAAATATATTCATTGATTTTGGGGGAGGGAAAAAGACGGATACTTTGAGCAATTACTTTGGAAAATTTGAGGAAAAGTCGGATATTTGGATATTTTGAAATCCTTTTTCCATGGCTGGTACAACTGAATTCTACTAGCTGTCTTGGACCGATTGCTTTCATCAGGATTATCCAATAACAATTAAAGTTTCTATTTTGCAAATTAGAATCTGCACAAATGTTCCTAATGTTTGGGGAAATTCTCGACAAGGGGAGGGGTTGCCCTCTTCCCCCTATCTACGCCACTGTTATCTCTAAATCCTGGTTTATTTTTCTAGTTTTTTTTGGCAGACGCGTATTATGGAGTTTATTACAAATTTGTATAAGTTGTTATAGATGATATGTAAAACCCACGCTCTAACAAATAAAAGAGTTATCTTGAAAAAAATTATAACAGTGAACCGTAATTAGACCCAGTTCTCTTTATTGCATAATTTTTCTATTCTTAATCTTGTTTTGCAGAAATACCAGATTTTCTCACACCAGAAGAATGCGATTACATAATAGAACAGTCGAAAAAGAAGGGGCTCTACACCAGTACTACATACAAAATCGAGGAACTTGATGTTGCAGATTCGGAAATCACCGATCCATTTTTTAACAAGGAAACTTTTACGTTATACGATAAAAACAATGACAAGTACTTGGATACAGATGAATTTATGACATCCTTAAAAGCCAGCAATAAATTTGGAACGCTGGATTTTCTAACCCATATCAAACTTGACAAACTAACGACTGAATTAAAACTAGATCTTAATTCCGACTTATTTTTTGACTTTAACGAATTTAAAAGAATTTCCAGGAAATCCGAAGAGATCATTACCTGGTTAAAAGAGAATGAAAATTTGGACGATTCTGAATGGAGTGGTCGTCCGAGAATAAGCGAGCAAACATGGCTTAAGATGGATGAGCACGATGAAATATTGCATAAAATTAAATCAAGGTATGCATGCATGCTAAATACAACCAGGTACACGAACCGCGGGGTCGAAATTATAAGGTGTAAGGTGCCCGCAATATAAAAACATTGGCACCTCTCGACGCGCTACCCGACCTCGCACAAGCCACCCACCTTTCTTCGCAGGCTTTCAGGGGCGTAGGAAGGGTAAACTTTAAGGGGGAAAGGAAGCTCTCACCCTTCCCCGCTAAAAAAAAAAAAGATTAGGTTTCCATCAACCGCAAACGTTGCTGGTAAACTGAAGTAAATCTTCTACAATTTTCGGGATAATCTTTCATTTTCGATATGTATACATATTTTTTTGTGGTAATTTTCGAAACATCTTGGTCAATTTTCGGGAAATGTTGACAAATTTTACCATATTTCCAGTAATTCTATCATTTTTTTCAATATTTTATTGATAATTTCCCATTTTTGCCCATCAACGGGAACTTTAAGAAAGGTAAAATTTTCTGAGGGGCAGTTTTTCCCCGGGCCTGCCCCCGCTTCCGAGACCGCTATCGACATCCTAATCCCACTACTCAATATACCCCCCCCCCTCCTTCCCCACCCCCACAGTATGCAGCTTGCGGATGTTTTACATTTTCTTTCTATTCTTTCTACTTTTTTATACTTGTAGGGCCCCTACAAATACATGGGCCCGATCAGGGATTCGGGCCCTATCTGTCTGTTTGTGAAACTGACGCTTTCGATAAGGGAGATAAAATCGCGGTTTCCAAGTTATTTTAAGGTCCGATGATGACTATGTTTGCAGCTTTCCTATAACAGTATCATATGGTACGACAAATCAAATCTATTTTATTTTTGGTTCCCAGTATCGGTAACCTATGTGGCCGTCTGCACATGTATGTATGCATGCGTGTGTATGTGAATGTCTGTGACGCATGGCTTGTAAACACGATATCTCCTGAACAGTACATCTATGTCATGTCATATTTGGCACACATAGATGGATCATGACACGTAGATGGTCCCTATTGTTTTAATATTGATTCGATATTTAATATCGTTCATATTTTGATAACCATATATATGTTGTGCATCTTCTTTGGCATAAATAACAGTTAGGATTGGTGAACATGCCCATCATATAAAGATGGTCAAAATCACTTATATGGATAGTGGGCGGGGCATAATGTGGTTTTACTGAAAACAGCTTGTAAACACGGTTTGTCGTGAACCATACATCAGTGGAATGTCAAATTTGGCACATTGATTAATCATGAATTAAATATGGTCCCTATTATTTTTAGTGTCGATATCATATTAATAAGTGGGTGGGGATTATTGCAATATTTTTTTAATTTTCAAATCTTTTCAAGTGCATGCCAGTTTTGCTTCGTATGTGGCATACTTATGTCGTTAGATAGTATGCTAATGCTTATGTTGTTAAAATGTCATATTTAATTAATTTTGAAATAAAAAAATATATATCTTGACTCCACCCACAACCTGTAAACTTTTATTGAATTAATCTCTTTTATACTGTTGTGAAGCACTACCCTTTCATAAACCTAAGTTCCTTTGCTTATTGTCTGTAATATCATTATTGTTCTCCCAGGACAAAGACTTGATGAGTTAATAGACGGTGGCAAGACTGCCACCTTTGAAGTGCATTCCTACTCAATGCTGAACAATCGCAAGAGTTGCAAAAGATGTTTCATGGGCTGGTCTTCATTAGTGACTTTGTATAAATATCTAATTGTACAAAAGAAACAAATAGTCTATAGTGGTCATATCATGACATTGCCAAGTTAGATGTCCCTGGTTCAATTCCCGGCGGGTCCTCATCCATCAGTTCTTCACAGATGGAATATCTTTGTATAACATTTAACTGTTGAAGACTAGATGTCAAATACTCAATATATCTATCTAAATTGTAAACTCAATGTATAAGCTTATCAGTTTGAAACAGACATTTATAGCGTATTAGCACTTACCAGTCATGATTCATTCCCACAACTAGGGGAGGGAAAAATAGACATCAAAGAGTCAAAGCGTCATTCGTACAACTGGGGCTCAAAGTTGAGCCGAACTCTTTTCTGTGAGAAGGAGGGGGTCATGAAATATTATGGTTGGAAAATCAAATGGGGGTGAGGCCAGTGTTTACATTAGTGAGAGGGTAAGAGGGATTTCCCCCCTTTTATTACAATTCCCGGGCCTTAAATAAATTACAAAAACGAAAAGAGCATAATCTTCTCACATGTTATTGGTTCTATATTTCAAACTTCTGTTCATTTATCTACAGGGTCGTTGATCTTCTGCAACTTGATCCAAGAATTATTAGAGGTAGTGAACCTTCACAAGTAAGTGCTTTTATCAGTTTATTTAGCGTACAGAAATAATGGGATATGTTGAACTGCACTCGATTTGTTAACATCATCGTAAAGTTTCAATTTTCCAATTTTGAGTGAATTTCATAACTTTTCAATTGAATCAAATAACAGTCTGCTGCTTTTCGTGCTTTCTAATCAAACATTAAAAAGTAGATGAAGCAATCGAAACTTTAGTTTGAGGTTTTTGCAATTAATATCATTAGTCAATGACATACTTTTGTCTCTCAAATCTGGGTAGGCCTAACCTGCCGACAGCAAATAAAAGTATCATGCTACCAAGATCATTTTCTTACTAAACGTAAACCGATAATTTCTTTTGATATGAATTTGTTAGATTTACATTTACTCTTCGTTCAATACGATTAAATACAGTGGCGGCACAAGGCAACACGAACTATAGGAGCATTGGCATAGCCAGGATGTTGTTGTTTTTTGGGATGGAGAAGAAGACGGGGGGGGGCTGAACCAGTGACCGAAAATTTGAAAAGCAAAAAAAGTCATCGGTCCAAAAGCGGGATGTGGGGGTGGGGGAGGGAAGTTGCATAAGTCGTTGCGAAGTCGTGCATTTTTTTAGATTTGTTTTGACCTGGTTGCTTTTCTTTCAAAGTTCATGTAATACTTTTATTCTCTTTTTCCTCCTTTTTGATGTCTTTCTTGTTTTCATTTTGGTATTTATTGGAGGGTGGGGGAGGGAGGAAGGCTAGGCCCTCTAGGTGTCCCTCTGGCTACATTAATGACTAGGAGGAACATTGGCAGACCTACCCCAACCTCTCGACTTTTTTTTAAGGGAAAAAGTATTTCAAATCTCAACATTTTCGAAGACTAAAAGTTTCTAAAAGGACCT
Organism: Chiridota heheva; assembly: GCA_020152595.1. Lineage (NCBI taxonomy): Eukaryota > Metazoa > Echinodermata > Holothuroidea > Apodida > Chiridotidae > Chiridota > Chiridota heheva. Next base: position 2,562,461 of record JAIGNY010002796.1, on the reverse strand, counting down.
TATCATCTTGTCGATCCTGTTTCCTGATACTTAGTTCAGGGATCAATCATCATCACATTCTTAACAATTGTTAATGTATTTAATAGAAAATGTATTTACCTTTTTTTAACCATGAAATTATTTTTCCTCTAATTTTTTTTTTTAGATGGTAAATATGATAACCCTTACTAGATTCTGTTTTACTATTTAAGCCATAAAACTCGCCGGACAAAATATGATATAAAATACATCAAGACTTTGAGGAATTTGAGGCTGTGATGTCACAAATAATCAAATTTCACACGTTTCTACACAAACTATACCAACCTCTAAACTTAAGTTTTTGCTAACGGAATACAAATTTTGAATGCTTTCTGCATCATTTTATTTCTTTTGAAGACCTTTTTCATATAAGGTGGACTTGTCTGACCTCTGAATTAATCCTTTATGGAGAGAATATGCACGGCTACAAGTTTATTGTTATCTCTGTGTCACCTCTGCTGAGGTATAACAAATGTGAAGATGGCAACAAAAAATGAGCACGATTCAGATGTAGCATGTAAAAAAGTGAGACAATAGTAAAGAACAATCATACAACGAAACGATTGTAAAAAAAAAAAATGAAATTGTGGTAGCGCTGGCGATAGTCACCAAAACGAAATGGAGCAAAGAAGGAAAACAAAAACATGGCTAGGCTAAGTAGCAATCAAAGTTGGTAAAAAGAATAACAAAAGATTATTTACAATATTTACAGCATGGATGGAAGATGGTGGTCAAAGGACTAAAAACACATTTATACATATATATATATATATATATATATATATATATATATATATATATATATATATATATATATATATATATATATATATATATATATATATATATATATATATTTATATATACATATATATATATATATATATATATATATATATATATATATATATATATATATATATATATATATATGTATATATATATATATATATATATAGATATATAGATATATATATATATATATATATATATATATATATATATATATATATATATATATATATATATATATATATATATATATATATATATATATATATATATATATATATATATATATATATATATACATATATATATATATATATATATATATATATATATATATATATATATATATATATATATATATATATATATATATATATATAAAGTAATGAATCCTTTAACCACGTGTGGTTTAGGGATGATATACATATTATCATGTGTGATATCCGCTTCGGCAGTAGCTGATCAAATAAAGGACATACCAGTTTTGTGCAAGATATGCTTGACCTTACAAATCCATGATGAAGAGTACATACTAGTATCATGCAAAGATCGTAGAAGCTTGTGTAATAATAATATTACACCAAAATTGATGATCCGCATTTCAATCGGGTTTTTTGAATACATTTTTAAGCATGTGTCTGCCAAGCTCACCTAGGACCATGAAGTTCGGCGTACTTTTATTAAGTTTTAAAGTTTGCTCACAAAATTCCAAGTGAAACTTTTCACTCGGGAAAATGTCTCCAATATCCCATACTTTACTGCCATACAGGAGAATGGAAAGAATAATTGATCAAACTTGTGATTCTTTTGGTTTGCACTTGCGCAACATACATAAGACATGACGAAATGTGTTGTCCTTATTCATCGTTATTTACATGTCAACATAGTTGAAAAAGATTGTTTGGAGGAAGAAAAAAAATCATCTTAATATGCTTTGGTATTTGTAGGTACTCTAATATGCTTTGGTATTTGCAGGTACTTTAATATGCTTTGGTATTTGTAGGTACTCTAATATGCTTTGGTATTTGCAGGTACTTTAATATGCTTTGGTATTTGCAGGTACTTTAACATGCTTTGGTATTTGCAGGTACTTTAATATGCTTTAGTATTTACAAGTACTTCAATATGCTTTGGTATTTGCAGGTACTTTAATATGCTTTGGTATTTGCAGGTACTTTAATATGCTTTGGTATTTGCAGGTACTTCGCTACTGGCCTGGAGGTCATTACCATGCACACTATGATTCTGCCAATGTTGATGAACATACGGTTTGTAGTCATACCAGACGTTATCTGAGTTTAGCTGCTCAAGAAAAGTCGCCCATTGAAAGAGAATGCAGGTCAGTCGTATTTCTTATTCTTTTAACTCACTCAATGGACCCACAAAATTATATATGTTTTAAGTATATCTTCCTTTCAATGTTTAAAGGAGCACTAGACCGTAAAGTGAGAGCGTATTTTTAGGGGTTCCTCAAAAATTCGAATGCTTATATAGCACGCAATGGCATAGCAATTTTCTGGTTAATATTGATATTCAAGTGACTGTTGCTCTCACGTCGTCTGTGGGCTATGGAGGCATGGAGTTTATTGATCTGTTGTGGATAATATGTCTGAAATTCGCAAAAACGAGGGCCCTCACTTTACGGTCTAGTGCTCCTTTAAATTGGAGTTATGCATTGTTGTCATTTAAAGAACTCGTGACATGTAGAGGCAACTTGAGCTTTATCGATTTGAAATTTACATTGGACCTCCCATGCAGCCATGAAATCCCACCAAAATAGGTCAATAACTGACCATTTACAGCATTTTCCATTTTGGGGGCTCATTGCTCAATAAATTGTGACATAGGCAGATGAACACATCGCCCAAAGTTGATGTAAATCCTCTGTTTTTTAATCCTCTCGAAAAAATATTTGTAAGGTCAACATCTGATTCAATTCGAAAATTTTGAAACTTTATTATACCTCTGCGGCAACAGGTAATCAGCAATGAAGTATAATTTATAAACTGGCTTAAATTAAAGTACACGTTCTAAAGAATCACTGAAGGATATTGAGCAGTGTTTATCTGATGGCTTCACGAAGTCTTAATTCTAAATTATTGAAATTTTGGTTGACCATATCTCAAAAAACTATTCAAATTTTTTCAAAAATGTCAAGGACATTTTACTCAGAATGTAGCCTGATGTTGTTTCGCATAATACTACATGTCACTCAACCTTCAAGGCAGCACAACAAACGAGACAAATTTGGACATGCCTCTCTTTCTGTTTCTGACTCAACTCAGTACAAACCTAACTCGACATGTTTTAGTTATAGTTATTACCATTGCCGCATGCACTGACTTGGTGAACATTTCGGTACAATATACATCAGTGGTACAATCTTTGTTGTTCCGAGTTGGTCACTACCTGCACCATCTAGCCGAAAAGTATAGTTTGAAGTTAAATAATAAGATGAAAGTGAAAACTTCCGCCCCAGCTACTACCTACTACTCCATAACCATGGGCGTCTGTATGAGATATTAATTGGTAGGGCAACATAAATGCATGTGCTGACATGCATAGGGACAATTTATGAACATCCTTTTAATTATACATAGAATGATTCAAGCCCCAAAACAATGATTAACAATTTTATTTTATTTATTATTTTTTATTATTTATTTATTTATTAATTAACATTATTTTTTGTTGAAGAGGGATGGGGGTAAGCCCCTTGCCCCTATTGTGAGCTGCCCATATATATTACATACAAATGGCCCGTGATGGAACATTAAACTTCGACAAACCGTCTCATTTTCTCATATCTTGTAATTCAAATAGCGAAATACGCTTCATCATAACTGAGGCTTGATTATCAAACTAAGTCTTTGGAATGTTGTAAGCTCTTCATCCAGAGAATTACTGAACAAATGTCCCCGAAGTTTTATTCTATTGTATCGTATAAGCAGGGAGTTGCAAGCTTGCGGGACTTTTGTATAGTTTGAACAATAGTCACGCATCAAAAATGGCTCACAACGATGAGAAACGTTCATCAACAGATAAATACGATCAATGGGCTCGCCGGTGTAACAGGAGTTCTGACCTCCAGAAATTATGTTAGGCCAGACAAAATCCCACGGAAAAAAGTAACAAAATCTTATAGGAGATTTTGACCCCTAAGGATGTGTACCCCCCCCCCTTCCCTACACAGCCTCGGGATATTCTATCCGCTTGGAACTTCTGTCCTTCTGGAACTTCTGTTCGGCATGATCGAAGATTTTGTCCCTAAAGTTGTGAAAGGAATTAGTGTTTTGGTTATAGTAACACACTCATGGAAAGAAGCTGCTGTTACACCGGAACCTTTATCTTAGAGAACCAAAATACATTGCCTTTCTAGATGCTTGTTGAACAACTAAAATAAATTAAGGATATCCGAAACTATGACGTGCTCCAAACACATCCTTTTTGCTAATATTTTCCATGCAATGTTTTTCTTGAATGCAGATATTTGACAGTAGTGTACTATTTGAACGACGTTGAGGAAGGGGGTCAGACCGCTTTCCCGGTAGCAGACAACGAAACAGAATACTCTTCTGAAGTATGTATATTCCTTGAATCACGTATGTTATCATTATTGGTTTTCTGTTAAAAGATAACTACAGGATAGTCTTTACTCTCAAACCCGTCGAGGACCAAGGAATGGGGGAGGCTGGTTTGGAAAAGGGACCCCTAAATTTGATTTCTATGCAATTAATTGCGAATGAGCAATATTAAATTCAGATGCAGGTGTGTGTTTATGTTTGAAGATGTCCGCTCTCCATCCCCAAAACCTGAATAAAAGAATAAAATAAAAAAAACTGATAAAATCATCTCGCACTCTAAAATTTACAGTTACACCTTAAGTCCACAGTTCTGGCTATGTCATATACAGGGGACAAGTGCCTCACTCTTCACTTTCTGATATACCATTCGTGGCAACATACACTGTCATATACAGTCATACCCCTAAAAGTTAATGTGGTGACCTTTGGTTTACCTCAATGTGATTTTTTTTTATTCATTTTTTATTAAACGTGCCTCGAAATCGCGGGTCTTAGCTACATGGCTTTATGCAACATAATCTGATAACCAGAAGAAATTCTCACATTTTATTTACTTATGTCTTCATCTTAGACTGCAGCTTGGATACTAGCAACACAGAAGCGACAAGTGTATGATTTATCAGCAAGGAGATGTAATCTGAGCAATATCGTGGTGTCCCCTAAGAAAGGAAAGGCAGTTTTATGGTACAATCACGTACGAAATCCACAAACAGGTAAAATGCGCAATTTCATCTTGAAAGTTCATTATATTAAATGGTAAATATGAATATGATGACTACGCGACGGTCATTTACAGAGTAAAAGAACACAAAATGAAAGGTTAACTATTAACAAATAAACAGACACTGGTACCAAATACATCGCATATCTTGTGCCATGAGAGGGTCACAAAATATACTTTGCCTACCAAAAGTGGGGGAGGGGACAGGGAATCATAAAATGACACCAACATACAAACAATCAACATACAAAAGATAAAAATATGCAAAACCTCGGGGAGGGGTGAAATCCTCACCTTGCACTTTAAATCCAACCTATACCTCGTGCTTTGTTACTAGCAACACAAATACGTCACATGTGAGCAAAGCCTATTTCATACACATAGATATTTGAAGAAATGTCTTCCGTACAAACAAAACGTTTAATTGATATTTATCAAAACTTGTTAAAAATGTGAGGGCGTGCCACCACTATTCACATACCGGAGACTTTCATCATCAGCTGATCAGTCATTTTCACACAAACCGCTGACATCTTTAAAACTCTTTTCCCGTCTTTTCCAAACGGAACAAAAAGTATATATATATATATATATATATATATATATATATATATATATATATATATATATATATATATATATATATATATATATATATATATATATATATATATATATATATATATATATATATATATATATATATATATATATATATATATATATATATATATATATATATATATATATATATATATATATATATATATATATATATATATATATATATATATATATATATATATATATATATATATATATATATATATACATATATATATATATATATATATATATATATATATATATATATATATATATATATATATATATATGTATATATATATATATATATATATATATATAAGTAGATAGATAGATATATATATATATATATAAATATATATATATATATATATATATATATATATATATATATATATATATATATATATATATATATATATATATATATATATAATATATATATATATATATATATATATATATATATATATATATATACATATAAACATATATATATATATATGTATATATATATATATATATATATATATATATATAAGTAGATAGATAGTAGATATATATATATATATATATATATATACATATATATATATATATATATATATATATATATATATATATATATATATATATATATATATATATATATATATATATATATATATATTTATGTATTTAGCTCCTTTGTTGTATTTTATACACGATTTGACTGATGAAAACGAGTTATTGCATTATTTTGTACTGCTGAATGATCGTTGCTACGTAGGGAATCATTGATGCCATGAGTTCTTCACTATTTACAAAATAAACATTCTTGTATGAACACGATAGCTTCTGTTCACTAACCATCTTGATGAACTAACTATAAAGGCTAGATATCGTGGTAACGTGGAGATGAATTAAAGGTTTCTGATTGGTGAAAATATTTAAGAAAATACTGACAAGTCAATTAGGGACGTCACTATATATCAGATTTTTTATTGTGACGTGTCAAGCAATTTCCTTGGGACGAAATTACCCATCTAAAAACAGGTTTACTGGTTTATGGACGTCTAGAGTTGAATAAACTACTAGAAATAGTTGAAAAATTCAAGACTGACCAACTTAAAGACCCGCTAACACAGATTCCAGGGGTGCATCTAACTTTTTTGGAATAAAATAAATTGCTGGCCCGTGAAGTACATTTTTTTCTCCAAAATATGGTCAAAATAGCGGTCTTTAAAACTGTTCAGAGGCGAAATTCTACCGAAGATCAAAAACAACGGTTGCTTCAAAATTTGGGCCTTTTAACAAAATGTATGGACCTTTTAGTAAAAATTCTGGCCCTGTTTACCTTTTGGGGAGCCTCGCTGGTGTGGTCGAAAGACCTGGTCAACCCTCATGCATGGCTTCACCCATGGATTTTCAGGGAAGAGACAAGAAAAACAAAACATTAAAGAACTCTGATATAATCCTTATTTCATACGATAGAATTAAGAATAACAAATGTACTGACCAAGTTTCATAACTCCCAAAGCAATCTAACGCATTTTGTGTAAATATTAACAACTTTGTTGCTACTACTAAATAGTACCATGGGAGCTGCCATCTTGATTTCAAGACATGCAGATTATGATGTCATCAGCCCAGCAGGATGTTGGAATGCTTTGTATTTCTTTATAACCTGCTTCAAGTTTTTTAATTTATGAATAATTGTTTTTCTTCTGTAAATGTCCAAGAATATTTTTGTGTTCACATGAAATTATCAAAACATGCTGTTACAACTTTGTGTCACACCATTTTGGAATAAAAACGTTAAACACAATTATAAAGAAATATATTATAATCCTTACGTCCTTGTTTAGGAAATTAAGTCATCATTCCCAATATTTCAATACAGAATTGAACAATATTACATGAAATAATGATTGCATCAAACTTTTAGTCTCCTTTAATGTAAAGGAGAACAATAAAATAATCATAAGATTGAAAATGCCATATATCTATTTTGTGTTTTACAGGGTGGATGGGGCACATGGATGTTTCTTCCCTTCATGGTGGTTGTGATGTTGTGAAGGGTCAAAAATGGCTTGCTAATAATTGGATTACTATCGATCCTGATTACGAACTGTAAGTATAGTATCCATAATAGGCACGCACTGCTTATATGTGTTCCTCTTTAAAATTGTCATTGTGAAATTTTCGAGTACTTGAGTATGGGTCAATAATGGGTCAATGAAGAACATACAACACTGTGAAACTCAAAAACCTGAAAAGGGCATGGGCCTATACCTTAAGTCAACTTTGGTTATAGTACTGTAAACATAAGCACAATAAAAAAAAATATTGTCTCAAGATGTGTCAAACTAAATGTATATTTGTGTTTTGTCTTTTTAAGTATAAGAATGTTCCAATAAAGACACTTTTGATATATGGGGTCACGTAGCCTACCTTGTGTGTTCCCATTCTCAGAGCCTCTATTGGTCCCACCCACATCGATCCACAATCAGACTATACACAGACAGCATTGGCTTGCGCAGACCCACATATTGATTACATTTTTTTTTTTTGGCTCTTCATTTTTTTCAGGCAAAAGAAATATATTAGGGAGAATGAGAGGAAATATTCACCGCCAAACAAACAACATGGTGCCGACTCAGTGAAAGCAGCATTGCGTGAAGAATTGTAAAACTATCTAAAATAGTATTGCAACATATTAGAGAAGCAGTAATGTGCCCGATGAGTCTTTCACTTTGGTGAATGCTGATGATTTATTATGAAGTAGGCGTACAAAAGTATATAAGTTTACATTTTATTCAATTTTCTCGATCCAAACTTGAATATACAGGTACTTAAAGCTGACGCAATACACAATTTGGGTCATAGAAATAAAACACTTGTTCCAGAGGAATTTTTACATTACAATCAATCTGTCTGCCCAGGAAAATGCTGGACATGCCTGTCAACAAAGACCCTTTGAAACTCTTGCCACTTTGAGAAAGGTCCCAAAGAACCTTTAAAATACCAGATTACCGACGTCTGATCGATTCATGAAATGTATTGTACCAAATTGCAATCTGATGATTACACTTCCGTGGTTGCGGCTTTACCAATAATACCAGTAGTCGATTATTATTGGAAGTGATTGTTTTTGCCGAAATCTATTAGTTGTTGGTATTTGTTCAAACTGTTGTTGCATTTTCCCAAAACTTTTTCGCAGTTGTAGTTAGTACCGTACTTAACGTAATATTGCGACGTAATAAGCGCCCGGGCGCTTACGAAAATAAAATTGCACCACTTGTTTAAGCCCGAAATTTCTTCTAAATAAACGCCAAGTCTTCAAATTAATCATGTTATCAGTCACAAAATGTTGGGTGGGCGCTTATTAGAGCCAGAGCACCTAGTACGTCGAATACGGTAGATGTAACTTTTAAGCTTAGAAAAAAAAAATTGCCATCATACCGACTTTCAATTTCTTATTGAGGAAATAAAAATCAGCTATATTTGCTAAAGACCTTAAATAATGGACAGATAGGTGATTTTTAAATCATCATAAGATATAAAAGACAAATAGATAGATAGGACTGATAGAAATGCGAAACCACTCTGGCATCCTGTCTCCTCAGGGAAATAAGTTAGTCTGTACATACAGACATAGAATCTCGCAAACACTTGTAGTTATGTACTAGCGCAAAAGACCGCATGAATTGGTTTGCTATATCGTATTTATCAGGGTCCATTTTACTTGAACGATCCAAATTCCTTGCAGTTACCCCATTCTTCATAATTCTGTTCGTTTTACTGTTCTCTTTCATATGACAGAATAAGATCAACAATAAATTTATATCATTAAAGTAGAAATAGTTCATAACATGATCATTCTTAGATTTTATATTACAGTATGATTTGGACAAGCAAATACATAGTTTATCATTTTTTTTCTTTTAAAAATGTGCTTGATTTTCATGGTACATTTCTTTTTAAAATCTTAATCTTTTTAAACATATTTGAAATAAAAAATGTACATCTATGTGGTTATATATGTCTTGATAAGGTTGTGTTAATTAATATTATCCATTAAAATTGCATATAGACTAATAGACCAGAGAATTGCTATAGAACATCCTTGCTTAGACTATACTATGTAACAATGCAATAAGGCTGTACCAGTGTGTCATATTTTGGGACTAAATGTGCAATTTATTGATCTTAAAGTTTGTGAAATTTCAATATTGCTATTCGTAAATACTTTTAATTAATTATTTTTTATTTTAAGTTTTCGTACTTAACTTTTCTGTTATTAGGTTATCATGATATTATTTATACTTTATATTTTCATTTCTTATTATGATTCTTACTCATCTTAGTTTACTCATCTGTCATTTTTGTACCCTTTTATATTTCCAAGAAATGTTTTATATTTGGCTGAAATAAATGATAAAGAGTAAAAAGTTTACAGAATGACGTCATCAGTAAAAATCGGCTGTAAAATAGCTATCTCGTGAAACATGAATTGACAAAGATATTTATACTTTGTTCGAGATATTTATTTTATAGTACGAGAAACCCCTCACAAAATATCCAACACACAGCGGCACAAAATGGATGGATCAGTATCAACCTACAGTTCAGGTTCAGAAATAAATTGTCACGATTTTTGAAATTCAGCATTAAGAAAATTCAAGTACCAAATTTCCCCACGACATATTTCAATTTAACAGTTTAACGGTTGGGGGAGGGTTTGCGTTGCTAATCACTGCATCGATCCACATTACAAACTTTCAAGTTAACAAATCAGAGCGAAGCCAAGAATTTAAATTTCAGACACCTTTTGGCAGTTACTTCAGAATCGCTTGCAATCCTTCAAACAGCTGAACTAATCTGTCTCAGCAAAGGAAATTTGCATAAGAAAAGGTTTTAAGCTGATGACATCATAAACGTGTATATTTTCTTAAACAATTCAAGCAGCTGTAAATTTCTCTTAACCAATTTGAAGGATTTTTTATCAGCTTTGACTTATCTGCTTATCTCTAACAGTCCGTTCTAAGGTGACAAATGATATTGATTATTCCGTATAACAATTTCAAAATTAGAGCTTGACTAAGTCCAGGGAAAGGACTGCTAAAGCTACGTTGTTATCAGGTTATTCTTCAAAGTGTCATCACAAATCTTCGTGCAATACTGGTTTTATGTCATGTTGTGGGTCTCTACTCTGACTTCCTTTGGAACCATTTCTTCTCCTTTGGATCCTCCTCTCATAATCCTCAATATATTTCTTCTGTCTGAAAATGTCCAAAACAAAAACGAATTGTTTATGACAGCATGATAGCTATGGTTGTAGCTTTACTGTTCGTGTACATAAGTGGCCAGGAATTGATTAGTACAGGGATACCAAGAAAAGTATCCTCCATGACTAATCCGAAAAAAAAAAAAAAAACATAAAAATACAAATACTGTATACAACTTGGTTTCACTCAAGGTTGAAGCTATTGTTAATTACAACACAATAGCCAAAAACGTTACAAAATATTGGACGATATTTTCTTTTCTTTAGATTTTGTCAGCGCGTTGACGTTCAGCATCAAAGCTTCTTCTTAAGCATGACCCCTAAAACAAAACAAACAAAAAACAAAAAAACTCATAGATCAGCTATTGGTCTGTTGGTTCGGGTGTGTTCGGAACGGAATAGAAAAACGTTGGAAACTTAATAACGTTCTGAATATCATCAAGTAATGGAATGCTTTATATTTGTTTGAACAGTTGTGGCTCTTGAGTTGGAATTGAAAAGATTTTAATTAAAGGTATAGGCACCGCCTTCAACCGCCAAGAGTATTCAATTCTGAGTTTAATGGTTTTTGAATTTTGAAAATAGCACGTGTAGTTTTCAAGCTATGAGTAATCAAAGTTTGATTATTTTTTAATTTATTGAAACATTGTGAGGTATGAACAGGAAAATGCTTTCAAAGTTTGATTTTTTCATATTTCTTCCCTTAATTTCAGACCTTGCCCTTAAAAATGTTCAGTTTGAAGTTGGTAGGGGTATGGAAAAGATTAAATCCTCTTCATTAGGATTATCTTCGCTTTTCCCAAGAGAAATGGCTGAGTGTTAAAAAACAATGGATTTACATCAGAGAATAGAGACTATGTCCTATTCCTACATCACAGGAGTAACACAAAAATGTATATCTTCAAAAACCTGTTAAATAGTCCATTTTTAACCGAGTTTGATGAAATGTTTTGCTTTCTTTTTGTTTTGTAGGTGATTTCAAATCAATTTAGCTAATATTGTCTCTACCAGTCCATATACCTTTAACAAAGAAAGATATTTATCGACACACCATTTCAAAGGCTAAAACTTGTGAAATCAAGGAAGAAAAAGAATAAGAAAGGAAAACGGAGGCGCATGTTGTCGAAACGAAATATATATATACATATATATATATATATATATATATATATATATATATATATATATATATATATATATATATATATATATATATATATATATATATATATATATATATATATATATATATATATATATACATATATATATACATATATAAATATATATATACATATATATATATATATATATATATATATATATATATATATATATATATATATATATATATATATATATATATATATATATATATATATATATATATATATATATATATATATATATATATATATATACACACACACATTCCAATATAAGCATAAATATCCAGAGTATATTACACATTTCATATTTATTGTTAAAACTTCTATTAACCTGTTGAAACAAATTTGTAGCTGTTTAAAGTAAGACATTGAGATACATATACTGAGTGACATAAAAAAAAAAAGGAGGGGTGAGGGGGAGGATACACAGGTCAGGCTGGTTCATAGAACTTCAATGCATGCATTACACAAATACTACGGATTGTACTTACAATTCGTAATCTGGATCGATACCAATCCAATTATTAGCAAGCCATTTTTGACCCTTCACAACGTCACAACCACCATGAAGGGAAGAAACATCCATTTGCCCCATCCACCCTGTAAAACGGAAAATAGATGCCATTTTCAACTTCATAATAAACTTTCATGAACACAGTTTTATTAAATTGGTCTTGTCGTCTCCTAAGTCCCGAGGGAGATAGAAGAAGAAGTATTGCAATGCAAATGTAATACTTTCGATCATGTTTTTCAAAAGATTAAGATGAAAAATTCCATATAAGGGTTAACCATGTATATAAAAAGTTACCAGAATTGTAACAAAACAGTTGTAGGCATCGACGCAAGCGTTACCTAAACGTAGACTAGATAGCTAGATAGTTACTTGATTCTAGCTGTTCAGACGGTAAGTCGATTCAAAATACAAATGCTTTTTTTTTTTGCTTTTTAATTATGGTTAAATACAAAAAAAACAATATCTTATTTGTTATCATCAATCATTTCATGATTACATTTTAAGATTAAACCGTGATACAATTTGAATGCGAGGTGCAATTGCTCAGTTTTGCTCGTACCGGGTTCGATTGCCGTTGCGAGCACTGTATTGTGTCCTTGAGCAAGATATTATACTCTATTTGCCCCAGTCCACTCAACTGTAAAATGAGTACCAGCATTGCTGTAGGGGGAGGGGGCGGGGAGGGGTTAACCTGCGATGGATTGGCGTTATGTTCAGGGAGAGTCATGTGCTCATATCTGCTTGCGCCATGGAAACCGGGCATAAACACCCATAATGGCTTTGATAGATTTAACGTTTTTAACTTAACATTTGAATAATAAAGAGGTAGATTACCTGTTTGTGGATTTCGTACGTGATTGTACCATAAAACTGCCTTTCCTTTCTTAGGGGACACCACGACATTGCTCAGATTACATCTCCTTGCTGATAAATCATACACTTGTCGCTTCTGTGTTGTTAATATCCATCGTTCACCCTACAATGAAAATTTAAGAAAGTACAAACAATGTGTTGTATTACTACGTGGAGAAATGTAGATTAAAATTGTTGTGATATAGTTAGGGCCTGCGAAGGGGCCACATAGTAAAAAGGGTGTCACATAGATTAAAGCGGTTTGGTTGTTAGTACATGTGAAGGGTGATACCCATGCATGAATGATATAAAGCAAGGAAAGAGGCAGTGGTCCTGACTTACAGGCCCCATTTATCGCGAGTTAGAATGGGCTGATTTTTAAACAGGCTCTTTATCCCGAGCTATTCCTTAACACAGATTGAAGACTGTATCACACAAAACAAGCAAACATTATGTACTCATGTAATTTTCCCTTTTCTTTGTGGTGATGTGATCACGGAACTGTTGATCTCATCACCATACCCGACCCAGTACTTTCTACAGAACGTTTAATTCTGAATCTTGTCGACATCCGTCACGATTGCTAATCATTGTAACGTTTTGATGTTTAAGTCATCTTTGTTATATAGTTAAAAAAATTGTAAGGCCCGAAGTCCACGCGAAAGACCCTTATGAAAGCTGGAGCAGAACATTTTCACTATCTTTGTCTCTGTTCTTTTCGCTTGTTTTAGATAGCAACGAAATGCAGATTAATCTCGCGCAATAAGATTTGCTTCGAATATTTCAAGAAACAGTTTATCTTGTTCAATCTGTGGTTTAACTTGGTTAAAGTATTTCAAATGCTTGAAGAAGACAGACATACTTCAGGTGAATACCCTGTTTTGTTGTCTGCTACCGGGAAGGCGGTCTGTCCTCCTTCCTCAACATCGTTTAAGTAGTACACTACTGTCAAATATCTGCACTGAGAAAAAGAATGGTCATAATTATCTTCAGCAAAATCATATTTTGTCTTGCCCCTAATTCATTTCCGTAGATTAGCAGACCTTGCACTGTTAAAACACTAGGTAAAATTTGTGTTGGTTACAAAAATGTATCAAACCTGTTGGTCGAATATTGCCCAATATATGTGCAAAAGAGCGATTGAAATTAATTTACCAGCAAAAGGTAAATCTCATTGTTATGTTAACTCGACGGTTGGTTTAAATATTGTTTATACAAATGGTTGGGCAAATTGAACACACTCGCGCTACTGCTTGACGCAAACGCGCTATATCAGTATATATATATATATCAGTATATATATATATATAAAAAAAAAATATATATATATATATATATATATATATATATATATATATATATATATAAATATATATAAATAGATATATATATAAATAGATATATATATATATATATATATATATATATATATATAAATAGATATATATATATATATATATATATATATATATATATATATATATATATATATATAATATATATATATATATATATATATATATATATATATATATATATATATATATATATATATATATATATATATATATATATATATATATATATATATATATATATATATATATATAGCAGGCAATGCAATGTAAGCAGAGAGGCATGGAAGTTCAAGTCGAAAGTTTACTGGCAAGCTGGGAATGAGATATTCCTGTAATAATCAAATACATGGAAGGTGATAATTCTATGTTCGAAGTACTTAAATTAGAAAGGGTTTGCTTGCCTACGTTAAGCTAAGCGTACGGTATACGCTAGGCTGCTATGTTAATTCATAACATTACCAGATTACAGTATGTCAATTTATGACAATTTTTGCTTAACTTATCAATTGTTAATTAAAGGGCCTAACGTAGTGTAGTAGGCCCAAGCCCATCATTTACTAACTTACTCTAGCCCTACATCCCGAGTCCTGGCCTGACGTATGTTAAAACGTTATATATGTTTTAATTATTTGGTTGTTATTTGCCCAACTGTTTAGGTTGCTGAATTAATACCCAACGTTAGGTAAAAATTTGGTCAAATTTTAAACATTATTTTTAAAAGTGTAAGGGGCACGATGCCCCACCTGGACACCCCTTGGGTTATAATAAATTAATCGTTATTGATGGGCGTTTTCGTTTTCATTGTGAACCACTTTGACATGTCTTGTAAGTCAGTCCGGCAGCATGCTTATCAATGGGAACAAAAATGTTTATATTAATGGGAACATTTTGTTACATGGAAGCCGCCATTTTGTGATATTTCCCATGATCCTTTGCTATCCTAATGTTAAAAGCTTATGCAATGCTACATTTTTCACATTTGTAATACGTCTGGAAAAAAACTTTGCTAGGGAAAACTTAAAACTCATGAAAATACCTTCATTTCTGTCATGGCTGCAACTTTTCTACTCCCATTTGATATGTTCACCACGACGTTTTCGAAACATTAGATGAAATAGACAATAACGCTAGGCTTTTAGGCGCGAAACGGCCATTTTGAAAATTATAATGTTTTTTAAAACAATGATTTTTAATATTTTAAGTACATGAATTAGAAACCATGACATTTTATTGCAGCATCCGAACAATATGGCTGCATGACTTCAATATTCTCGTGTGTTATATATGTTCCTATTAATAGGCATGCTTCTGGACTGTAAGTACATGTGCTCAAAACTTTTCAGGTCCCAATCGATTTGTTCAGTGGTCAACCTTCATCAAGAGGACATTAGAAGGAACAGAGTGCTAAAACAAACAGAATAACTGCTATTTCATATCATCATTTCTGCCAAAAGTGTCACGTGTATATGATGATGGGTTTTATTGAAGATAGATTAAACTTTCTTGAAAATTTATAATCATATTGGATAAACACTTTCCATAAAGCTTTTCCTAATAGGATTTGAAACTTACAGTTTTAAATTATATTAAAAAATTGTTCTTTCTTTCATTTTCAATCTGTGTAAAGCCAACATCTTTGGCAAAATTGCTCCAATAATTGAAGGTCGCCTGCACATGCATGTGAAGCGTGATGCATTATGAGTAATGTTCTTGATAACATCAACGATTTTAAGGTCTGAGTGATCCATAGGAATATAATGATGAACTCTGTTGGTGAGTGAAGCCAAAATGTATTTCTGATTTCCCCATTGACTCCAATGATAACGAATGATAAAAGTTACTCTATTTATAAAAACTGTCGCTTCGTGTTTTTTTTTTATGTCGTACTAGCACAAAAAGTGAAAATTTTGACGGGTTTGGGCGGATTTTTTAACCTTAGGCTATGCAAATCGGCAAAATAGATCCAGCCTATATAGTCACGGTAGCTTCGTGTGGTAGAGGAAAATAGAAATTTGGATTTTACATTTGTGCAGCGTCCAAAACGCACGGCCTTTGCATATTGTTTAAAACTTTGCATGGTGAGGTTCTTCCAAATTTTAAGTAGGCCGGGCCAATTTTGCCGATTTTCATGGCCTAATGTTATAAAATCGATCAAAAATTCCAATTTTGTGTTAGAAAGGCATATGTTTTTCTCGACGACAAAATATTACCTAGTAGAATACCAAGTGAGTTACATAACATATCTGGAACAGAAAAAAATCGAAGAGGCAATTTATTAAACAAATTGACGTTTATAATTCGTTATCATTGGAGTCAATGGGGAAAATCTCAATTTTCGTGACTTTCATCAATACATGTTAGCTTTACTTGCTAACACAGCGGTCAATGGGAGCTCGGCATTCTCCGTTATATTTACTTCTATGCTGTGATCACAACTATATAGCTGGCCAATTGTGGAAAATATTTTGGTATATGCAAAACTTAGGTGAGTGACCCGGAGTGGGGAGGGTTTTACTGAATTCACAGGATTGGGTGTGCCTCCTGAAGGGAGAGCAACGGTTCGCAAGTTGTTGAA
>JAIGNY010002796.1:2492500-2537500 GCA_020152595.1 Chiridota heheva | reverse complement strand
TCGGGAATCTGTTATTTCTCTAAAAACCCTTTTATTTTTTTCAATATTAACTCGAAAGCATATACCTACCTTGAAAGGATATTAAATAACGTCTTATCGTTTTCATTTAGAGCAAGTCCAGTTGTCTCGCTTATTCTCGCACGACCAATCCATTCAGAATCATCATAATTTTTGTTGGCTTTTAACCAAGTCTTGATTCCACGGGTTTTCTTCGGAATTCTTATAAACTCATTTAGTTCAATAAAACTATCTGAGTTTGGATCTAATTTCACTTCTGTCATTAGTTTATCAAGTTTTATATGTGTTAGAAAATCCAACGATTCAAATCTTTTGCTATCTTTCAAAGATGATATAAATTCATTTGCATTTAATTTTCTGTCTTTGTTTTTGTCGTATAAAGTGAAAGTTTCTTTGTTAAAAAACCAATGGACGGTTTCCTTATCTATATGATCAGGTTCCTCTAATAGATATGTAGAACTCGTGTGCATTCCTTGCTTCATTGATTGTTCTATTATGTAGTCACATTCTTCTGGAGTGAGAAAATCTGGTATTTCTGCAAAAAATGCGAAATGTATTTTAACAACACGTAAAAATAGAAACATTTTTTTCACCCTCAAGTACAATATTTTTGATACAATAATTTTCATCATTTGATCAAATGATGAATTTAGAATACTTTAGAACTACTAGAAATAACTCAATTAGAAATATTTAGTCTGAGAAAATATACTGAGAAAGTTTTCAGAGTCGAACACTATTTTACTAAAAACACAATGATCTTTTTAATAAATAATTAAACCAAATGGCAGCCGGTACTTTAAACTTTTAATCGCTCTTCCCAACTGATAAAATTCCGAGTTACTTACCAAATATCGGTGGTCTTTTGGAACGAGTAATCATACGTAACGTTCTGCCACTATCGACATGGAGCTGTCTCACAAATCCAACCTATGAAAAACGCAGAAGGTATCAAATAATGTTGACACTCTTTGATAAAACACTGAATTTTTCTTTAATGGTGATTCCATCTAGATTTTCACAAAATTCAAATCTCTTACAAAATGTCTTGAACCATATTTACCATTATATCTGTTTTATATTGAATTTCAAACGAGACTTCAAAACATTTCTTGAAATTGACCTCCATGCCTTAATTTGGCCAATAGGAATGAAAGAAATGACATCTTTGGATTCACTCTTCACTCTTGTGGTTCCTTTTACTGCCCTATATCATATATGTTTGACCACTGAAAAAGTCATTTAGATAAGCCAACTTTTAAAACTGGCATACGCAGAACTGTTTCTCTTCCACAAAACATAAGGTTGTTATTATGTGCCACTGCAGGGTAAAATAGCCATTTAAGACTGTAAGATGGTGACAAGATTTTTCAGTTCTCTATACTCAGATACGCCCACTTAAGTTTATATCATCTGCCTACTAAGGCGAGTTTTACAGTTTTCATCATGGAGTTGTTATTTCGGAATTGATATGCGTTTATTTTGAAATAACAGCTCCCATGGAGCTGTTATTTGGGGAATCAATATGTTGTTATTTAGGAATCAACAGAAGGCAACATAGAATTTGTTTAATGCTTTCAAAAATTCACTAAAGTATTTCAGGAATCAACGGACCTTTAGAGAAATACGGTTCCACAAAACACATTTTGAAAGCTGGAATGGTGGATACAAGTAAACGCTAAAATATCATATACGTAATGGTTAATAAAAGCGCTTTTATTTTCTGCGATTTTCGTAAGGAAGTTGAGCTACGTTATGCTGAGTTATGTTACACCCAGTGGCGTAGCCATGATTGTCATATTGAAAGGTGGGGGGGGGGCGGAGAACTGAATTGAACCGACAAGATATTTAATGGTGGTGACACCGAAGATGTCACTTCGAGCGCAAGGCGCTCGACTTGTGGGCGTAGGGTCCAGGGCGAAGCCCCCGAAAGCTCTCGCAAAATTGACATTTCAAGGGAAAAAAAAGTATGTCACAACGCATAGTAAGAAGGTGTATTATACAAGTCAAAATTCATGTCAAAGAGAGCTATAATATACATAAACAAAACACAAAATCATGAAAACGCATAATGTGGAATTATAATGTTTTATTGTTTACGTTTGTACATAATTAGGTTTATCGTCACTCTTTGAAAAATATAGGTTGTCTAAAAGAAAGGTTTTCAATAATTTACTACAAACTTGGGTGAATGTTGTCGATTTTTAAAATGAGCCTCTTCTGTATCACGTGACCTTCGATACCCACCTTCCCCTCTCCCCCTCCATTTCCATCTCTCTCTCCTCTCTCTCTCTCTCCTCTCTTTCTCATTCTCTGTGTCTTAGTTTATGTATTTAAATACAAAATTTAAATACAAAATACCGGTTACACCCGAGTAATTTGGTTATTTATTTGTCCGACGGTTTGACATACAGATTTTCCAAGAAGTAATAAATATAATACTTTGTTAGTATTTTGGCTGTGGCTTCAGAGGGTTGATGGAAGAAATAATATATATTTTGGATAAGGCGAGGACAAAAATGTATGGATGAGGATGCTTCTTATAGGGCGGTATTGAAGAACACATAGATGAAGTATTTCATTGGACTACGTTAATAACATAGCTCTTCTCTGTAGGAAAATATAACCATTCTGGCTCCAAAGAACAATTGCTATCTGTTTATCAATAAGAATGTGAATCTTGCCTAATAATAACTCAAAATAATGATGCTGTGCCTTGATACAATTAATAATTGACAATAAAGATGGGATCAATTTATCATTCAGGAGTTCAAATGTGTACAGAATACAATGCAAACCAGTAAGAAGAGAGCAAACTAATTTAATGTCGATGTGTATCTGAGTACAGAAAATTGAAAATTGGGAAGTCAGCAACGGAACAAACGCTGAAAGCAATGTATTTTGTCAATATAGAAGTCTATTACATTGTTCAGAAGTTATAAGTTTAACTAAACAGCGCAAGAAATTACATGTGTTCCGTCAGCACGCTTATCTTGACCTACAAACACATACTCAAATTCATGTAAGAATTGATGCAACTCCTGCGTCTGTTCAACATTTATGTCTGAATTTGAGAGATGGATGTGAGAACTATTAGGAACACTATTTTGTTCACCCATGTGTGGGGGCGTCGGGGCGCAGCCCATTGAATGTTCAACCTCCTCAATTTCAAAAGAAAATAATTTATCATGTTCAGAAAGACAAACAAATCTTCCCAAATTACACCTCTTAGGGATCACAATAGGTCCATTGATACATTCGTAAGCCTACACACCACCATCTTGTACGGTTGATAAACAGTTTGCAGCTATCAGTGATTCGTGCTTGAGTGCATTTCCGGTAACCATGCTAACGACTATGGGCGGCCGTTTGGGCAAAAATTAAAAAGATAGACAAATACTAAGAAACATGAATTAAAAGTGAAAAAAAAAAAAGGGAACCAATAAAAAAGAAAAGTATCTAATAAATAGATAAAAAAAAACTTTAAATAGAAAATAAATAAAAAGAATTGAATACAAAGTAAATTAAAAAGATAAATAAATAAGCAGAAACGTATAAATTAAAAATGAAATAAATAAAAAGAAAGTAATAAAAAAGAAAAGTGACTAATTAAGGAAAATATAAATTGAATAATAAATAAATAAAAAGAAAACAATACACTAGAAAATGAATAATACGGAATATATCATATGGAATTAGAGAGAACAATGAAGAGAAAGCAACAAAAATAATGAATAGAAAAGAAACAACTACAATTGAAAATCGATTGGATCTTTTAACACTCAATGTTCTACTACAATAACAAAGAATATAAAAAATACTATACAAACAGATAATATATCTCCCAAAAAGATTTTTTTCTCTAAATATATAAACATTACTATATCTATAAAACAGTGATATATCTTTAAACAGAAATATAAGTGCAGACAGCCTTTTATCTGTTTATCATAGAAACAGAAATTATAAGTACAAACAAATATATATGAATAAAAAACAAATTTTAAGGAGAAAAACAAAACACGAATATGTAAAAAGAGAAATATGCGCATCACTTTGCGCACCACAATGCACTTCACCAGGATTTGCGCCCAGGCGTGGTGAGTATGGGCCTACAAGCTGACACTAGCGCTCGAATGCGTTATTTTTGTGCAATGTAATGCTATGCTCAGCGTGAAGCCAACTTAAACCCTTAAAGACCCAGGGTTCAAAACGTAAAGAAAAAAAAATATCGGAATTTTGTTTTCAAAATTAATTTTCACAACTATCCTTTCGTTTTCTACCACTACAAGTTTAGTTTCTATGAATGTTAAGACAATACACTTTTCAATGAAAAAGTCAAATTAAAGAAATAATTGACAAAAATATGCAAAATCGCACATTTTATGCCAAAATAGGCCAGTTTATTTAGCTTGTAATTTTCTTGTAAATAATGAAAAATTAGGATTTGTTCACATATTTAGATTGTTTGTGAGATTTTCTTCTCTTTGATACCAGTCTAATTTTTTTCTCAAAGCAAAACATGCAAAAACAATAAACAAAAAATGATCACCGCTGTATATTCTAGCCGAAAAGCCAAGTGTCCCACAATGCGGAGATCGAACTCGGGCCATCGCGTGTTGTACGCTAAGATTTGCCACTAGACTAAAGTGTCCAAATAGAATTTAAAATGCCTAAAAATAAATTAAATGAAATATGTTTAGAGAGGGGGTACTTGCTCTTTCTGATATCAATTGAAAAAACATGGTTTGACCTTTCTTACGATACTGCCTGACTGCCTGCAGGCGCGGCCTGATGTAAGTGCTCGAGTCGTACGTTAACGAAACCGATATGCATATATATAATATCTGTGGTGCGCAGTGAAACTGCTGCCAAGTATAATCAGTAACAGATTGCAAGTGTACGCAACACATGTTACATTGCATTGTGGTGCGCAAAGTGCTGCGCATATTTATATATATTTTTTTGTGCGTATATATTTTTTTGTACGTATATATTTTTTTGTATTTATAATTCTGTTTGTATATATAAAAGGCTGAGACTATGCTTACATATCTGTTTAAAGATAAATTGATGTAAAGTCACATTGATTTTAAGATATATTGATTAAAAGATAAAGATTTAAAGACAAATTTAAAGATGAAATGCTTATAGAAGCATTTCTATTATTAGATATATTTATGTTTATATATAAGTTGTTATATTTGGAGATATATTTTCTGTTTGTATATTACTTGGATTTTGTTTTTTTTTATTCATTTCATATCTAATTTGTCGTTTTCTTATTACTATACACTTAAATTTTCATTTTTAGTTTATAATTTTCTTATTATCTTTTTATTTTCTTATTTTATTTATTGCATATTGAATTTAAATTTTTGTATAACATAATTTTTTGTATTGGTTTCTTTTCAATCATTTCATTTTTAGTTTATGTTTTTATTAATAATTTTTCTAAAATTCTTTTGTATTGAATTCTTTTCATTTATTTCATATTCAATTTATATTTTTCTTCTAACATTGTTTTTTTTTTTTTTTTTTTTTTTAATCATTTCATTTTTAATTTATGTTTCTTATTAATATTTTTCTTGATTTTTTTGTATGAATTCTTTTTATTTATTTCATATTCAATTTACATTTTCCTTATAACATACTTTTTTTTTATTGGCTTTTTGTTTTGTTTATTTCATTCTTATATTTATGTTTCTTACTCTTTTTTTTTTTTTCTTAAACGGCCGCCCATAAACGACACCATCCTTTTATGTGTGCTTGGATGATTTGTTCACTTTGTGGAGCAACGTGAATAGACTCGCGTGCCTAAAGGGTACGGCGAGGGTCAAGAGAGATTTTGTAAGTACTAAAATCGATTGACGCTGCATAATTGTGAAGAAAATCAAGACCAATGTGTACAAGATGGAATCGTAGAGTAATAAATAGATTTGCCATCAAATGTTACTGGGATGCTAATGAATGCAGTAATTGGTAAACATACATTGTTTGCGGTAAAGACACATTTCCTGTCAGATTGACTAAATTTACACATGCGACCTAGTCAGCTAGTCCATATCTAGCAATAACATCAGAATTCGCAACCGAGATATCGACCCCCGTATCTACCATGCCATAGACTAATTTGTCATTTACTAATCTAAGAGGTAGACATTTTTTAAGAAGTGAAACTTCACATGATATCTGTGACGAATCTGTTTCCAATATCCGCCCCCTATCGACGTCTTTGTCACAACAAGACGAGTATAAATCACTTGTAGCTGTAACATTAATATGTATGCCCTGAGATTGCGCATGAAGTTTACTATCAATGCTATGTGACAATGAAGTTAAGAGGGATGCAGTCGCATGTGCAAACTGTTCCTGTTCAGGGATATTTATGTCTTGAACACACCCGGCAAACTCCCATGATTTGTCGGGTTGAAGGGGTTCCCCGACCAGTTAGTAGTATGATTTTGGTAACGGTCATTCTTGCCCCGACAGTCACGAACCATGTGCCCCCTTGCGATTGTAATTATAGCAAGTGCCTTTAAACTGTTTGTGTGGTGGCATACCTCTGAACAGAAAAAAAGAGGGGCAATATGCCCTTCCTTTCCACAAATCTGACAAGAAATGGACTTTCAAATGTCATACAAGGTGTTGACTGTTGGCGCCGTCGTCGTCTGTTGCAGCTTAAGGTCTCGCAACTCGGCCATGACTGCCTCTAGCGCAGGTGAGGTATCCATGTGTGTCGCCTCGGTTGCCAGCCTCGCTGCCTGCACCGCCGACGAAAATGACGTTGGGCATCGCTGTATAACTTGTCCTCAAAGTCGTTAGTGAAGCCCCCTGACGAAAGCCGTCAATGTTTCTTTGTCGTTTTTTTTGTAGTACTGAGCAAAGCTCCTCCGTATCCCAAATGTACACTTCGAAATCGGTAGGCTCTGTCTGCTTGTTGTCGGGCCCACAAACGATTTTCTAATGCCCATATCTGCGGGTTTCTACAAAGGCTGTGGTGAACGCCTTTTTGATTGTTGCTAGAGATTTTGCGTCGCTTTTGGGCAGGGCCTGTAGCCAAACAAGGGCGGGATTCGTTAGTAATAGATTTAAGGCAGCCACTATGTCGGCAACGTCTGAGAGTTTCTGGAGCGCCGCCCATGCTTTAAATTGGTCGAATCATCAACGGCCATTCTCTGTCGGGAGCCCGGCAAATGGCACTAAGCGAAACCCAGTAGCAGCCATTGTGGTAGTTGATGAAATGCGATAAGATAATGGACGAAATTGTAAAAAGTCATGCAGTAGATCCTAGAAAACTTGAACGAAAATAATTTACAAATCCAAGGGAATATTTAACGATGTAACTTTGGCACCTCCACCAAGTGTTCCGTCCAGTGTTATTATCGATGAAAGAACATAAAGAATGTAGCGCAAGGCACAAAAAGGAGAGACGGAACCCACAGTATTAATAAAGCTTCTGAAATATATCGTAAGCTCGTTTATACTCCAACTTGACTATGACTATAACTTTCTCTTGCTATCTCTAACTGACAGAGTCAATCTAATCGATTGCAACTGTTTCTGACCTCTATCTCAATCTTTTTTTATTAACAATTTTCTGCTTTTATTATATAATTCAAATATAAAAGAACCTTCTAGTTTAAATACAAAAAGAAGCACGTCATAAGACTTCATGGGAAAATCATCTCACTTATAATTTGCAAATTCTACATCTAGGAAAACCTCCAACCAAGACAATGACTAAACGCCCTCAAAATACCAATACCGAGAAAAGCGATGACGTTACCCAAGGTCCACAGATTTAATGACAATAGAGCAAAAGGCCTAGGTTCTTATAAATGTGCAAACCGTAGCAAATTGAAAGTAATATATTCAGATATTCTATGAAGACTTACAAGTAAATAATGATAAAGAAAGTAAATGAGAAATGATGCTGTGATCTCATCGTAAGACATGCATCGTTTCAAAACCTGGACAATTTAACATACTGTTTAACTTATTATTTTACCTTATTATTTTTGGGAGGGGAGGTGAGCGGGATGGGGGGAAGCTTGTGCGACCTCGTCCACCCTTAGCTGCAACTATTTTCTAGAAAGAAGTTCTTTGTGGTGATACTTAATGGGTAAAAAATCCCTGTTATAAAATGAAGTGTGGATGGGGACGTGTGCAGCAAACTTACAAGACGAACTCTATAATCTGATAATGTACATGGCAGATTTTCTCAGTGGAGGTATAATCTCTACTATGTATTAATTTGTTGCATGGCGGAACATATTAACTGTACTAATATGCCTTTAGATTGGAATATACCCATAGCCAGTGAATTTGAAGATTTTTCATTGATTGGATGCGCGTAGAGTTGTGGTCCGCGTCACATTTTTTAAGGATAGATGTAACTCTACAATACAAAACACTGTAAAGAAACTTACCGCAACTGGATCGTACATGAATAAGGTTTCCTTGAGGTCTGTATCTTTACTCACTTGTAAATCCTCACCACGAGATATCCTAATATTATTTCCACAAATCAAGAACAAAACTACAACCAAAAATTTGTTCGGCCTCATCTTGTTTTCAGACCCATTCCTCGACACATCAGCTACACATAGCACAAAATATTCTACAATTTTGTACCAATATTGATAAATCTACCCAACTTAATAAGATATAATAACCATCTGTCGAGAACAAATATTAGAAAACCAACAGCAAACTCTTATCACCATGTATGCTCAGACGAACGTAAACACTATTTATCTGACAAGTACAGAGCAAAGGAAGAAAACATTACTGAAATGCAAGCTTGTATCGATTTTTTACGCTTTTTTAAGTTTTTTGGTACATATGCTATTTTTGCAGCTGGTTATGCTAGATTCAGTGCACACCTATAACCACAGCGTGGGATCCAGGGTTGAGTAAAGTGAAGTGTCAAGGATAGTGACGAGTATAGAGAGGGGGGAGGTGACAATTGTGGATTATCTCCCACCCCTCTCCCAAGATAAATGTGGCATTGCCCCTGAAGAAGAACGAGGAAAACTTTAAAGGTTCATAAAGAGGGAGAGAGCCTCATAAAGAGGGAGAAAGCTTGAAATTGGGGTTGAAGGGCTTACTGAAGTAGTAGTATTTCAATACCTTCTTTGTTCCCAGCTGCCTGACTGCGTTATGAAAATGCTGAACATTGTTTGAATTTTATTCTATTAAACTATATGCATAAATGTGTTATATTAGAGATTTTTATGAATAATATTAAGATTAACAAAGTCGACAATGCTACGAGAGAGAGAGAGAGTTGAACACACACACAATTACAGTGACGAGGTCGTCGCCTGCGTATTCGGTTATGATAGTACAAATGCTATCACGAAACGCTTAATACGACCCGGACGAGAACACAGGTACGACGTACGGACAGACATAACATCGACAACCAAGTCAATGTCCACGGCCTTTGATAACCAGTTGTGGTGCACTGGCGACAATGCTACGGTCTTAGGAATCACAATTGATTCAAATCTTACTTGGCGAAACCATGTTCATTCGCTCTCTAAAACTATAGCCAGAGCTGTCAGTCCGGAAGCATGCCTATAATAGGAACATTTATAACACACAAGAATATTAAAGTCATGCAGCCATGTTGTTCAGATGTTGCGATGAAATGCCATAGTTTCTAATTTGTGTACTTGAAGTATTAAAAATCATTGTGTTGAAAAACATTTGAATTTTCAAAATGGCCGTTTCGCGCCTAAAAGCCTAGCTCTATTGTCTATTTTATTTGATATTTCGAAAGCGGCGTGGTGCACATATTAAAAGGGAGTGGAAAAGTTGTAGCCATGACAGTAATTAAGGTATTTTCATAAGATTTAAGTTTCCCCTAGAAAATGTATTTTTCCCAGACGTATTTCAAATTTGAAAAATGTAACTTTGCGTAAGGCTTTAACATTAGGATAGTAAAGGATCATGGGAAATACCACAAAATGGCGGCTTTCATGTAGCAAAATGTTTCCATTAATAAGAAGATTTATGTTCCCGTTAATAGGCATGTTACCGGACTGGCTGTTGGTACTATTTCAAAGGTTAGGCACGCGTGTAATGTTCTTAGAATTATTTAAAACTAATCCTTCGACATCTTTCATATTGTTTCACCATTTGGCCAAAAGGTTAGTCTTCTGATCACACTAAACTAACAGTATTCAGGTCTTACAAAAGCGGGCTATTCGACATATTGTGAACGCACCTCATCGTGCGAACATCAGTAATTTATTTTCTTCACTAAAGCTTCTTAAGTTATCTGATTTAATCCACTTGAATCTTGCTACTTTTGCTTTTAAAGTAACACAAGGGCTTGTACCATCTTTATTAGCTTCTATGGACATAATTACCGGTTGCACAACTATGGAACTAGACAAAACACAAGCATTTATTGTTATCCCTGGAAAACTAACGTCGCCCTGTTAAATGTGCGTAACCGTTCAATAATCGTATGGAATTCCCTGTCGGAAGAACTAAAATGTACAAAATCTGTCACCCTCTTTAAGAAAAAGTTAACTACGATCCTTTTAATCAATTTGTCTAATTTATATATTATTATGTCCACTTTTCATATAACTTATCTATTATCCACGCATGGGTGGATGGGAGTGGGGTGAGATGGTTAGGATGGGGGTCAGGGTTTGTGTGTTTTTTTTTTCTGTCCGTATTTTCTTTTCTCTGTGTTGTTGTAAGGAGACATGCACGTATATAGTTATAGTGAATTTAGTATTATTATCTAGATATCAAGAGGGAGAGCTCTACTCCTTAAGCAGTTATGATTTTTTTGAGCGCTTTCTTTCACAACTTTCGTATTGTTATTTGATGTATTTTTCTATTGTTTTAATGCTATCATGAATTATGAATGTTGTGAGAAAACAAATAAATAAATGAAATATCAACCGCCCTGTCGATGTCTCTTGAAACGGCCAGGGCGGGTGTTAAATTAACACTAATTTACACGAAATTTCCACTTTTTTATCACAAATTTACACAAATATTTGCATAATTTTGATGAAAGTGTTTGCTACTTTCATGATTTTAAGAGGAAATTTAACTAACTATGTTGTTGGTGAAAAGTCCTAGTCAGGGTTAGTTTCGCGCCTGCAAACTTTTTAACAGAATATTAAAAACAACTAATTAAAAAAGGAAATGATAATCTGTTAACATCATAAAATTGCATATTTCATTTTATAATATCGAATAACTTTTCAATACCTTTTTTGACAATCTGACATAAGTTGACTTTTGGTGTCAATATACGCCTCAAGCGTCATTTTTCTTCAATAGAGGACATGACATGAATACGTCTGTAGGATAGATGCGATTAATTTATAAAGAAACTGCCTCAAAATACTTATGTTTAGCTGTTAAGTTAAAATTAAGTTTCCAAGTTTAAGTAAAAGTGGCTGCTGCAAGTCTAATTTGCATAATTAGTATTCATTGAAATCATTTTGTACACATTTCATGTCGCTTTTAAAGAGTGTCCGTTTGTCATGCATTTTAAAATAACGAAATTACTGCCCTTGTTGCTTTTAAAGTTATTATCTGGGTAATGCAAGCACAAACCTTCATTTCAAATAGGATAATGTATAAAAGTAAAACATCTCAACAGACTGACAGATGTGTGTAAAAGTGACTAATATCTGAGACTATTGGTAGTATCGCAGAATTATAACTTCTTGTGTAATTTTATTGAAATTGTAATGACCAATTGCGGTTAGGTTTGGTTATTTACCAATGTTTATAACGTCCCAATAGACCTCCATTGGGGCATTTACGTCAAGACGCCCACGGCCGTTTAATAACCAGTCGTGGAGCACTGGTTGGAGACCCACCGGAACTCAAACCCGGGACACTATATCGGAAAGCTGAAACTGTACTACACTGCCACGGAGGTCTTCTAGGCTTAAAACTCAACTGTAATGTTAAGCTACAGTCTGAACCTTTCAGCCACAAAGAAAAAATTGCTTTCCTATATAATATACTCCCATGGCTGAGTATACTCTTATATACAAGTTGATGCAAGCTTTCAACTGTTCAATTCTTGTCTCACCCCTTTCATCATATTAAGGTGAAAGAAAATTCAAAATGTGATTAATAGCTGAATTTTCTTCAACGTAGAGTAACATGGGTATGGCATGCTAGGTGAGACAAAGGTGTGACCCAGTGAATGAAATTATACTGTTCTAAGCTGCTTGTTGATGTAAGAACGAATCGTGATTCAGAGTTTTAAATGTGTTTTTGCCACTGCAAAAAGTCTGGTTATCTATTAGTGGGCACATTCTTCTTTTTGAAATGTTGGTTTTAAAGGGTGTGTGTGTGGGGAGGAGTGGGGGAGGGGAGGGGGAGAAGGAGGAGGGGGCGTCGATCAAACATTTGACCCCTCTGCGTGTATTAATGTTTCTTATATCAAAGCGAATGACTTATAATTGAAGCAGATATGATCGTTGGTATAATTCATGCCAAATTTGTGAATATACATTTGTGGAGATTTGGGCAAGGCAATATCTACTGAAAACTTTATGAGTGTGTTTCTAATCAATATATATATATATATATATATATATATATATATATATATATATATATATATATATATATATATATATATATATATATATATATACACATATATATATATATATATATATATATATATATATATATATATATATATACATATATATATATATATATATATATATATATATATATATATATATATATATATATATATATGTATATGTATGTGTGTGTGTGTGTGTTTGCTAAGTGACGTCACTGCAACCTATCGCTAGCATGCATCTAAAAGTTTACTAGGTCGTCAGATCCGGGACATTGTTTGGAATTACGGAAACAAGTAGCACTTAAGACTTTCTGCTCTAATTCCGTTAAAACCTTTAATTCCCTGCAGCTTTGACAGTCACGGGTCAAATTTTCCGTAATCAAATTGTTCGTTTTTAATGCTGAAAGTCATTTTTCAAGAGGTTATGTTTATAAAACCCAGAGTTGATGGACTGAGCTTTATAAGCATAACCTTCTGAAAAGAAGAAGAAAAGAAGACTTTTCATAAACAAAAACCAACAATTTGATTTACCGATAGTTCCTCCCGGAAAAAGTGGTAAACTTTACGTAATGTTTTTACATCGTGCTTTTTATCAAAATGTTTGAAGCAAATTGGCCCAAAATTGCACGAAGAACTTCTGCGATAATGATTTGCAAAAAGAAGGCAAAATTTTAGTTTAAAAAAACGGAATTAGGTAAATCCCAAGAAGCCTCGAGGCCTTATAGATCCGGCGCTTATACCCGGATACGGATGAGATTAAATGACTTCCCTGGATGGACAGTTATCTATTCAATCGAAACCGGTTTTCATTTCACAGCGGAGTGAACAAGGACTGTGACAAGCTCAAGGACACAGCACAGCGCCCTGGCTGAGATTCGATCCCAGTACCGTTTGATGTGGGGAAGATGTTTGTTGATACGAGCCGAAGCTCTAACCACTCAGGCTGGGCTATATTGTACTCCCAAGAAGACAAAAATACGGAATATGTGTCATGATTCGGAGATTATGAATATTATGAATGAAAAGGTATAGCCTATCGTGAAGAGAGTAAAGAAGCCAGGAAACCGAAAAGGGGAGCCAAACTAAAGTGCACTATTTTTGTCGAATGATTTACAGACTAATACTAGTACTATTCTTTACCAAAAGGTCACCACGCTCCGCCCTCCATCAAATTCTTCTCTGGTGAATCTTGGAGGAAAAACGTTGAAAGGAGACGAAAAAACACATATTTTAGGTCTCAACTGGTATTTTGTCCATATGCATTTTCTTCGAATGCGTTCATCTAAAAAAGATGAAGCCAGTATTTATCTGAAGCATACAGACTTCGGTTTTCTTAGACTTCGGAAAATTCAACTAAAAACAAAACTTGTGTTTTGGCATCAGGAAATCAATCGTCAAAAAACTCTGTTGCGATTTTTCCAATCGCATAATCCCTAATGTTTGGGCGTTTTACAAGTTGCATCTGAGGGAAGTTCACCGCCCCTTGCATTTCCCACACCCATATGCCCAAGGAAGTACCCAGGAGGAGCAATGGGATCCGCCCCTCCCCTTCCACCCCACCCCCCCCCCCCTCTCTTACCCTATTTACTAAATATACATTTTTGGGCGGCTTAATGAATAACAGTATTAGCCTAATTATGGCATGTATGGGCTTCTAAGCGTCTTTTATTGGCAATTATCTGAAAAATATGGTACATTTTCCGAAAAATTCAGCATTTAAAAAATTAAGTTAATTTTTTGAAGAATCTGACGATTTTCCGAGAGAAAAAATCGGTAAATCTTCCGAAAAAATCGTCAAATTTTCCTAAAAAATTTCCCCTAATTTCAAACCTTTAGAACAACCGGTAAAAAAAAGTCTGCCGCAGCAATTTGGCAACAATTTCAAACATTTTTTTCGGGCAAAGAGAGTTTTATTTCGGCATTACAAAGGAGTTAGGGAGCACTTGCTTCCACCGCTCCCCATAAAGATATACTCGGGAGGGGGGGTGTAATGTCCAAACATAATTATTGTAAATACTGCCAACTATTATTGTAAATATGTATTGTAGTCTATTCGATATTATTCAATCATCTTACAGCATGCAGTTGATCATTAGTTATCAGATCACATATCAAGAATATAATCGTACCAATCCTAGTTCCCGTGTCTGTTTCATCTACATAAGAATAACTATTACTAAAACATCACACTGGCGACGTGTATCCTGTTTTACAATTTTGAGGGATTATACCTTTTATGGAAGGATTCACCAACGAATTATATATTTTCACAATTTTCCTCGGAGGAAATATTGTAACTATGGCACAAGTTTGGCAATCGTTTCCGCCCTTTGATACAAGCGGTGATTGCGGCTCCGTTGGTCTACGTTGGAAAAATATGGGAGTCGTTTTGAAAACTTTCTGTTAGCAATGAACATCACGAACACAACTCGGCAGAGGACCATGCTTCTACAGTATGCAGGTCCTGCTGTCTATGATATTTTTGACACTTTAGCGGATACTGGGGAGGTCTCGGACTACAAAGAGGCCAAGGAATGTCTGACGGCCTACTTCGCACCCCAAACGAACATTGCGTATGAAATGTACGTTTTTCGTAATGCTAAGCAGGGATCCACCGAAGCTTTAGAACAGTACCACACCCGCCTTCGCAAAACTGGTTTCGTCATGTGGATTTGCAAACATCGACGACGAAAATCAAGCAACAAATTATTCAGTCGTGCCGGCGCTCTAGTCGCCTTCATCGCCGAGCGATGCGCGAAGATATCACTTTAACCAATCTTCTGAAAAGTTTTCGTGCTTTAGAATTATCAGAAACTCAGGCGAACACCATGGAACAAAAGCACAACCAACCAAAGGACAATTTCCTCGACTACACCCGTAATTTCAAACCCAAGCCCGTCAGCGCCCCCGCACACAAAGAGGTGACCCACGTCTCCCGCATTCCGCATCTAAACAGCAACTGCGTTGCTGGAACTGTGGTGAACATATTTACACCCAGACGGCCCCGCATCCTGCCCTGTCCACGGCAAAGAGTGCCGTTATTGCCATAAGCTAAGCCACTTTTGGAACATTGCCTCGCACTTAAAGGTGACTCCAAACACTACACCTAATCAACGGAGAGTCAACACCATTGATGAACAATCAAATGACGCCACAGCAGACGCCCTAGTACCATCTGAATCAAGCAACGACGATTACATAAACGGATTAAAACCAATCCATAAAGCTCCCTAATACGACAGTCCACGTTAAGAAAATCCCACTCAAAATGATGATTGACATAGGCGCATGCATAAACGCCATCGATTTGCCTTCATACAACAAACTCCCTCTTTCTCGTCCCAAACTGTCAAAGCCAAAATCCAACTTATTCGGATTTGGTTTTTTTTTTTTAAATGATCTCTGTTCTTGGGCAATTTGAATGTGTTGCAGAATTCACTTTAGCAACATTTTACGTGACCAACCACGAATTGAGTAGTAACCTGCTTGGACAATCCACAGCGACAGAGCTCGGACTCGTGAAGATTATTAATTCAACGTCAACACGAACTAACACACTTGTATTAGAGAAACTTTGCGTCAAGTATCCCAATTTGTTTCATGGCATTGGGAAACTAAAGAACTATAAAATCAAGTTACACATTAACGAAACAGTACCCCAGTCACTCAACCTCATCGTCGAGTTCCATTCCAGGTCCGCAAACAAGCCAAAAAGGAATTAGAAATCCTCGAGGCAACAACATCATTGAGAAAACAAAAGGTCCTACACCTTGGGTGTCCCCTGTCGTCGTTGTCCTTAAAACAAACAACTCAGACCGAGTAAGACTTTGCGTTGACATGCGTGCTCCCAACAAAGCCATCTCTCCAACCATCAATAATTTAATCCATGACATAAACGGATCTATCGTGTTTTCAAAAATAGACTTAAACTCTGGATACCATCAGCTGGAACTGACGAACAAAGTCGATACATTACTACATTCTCGACCCACGTTGGACTCAGAAGATACAAATGCCTAAACTTTGGCATATCCTCAGCATCAGGGATTTTTCAGAACGTCGTAGCACAGACACCCAACGGCGGCATCCCAAATGTTATCAACATCAGGATGATTTTCTTGTTTACAAAAAAACCCAAGAAAAACATAACACCGCATTAGCTGCTGTATTAAAGAGATTAAGTGAAAGATAACGCACCTAAACAGCTAAACAAAGCGAAATGCCAATTCAATCAAGTCACCTGAGTTTTATGGCTACGTGTTTAGCAAAGATGCTGAGACAAGACCTGCAAACGGTAATGGATGCCGCACTTGGCGGGGCATGGCACAACGTTCTGACTGACAGACGCTCAGACGTTGATGTGACCATATTGAAAGCATTGTACTCTATACGTGACAAACTGACTGTTTTCAGTGATAACATTATCCTCAGAGGAACCAGAATCATCATACCGACGGTCCTTCAAAATCAGCCTCGCTCATGAAAACCATCAAGGTATTGTAAAAACGAAGAAATTGATCTGAGAAAAAGTCTGATTCCCTGGCATTGACAAAAAAGTCGAAGAGATGTTTGCCCATTGTATCCCCTGCCAAGCAACTACTGATGCAAAACGTATGGAAACCCTAGATATGTCCACACTTCCCAATGAACCTGGACTAAACTAGGCATTGACTTTTGCGTCCCCTTTCCTTCTGGCGATTACCTATTGGTTGTAACAGATGAATACTCTCTTTACCCAGAAGTCGAAATAATAAATCTTTGTCATCAAAAAACGTCATAACGAAACTTGATAAAATCCTATTCGCTCACGGAATCCTTCAAGAAATCAAGTCCGATTATGGACCCCATTTTCATGGACATGAGTTTGCCAAATTTGCCAAACACATGGGATTCAAACATCGGAAAATGTTTCCTCTTTGACCAAAGGCAAATGCTGAAACTGAGCGTTTCATGAAAATTTTAAAAACAATAAGATCAGCAGTTATTGAAAACAAACCTTGGAAGCAGGAACTCTATACATTCCTACGTAACTACAGGGTAACGCCCCATACCACTACCAAGAAATACCCTGCTTAACTAATATTTGGACTAAACATACGCTTGAAACTACCACAACCTGAACAAACGAAACCACCTGATCAAACCCTCCACAAACATGACTCCACGGCAAAGCAAAACATGAAAACCCGTGCAGACACCCGTTTTTACTCGAAACCATCTCCCGTTCAAATCGGAGACACCGTACTTCTCCGTGAAAGAAAAAAAAACTGTCCCCGGGTCCATTCAACAGTAACCCTCTACGGGTTATAAGCGTCAAAGGTTCAATGATCTCAACAAGAAGAGGTGATCAAATTATCACCAGATACTCATCTTTTTTTAAACCGATCAAAGTAACCTACAACCAGACCATGACGACGATGATACGTTCCCTACCGACCAACAACAAAACCAACTCCAACCCTAGATATTCTGCATTTCAAAAGTTAACTGATTTTTCTAATTGATTGCAATATTATATCAAACTATATATTCAGTATAAAATTTCCACAATTTTTTTCACACACTTTTACTTCCATTCCTAGTTTCGAAAGTGATAAAACACTCAAAAAAGGAAGAGAAATTATAAAGGTCCCATTCCGTCATACTTTAACGCTCGGCTCTCAACGTAACAGACAAACAATATTAAAATGATATCCCTTTTTAGGACCTCAGAGAGAGAGAGTTGAACACACAATTACAATGACGGGGTCGTCGCCTGCGTATTCGGTTATGATAGTACAAATGCTATCACGAAACGCTTAATACGACCCGGACGAGAACACAGGTACGACGTACGGACAGACATAACATCGACAACCAAGTCAATGTCCACGGCCTTTGATAACCAGTTGTGGTGCACTGGCGCTTTTAGGACCTCAATCCTGTTCAAACTTTTTATAACCCTGGCTCGAGCCAGCTAAATCTTTGTCACAGTTCTCAAACTATGCGTCATATCGATAAATGTTCAACATTTTAACTTTTGAAAATATACAACACAAAACAATTGAAAAGATAAGGAGGGATGTAATGTCCAAACGTAATGATTGTAAATACTGCCATCAAATCATCTTTCAGCATGCAGTTGTTCATTAGTTATCATATCACTGTCAACAAAGTTTAGTTTTACAATTACAAAGTACACAAAAGTAAAGCTCATGTCCATGATATTATTTCAGAACTCAAAACATCCTAAGTATTACAAATTTACGAATAAGTTCACAAGATATATATCAACGTTTCATAATCATCCGGGAGGTATCAGCAAAAGCCCACCCATGCTCTCCCAGAAATATTCTCCACCAACTGTTTTTGTTGGATGAACCAAACATTTTGCTTAGGACCATGCCTGATAATTGACCAATCACATTCCTAGGTACCTGACCCTGTTTAATATTAATTTATGCAAGAAGAATAAAGAACCTTCGCATTGGTCAAAAGTTAGAAACTGCCAAATCAGCAAAATTGGGTGGAGGGCAAAATTCTGTACATAAACACATTTTTGACTGATGCTGATTACAAAACTATCAGTTATTCTAGCAAGACAAATCAAAAAATTCTTGATGTCATAACCACTTGAGCAGACAGTCACAATTTCCTAAATCAAATGGAAGGATTATAATAAGATGACAGAAACCAGCTGGTCGATAATGACAATACTCTGTCTCTCTTAAAACATTTTTAATAATAATGAAAAACACTGATTCCAGCTTATGGGGAAAGGACTTTACTAAACAGCTTTTAATAAACAAAACATAAGAAAATATGATGTCATTATGACTGTGAAAATAATTTATAAAGCCATTATCCCATGTCCATCAGCCCTTACCCAGATTTAATTGCACATCAGTTGTGGAAGGTTTCCCAGGCAATCATAAAATGATGATAAGTTTGGCACACAAAAACACTTTATATTCCAAGTCCCTTCCTAATGATCTTGAAGAAATATGAGGAGAGACTCCATGACAGTCACATATCAAGAATATAATCGTACCAATCCTAGTTCCCGTGTCTGTTCTTATGTAGATAAGAATAACTATTACTAAAACATCACACGGGAGCTTATGTTGCTTCCACTGCCCAGCTTAAACATCTCTTTCGTCACCTTGAATCCTCCCATTTTTATTTTTCGACACAACAACGAGTGAAGTGATTACTCCCACCGCTCCCCTGGCTACGTCCCTGCGTGAAGAGACCGACAGACAGGCTAGGCTGTAAGTAACATTTGAAAATGCCTATTTATTCACGGCTCACATCAATCAGATAAAGATAAAAAAGAATAAAATGTCAAGAACAAAAATTGTTTGAATTGGTTATGAAATATTCTCCCGTATGATATCAAGTCAAAATGTCAAACAGTTCCTTGCCCCATAAAATGAAAGGCTAGTACGCATATGGAATGCGGAACTGAGCTCATCAGAAATGATAAAATGCAACCAAGCTAATACATCTATCGCAACTCAGTGTGTCATACGTCCCGAAATCGACATATATTAATCTAAACCGACATAAGTTCAATAAAAACGTACATATGTACGGTTTCGAGTAATTTCATTGGTCAAAACCGTCATATCAACCAGAAATTGAACATATGCCCAATTACTTGAACATATGCTCGAGTTCTGTTGATATGACGATTTCAAGCATTTTCGTTGGCTGAAATTTAAGATGTCTCTCTTAAACCGTCATATGTCAGTATGTACCAGAAGCGACTTCGAGCATTTTAATTGGTTAAAACGGTCACATAATTTCACCCGTACCCCAGTATTTGTCCCATTTCATGAGTGGCCTTTAATTATCAACAAACAGGTGATATGATTGGTCGATATACTATTAGTTGTATATTCATCGTGCTGGTTATCCTCGAATAAGAATGTTCCAAATTATCATGTCAAAAGAAACTGAACATATATGTTCGGTCTAATCAAACCTATGTCCTGTAGATGCAGGTATATGTGTAATCAAACATATATGTCATTTATGTTGGGTGATCGGTGTAATCAACTGATCAAAGATATGTTCGATTTTTGTCATCGATTATTATGTTGGTTGAAACCGACAAACTGATATGATGCGATATAGCACGACATGGTGCAAATGAAGTATGTTATACCATGTTGGAACACAATCTTTAAAAAAATTCTGAAAAAGGATCTAGTCGTGACCTTTTACTCAGAGCTTACTTTTCATTCCAATATTAGCGAAAAAGATAACAAGGGTCATCATCAATATCCTTGAGGTCATCTGTAGAGTGTTTACTCATCTTGATGATACTGCCTAGTAAGTTTGTCAAACTGTATAAGCGTTTGTTAGACCACACCTTGAATTTTCTAATTGTGTCTGGTCTCCACTAAAGAAGAGACAGACATATTGACCTCATTAAAAATAACCAAAGAAGAGCAACTAAGCTCATTCCTGAACATTTTGCACAATTAAGCTTGCATATACCCTCACTTTTAGGAGAGCGATAGGAGATATAATTGAAGCCTTCAAGATGATTTAAAATATTTACGATTTAAGACTTGCTAACTTATTTACTCTTCGCCAGAATACTGTTACTAGAGGTTCAAAGTAGAATACAATTTTACAGTCGCGTTTGCCTTCCAGTATTCGGCACAACTTATATGTAAATAGTCTGCCAACGGATGTTGTGGAAGCATGAAACTTTTTTAAACAGTCTTTTTTAACAGGCTGAATAAACATTGGCGTAATCGGGCTTTTCGCTTTCACTATAATGTTGAGACTAACAAGATTCTCAGCGGTATTTTCAGATCTGGAATCTCAGGCAATTAGGCTTTTTGTACAGGATTAATCACAGGTATCATAGGTAGGTATGCAGTTTCGAGATGTATGACACACCAGGAACGAATCCAGGATTTTCAAAAGTGTGTGTGGGGAAGGGGGTTAGGAGGGGTTGAGGGTCCAAGCCTTTGGAACCAAGGTTAAGTCATGAAAAGGCATGACTTTAGTGTTGGAAGTAATATTGGTGAAATTCCAAATAGGATGTCCGGACCCCTACTGCCCTAGCCGCACCCTTCTCTGGATACGCTCTTGTCACACTGGGCGCACCATACACGTCATATGCGTCCGACGTATATGTTTGCAGGTGGTCAGAAACTAGAACCGTATTTATTGAAGACAAGATTTAGAATGAAATAGGAATTCCTCGATCATCAACAGTTCAATATTCTGGCACCAAATAGGCTGTTGCAGACGTTATCGACCTTCAAGAAGGAAATGAACATATATAAGTCTAAAATTCACTGAACGATTGATCAAAACAAACACAGCTCTATGCATCTGTATGTAAACACGTAATGGTTAAACCCAGGGATCTACTGCTCTAACAGACGGAGCTCCAAAGGTATTTAATTCAGCGCTTGCCAAGCACCCCATCCGACCCCACCTACCACTCCACCAAGTGGTATCAACTGATGACTTTCCATGACAAAAAATGAAACTATTTGATCCATTTCGTTTTAATTTCTAAACCCCTCTTTTCTACATCCATGAAACCCCAATGCAGGTTTTACTGAATTGCATTTAAATATCAACCAGTTATGCTAAGAACACGTAATGTAGGAATCGTGTGTTTAGGTCCCCCTTCAATAAGTGTCATTTTTAAAGGTGGTGTAGGCATGGAGAGTTTTTTCAGGGCGCTGTAAGACATAAATATTCCGAATCATGTGTTGTTTTTCTTAAAGGAGACATAAAGTCTGACATCTTTATTTCATGACATAATTAAAAATACCAAATCTTCTGACCAATTTGCATATCTCACGCAGCAATTAAACACTTTTTTTGTAATTATTTAAAACTGTAATACTAGCTATGTTATTACGGGAGCGGCTAATTTGATTTTAAAGCATGCAGAAAATTGTGTCATCAACTCAGCAGGATGTTCGGATGCTTCGTATTTCTTTATAATCTTAAGTTTTCTAGCTTATGAAAAATTGTTTTCCTTTCGTAACTGTCAAGGTGATTTTTGTATGCACATGAAATTATTCAAACTTGCTGTTAACATTATGTGTCTCATCATTTTGGAATAATAACTTTAAAGAAATTATAAAGAAATACATCATAATCCTGATGTCCTTTAAGGAAATAGCGTCATCATGCACAAGATTTGATTACAGAATTGAACAAAATGGCAGCCTCCATGTACATATTGACTTCAGACATAAATAACTTGAAACAGGAATCTGATTTTGACTCAGTTTGATGTGCTTTGTAGTTGGTTTAGATTTTAATCCTCCTTTTAGATACAAATTGATTAGTACTGTAGCTTAGAACGTTCCTTACCAGCTTACTGTGTGAGTCTGACATAATATCTCTAATACTGGCACCATTTTGGAACATGTCACATGCTTGTCAACTCGTACAAAATCTGGAAAAAATGTACACAATAATCCTGATAATAGCATTATATTATGTTTTCACGAATGCACTTTTCGACTGACACTGACACTTTTGAACTTTCTTTTTTTTTTTTTTTTAATTACTTTTTTGTTTATCGCTTTTGTAGAATTCAACTGTCAGTCTATAGAATTGGAAATCAATGAGTCTGACTTTTGATCTTTGGGAAGTGGTTGAGCAACGACTCATTTTCTCGTCTGACTTATACATGATTATGACGACTGTAGCAACTGCAAAGCAACTGAATAGTCCTGAAGCATGCCTATTAATGGGAACATAACTATTCCTAAAGATAGGAACATTTTGCTACATGGATGCCTCCATTTTTGATATTTTCTATGACCCTTTGCTATCCTAACCTTAAAGCCTTAAGTAATGTTACATATTTCAAATTTAAAATACCTCTGGGAAAAATTTCTTTGTTAGAAGAAAATTAAAATTCATGAAATTGCCTTCATTACTGTCATGGCTAAAACATTTCCACTCCCATTTAAAATGCTCATCACGCCGTTTTCGAAATTTTAGAAATAATTAAGAAATAATAGAAAACAGAGCTAGGCTTTTAGGCTTTAAACGGCCATTTTAAAAATTCAAATATTTTTTAACACAATGTTTTTGATATTTCAAGTACATAAAATAGAAACTAAGACATTCTATCACAACATCTGAACAATGTGGCTGCATGACTTCAATATTCTCGTGTATTATAAATGTTCCTATTAATAGGCATGCTCCCGGACTGTTTTGAAGGTTGCGAAGGTATTTGAAGTATTGAA
The DNA here is from genome assembly GCA_020152595.1 of Chiridota heheva. Taxonomy (NCBI): domain Eukaryota; kingdom Metazoa; phylum Echinodermata; class Holothuroidea; order Apodida; family Chiridotidae; genus Chiridota; species Chiridota heheva. The sequence continues at coordinate 2,513,656 of JAIGNY010002796.1, read as the reverse complement.
AACCTTACATTTAGCGATCGGAAGATCCCCCGATTGGGAGATTGAGACATGCGCAGTGACCATATTTTAATTTTTGCTAATAAATTCAGCCGTTAATATATTTTTTGCTTGTCAAATTCTTAAAATCTAAACTTGTATACTAAAATTGTTAAAGTTGATATTGGAATCAATATTACAGAATAATTTGAGCTTTTGCTGGTGATTATGTCTAAAATGTTAAAATCTGCTCTTCAAAAAATATTGAAATTAATCTTTAAAGATTACGTTAAAATTACCTGGTAAAAGTCAAATTTGCGCTGGTGAAAATGAAGAAAATAGTTTAATTGTTCTGTTACACTATTAAAATTTGAATATTTTGCATGTATTTTACTACCATCAGCTTATCCTATTTTACCGTTATGTATTTCGTTAGAGAGATTTAAATTTGAAAAGATGCATTGCGGGTTATAATGACAAGAATCTCCCCATCGGGAGATCTCCCGATTGGGAGATCTCCCGATCGGGAGCGTGAACCGGACTGATATTTGACGTCAAATGTTATTTCCTGTCAAGCCTAAAAACAGGAACGATGCTAAAATGATACAAAGGTGTGCAGAGATAACCTAAATTAAGGTAAAAAGTTGTAAATAAAGACATTAACATTATTTGGATTGATTGAAAATCTTATACAGTTATCAGAATACATGAACCATCAAAATGCAGAAATCCAGTATTCGGTATTGTGTACTTAGTGGCGTTTTCAGCTTTCGGCGCTGTGAGGGTGGGGTGGGGAGGGGCGTTTTCAAACCGTAAATATCGGAAAATGTGATTTGATCATCTGATTTTGTCGAGACGCGAAAAATCCTCAATAGGGTTATGATGCTCTCTCGCCGCAGCAGTGACGTGTGTTTGTTAATTGTTTGTTAATGATTCTCCTCCTTCTACCTCCTTTATCTACGGAACTTAAACTCCATGTACTTTTAGGATTCAGAGTTTCCTTGCGGATCGAGACAAATCTTCTTGCCTCTTTCTAGACTCTCTCAATATTAAATACACGTACGTTTCTATTATTTCTTTTATGCCGCCCTTCAGGTTCCACATTTTGTCTTCTTCAAAACGGGTCAGTCTTTCTTCCATCACTAGGTTGATGCATGGACATTGACACCGTCTGTCCTTCTGCCACTATTGTAGTTATAGCATAATAAATCCCGAGTTAAGGGGTAAGGGAGGGCTGACACTAGAGATGTGTTAATAAATGTACGCTTTGTGCTCGGTCACTCTCTAGGCCCCTTTTCAGGCTTTTCTGTACAAATAATGCGCTTAAACGTATGACAGTTGAATTCAATCCATGCATGTAAAGGTTAACCAGAAAACTGGCAAACTTGGCAATGTCATGATATGACCACTAGACCAAAGTACTTGTTTCTTTTAAGCTTTTAGATAATGATGATGACCAATCCGTGAAACATCCTTTGCAACTGTTGCGATTGAGAAGAAATGCACTTCAAATGCAATTAAAGGTGGCAGTCTTGCCACAATCTATTCATTCTTCTACTCTTTTCCCTGGGAGAACAATTAGGCTACCACATACACTAAACAAACAACTTAGGTTTATGAAAGAGTAGTAATACAGAACAGTATAAAAGAGATTTATTTGATAGATATTTACAGGTTGAGTGTGGAGTCAAGATATATATCTTTCAATTTCAAAAAACAACAGGGACCATCTTTGAGTCATGATTAATCAATATACCAAATTTGACATGCTAATGATGTGTTTCACGAGATACCGTATTTACAAGCTGTTTTCAGTTAAACCATATTACAAACAGATATATGGTTATCAAAATATAGGCATTTGAAGATTTTTACATTTTGCCCCGCCTATTTATTAATATGCACTAGATGTACTGTTGAGGAGAAAACGTGTTTACAAGCAAAGCGTCACAGACACACACACATACATACATATACTGTGCAGACGACTGCATATGTTCCTGATACTGATAGTATCGGAACCAAAAACGAATAATAGATTCGTAGATTCGTTGGACTCAAGACCTATTCAGCTTTTAAATTTCTTTGTATCCATAGACAGATAGAGTTAAGTGTCCCAAATTAGACCGCGCGGTATCCAGGTGCAATATTAGGCAATGCTTTTGTTATTCAAATCAGAGACCCTGTAAAACAGAGACCCTGAAAAACACAGACCCTGTAAAACACAGACCCTGTAAAACACAGACCCTGTAAAACACAGACCCTGTAAAACACAAATCATATAAAACACAGATCCTATAAAACACAGATCCTGTAAAACACAGATCCTGTAAAATACAGATCATGTAAAACACAGACCCTGTAAAACACAGACCCTGTAAAACACAGACCCTGTAAAACAGAGACCCTGTAAAACAGAAACCCTGTAAACAGAGAGACCAGAGACTGTTAAAACAGAGACCCTGGAAAACAGAGACCCTGGAAAACAGAGACCCTGTTAAACAGAGACCCTGTTAAACAGAGACCCTGTTAAACAGAGACCCTGTTAAACAGAGACCCTGTTAAACAGAGACCCTGTTAAACAGAGACCCTGTTAAACAGAGACCCTGTTAAACAGAGACCCTGTTAAACAGAGACCCTGTTAAACAGAGACCCTGGAAAACAGAGACCCTGGAAAACAGAGACCCTGGAAAACAGAGACCCTGGAAAACAGAGACCCTGGAAAACAGAGACCCTGGAAAACAGAGACCCTGGAAAACAGACACCCTGGAAAACAGAGACCCTGTAAAACAGAGACCCTGTAAAACAGAGACCCTGTAAAACAGAGACCCTGTAAAACAGAGCCCCTGGAAAACAGAGACCCTGGAAAACAGAAACCCTGGAAAACAGAGACCCTGTAAAACAGAGACCCTGGAAAACAGAGACCCTGGAAAACAGAAACCCTGGAAAACAGAGACCCTGGAAAACAGAGACCCTGGACAGAGACCTGGAAAATAGAGAGACCCTGGAAAAAGAGAGACCTGGAAAACAGAGACCCTGGAAAACAGAGACCCTGGAAAACAGACACCCTGGAAAACAGACACCCTGGAAAACAGACACCCTGGAAAACAGACACCCTGGAAAACAGACACCCTGGAAAACAGACACCCTGGAAAACAGACACCCTGGAAAACAGAGACCCTGTAAAACAGACACCCTGTAAAACAGACACCCTGGAAAACAGACACCCTGGAAAACAGACACTCTAGAAAACAGAGATCCTGGAAAACAGAGACCCTGGAAATTAAAGACCCTGGAAAACAGACACCCTGGAAAACAGACACCCTGGAAAAGAGACACCCTGGAAAGCAGACACCCTGGAAAACAGACACCCTGGAAAACAGACACCCTGGAAAACTGCTAAAAGTGATTTGGTTATTTGGCGCCCTGCGTCTGTGTGTAGAATATTGTTTTGCTTAAACTGAATCAGTGTTTTGTTTTTTTAATGATGATTTGTGTATATTGCGTAACTTGCAGCTTGGGAGGACTTATATGCAAAAACACCATTTCAAGAACTACATGTGTGAAAATATCCCCCATGCTCAGCTGGTCGAACGTCTCGAAAATAATCTGAAAAATAATAACAGTTTGTGATAATTTTAAGTATTTGAAAAGTTAGGCCATTTTTCTAGGCACAGCATTTTGGCATTTTCTTTTAAAAATACTTTGTTTTCTAGATTTAAAAAAAAAAATTCAAGTGTGCAGCAAATTTGGCCTGTATCAAATTCTAGCAGGAAGGGTTTTCCCATCATTTTCAGTGACGGAGATAAAAAATAACTTCAAAAACAACCATTTTGGTACTACCACCTTCTAAAAATGACCTTCTCAACACAGTTCTTAATCAAAAATATAATGTAGGCCCATTTCTCTATACTCTAATCCAAATTCCTAGCTAATTAGAAATACAATATTGTGTGTTAACATATAGGATGAATATGATGTTATTATTGGTAGCTTATTTCAACACAAAATGGTAGCCTCTATGTTATAACTTTAAAAGCCAGTTGTCGTCACTAGCCTACGAGGTAAAATATAATTCAATTCGTGTGTTTTGATTGGTTGAAATACAATGATCTAATGTCCACTTATACTAATAGGCCAAGCAGTATAGATCTGTAATTGTTTTGAATTAGAATGTATGTCTCCAAATTTTAATCACGATAAATTAATAAAAAGAAGATATTAAAAAGACCTTAAAATGCCATCAAGAACTGTGTTGATGATATCATTTTTAGAGAAGAGTCTGAACAAAATGGTTTTTTTATTTACAAAAAAAATATTTCAATTAATCGGAAAAAATATATTAAATTGCTTTGGAAAGATATGAAATTTTGGTAATTGACTTATAATGATTGCTTCTGTCATACCAAATATGGACAAATCCAGGCTTTATGTCTCCTTTAAGGTACCAAACGGGAAAAAAATAATGCCTCAGTGAGATTTGAACTCACAACTCCTGGTTAAAAAGACCAGTGTTCTTATTACTGAGATATGAAGGCGACTATAGGCCCTACTATATGCCTAACTGGAAGTATTATTTCTAATTTGAAATTTTTACTCTTTGAGTCTGACTACAATATTTCCAGATGTTTCCCTCGGATCTATATTTACTTTTAAGTTTTCACTGGTGACGAAATGAAAATCGACGACAACTCTAAATCTTATTCGTCACCGTGGAATTGGGTAAATTTACTTCTTTTCTTATATTATACAGTTATATAGACCAGACAATATGTATTTGTTTTTACTTTGGAAGACAATTGTTTATTAAAATGCTAGATGAATCGGTTACAGGAAAGACAATGAGGGTGGATGATACCGGCCACTACTATTTCACAAACCAATTGTGAGTCTGAAAAAGTAATTCTAATAAGCAGTGACTAGCTTGAAAAATGGTCGGTAGAATAGATTTCGGAATTTCTTCCTCTTTTCCCTAGCTATATAGATAGAGGAACACGGGCATACTGGCAATTTGGCACATATAAGCACAATTAACACATTAAGCTAGAAAACTAACTTAGCCTAAAAATGATGTTCCGTACGGGATAAAGTGATCTGTACGGAATAAAGCCATCCGTACGGAGTAAAGTCATCCGTGCCGAGTAAAGCCATGCTGGGTAAAGCCATCCGTGCCGAGTAAAGCCATCCGTGCCGAGTAAAGCCACCCGTGCCGAGTAAAGCCATCCGTGCCGGGTAAAGCCATTCGTGCCGAGTAAAGCCATCCGTGCCGAGTAAAGCCATCCGTGCCGAGTAAAGCCATCCGTGCCGAGTAAAGTTATCCGTGCCGGGTAAAGCCATCCGTGCCGGGTAAAGCCATCCGTGCCGGGTAAAGCCATCTGTGCCGGGTAAAGCCATCCGTGCCGACTAAAGCCATCCGTGCCGGGTAAAGCCATTTGTGCCGGGTAAAGCCATCCGTGCCGACTAAAGCCATCCGTGCCGACTAAAACCATCCGTGCCGACTAAAGCCATCCGTGCCGACTAAAGCCATCCGTGCCGACTAAAGTCATCCGTGCCGAGTCCAGCCATCCATGCTGAGTAAAGCCATCCGTGCCGAGTAAAGCCATCCGTGCCGGGTAAAGCCATCCGTGCCGACTAAAGCCATCCGTGCCGACTAAAGCCATCCGTGCCGACTAAAGCCATCCGTGCCGAGTAAAGACATCCGTGTCGAGTAAAGCCATCCGTGCCGAGTAAAGCCATCCGTGCCGAGTAAAGCCATCCGTGCCGAGTAAAGCCATCCGTGTCGAGTAAAGCCATCCGTGCCGAGTAAAGCCATCCGTGCCGAGTAAAGCCGACCGTGCCGAGTAAAGCCAACCGTGCCGAGTAAAGCCATCTGTGCCGAGTAAAGCCATCCGTGCCGAGTAAAGCCATCTGTGCCGAGTAAAGCCATCCGTATCGAGTAAAGCCATCCGTGCCCAGTAAAGCCATCCGTGCCCAGTAAAGTTATCCGTGCCGAGTAAAGCCATCCGTGCCGAGTAAAGCCATCCGTGCCGAGTAAAGCCATCCGTGCCGAGTAAAGCCATCCGTGCCGAGTAAAGCCATCTGTGCCGACTGAAGCCATCCGTGCCGACTGAAGCCATCCGTGCCGACTGAAGCCATCCGTGCCGACTAAAGCCATCCGTGCCGACTAAAGCCATCCGTGCCGAGTAAAGCCATCCGTGCCGAGTAAAGCCATCCGTGCCGAGTATAGCCATCTGTGCCGAGTAAAGCCATCCGTGCCGAGTATAGCCATCCGTGCCGACTGAAGCCATCCGTGCCGACTAAAGCCATCCGTGCCGACTAAAGCCATCCGTGCCGAGTAAAGCCATCCGTGCCGAGTAAAGCCATCCGTGCCGAGTATAGCCATCTGTGCCGAGTAAAGCCATCCGTGCCGAGTATAGCCATCCGTGCCGACTAAAGCCATCCGTGCCGAGTAAAGCCATCCGTGCCGACTAAAGTCATCCGTGCCGAGTAAAGCCATTCGTGCCGAGTAACGCCATTCGTGCCGAGTAAAGCTATCCGTGCCGACTAAAACCATCCGTGCCGAGTAAAGCCATCCGTGCCGAGTAAAGCCATTCGTGCCGAGTAAAGCCATTCGTGCCGAGTAACGCCATTCGTGCCGAGTAAAGCTATCCGTGCCGACTAAAACCATCCGTGCCGAGTAAAGCCATCCGTGCCGAGTAAAGCCATCCGTACCGAGTAAAGCCATCCGTACCGAGTAAAGCCATCCGTGCCGAGTAAAGCCATCTGTGCCGAGTATAGCCATCCGTGTCGAGTAAAGCCATCCGTGCCGACTAAAGCCATCCGTGCCGACTAAAGCCATCCGTGCCGACTAAAGCCATCCGTGCCGAGTAAAGACATCCGTGTCGAGTAAAGCCATCCGTGCCGAGTAAAGCCATCCGTGCCGAGTATAGCCATCCGTGCCGACTGAAGCCATCCGTGCCGACTAAAGCCATCCGTGCCGACTAAAGCTATCCGTGCCGACTAAAACCATCCGTGCCGAGTAAAGCCATCCGTGCCGAGTAAAGCCATCCGTACCGAGTAAAGCCATCCGTACCGAGTAAAGCCATCCGTGCCGAGTAAAGCCATCCGTGCCGAATAATCTGAACAACCCCTTTAAACATAAGCAGTAACTGGGGTACGGATTCCTTTGATAAATAATGAATTTTAGGGGTGAAATGGAAAGTGTCTCATTTGCCTAACGGACAAATCAATGAAACTATTATTCTTAGATTAGAAATACAACACGTGTCCCACGGTGTATATCGAAACCGTGTTTATATTCCTGCAGTCCTAACGTTTCGTTCTCTGTCACAATTGAAGTACATCAGTCCAGTCTCTTCGTACAATTTCTTTCCAAGTTCTGATCCTCTCTTGACTTTAATTCTGTCAGTTGTATTACGATAGAAACCAAGCACGGCAATCACTGCATTGGATCTGTCAGTTGTATTACGATAGAAACCAAGCACGGCAATCACTGCATTGGATCTGTCATTTGCGGATGATAAGCCTTGTTTTCACGAAGGTAGCTCCTAGTTGGAGTGTACTATTATGTGAATCAAATAACAAATTGATTTAAACATACCATGCAGTGAGGGGTATTTTTCAAAAATGTATTACTAAGTTTTAAAACGCCGAACCAATTGATTGTGATGTAAACATATTACAACAGGAACGTGCTAATACCGGCAGGAAAAATATGCATCCTTCAGTTAGAATTGAACACACGATCCCTGGTTGACAAGACCAGTGCTCTAACCACTGAGCTATGAAGGCATATCATGTGAATAATTTATTCTAATTTCAAATTTTACTGTTAAAGTCTGACTGCAGTATACAAGGCCGTTATCCCTGTGTGGCCAGGGGGTTGAAAAAGTTATAAAGAAGAGATGCATGATCTGTTTTACACCGCCATGTGCTGTATACTCTGTTACGGTAGTAATCAGGTAATGTTAAGGATTCTGCATTACATTTTTTAAAGTAAATAAAGTACATACAATTGTATTTGTTGATGGCGGAATGTAAAGTTCGATATAAGAATTTCGAAATATTTTCTTATTCCACTAAATAGGTTGAAATCTTTCTTGAGGATAACGGTCCAGGAATATATCAACAGATTTTGGGTTGGGTACTTTCATACATTTTCCATACATTTAAACAATCTTGAGCTGTCGATCAGTTTTGCTCAGAAGTAAGTTATTTAACAAATGTGAACACTGATTGAACTTTTCACGCTTAACGTTCGTTGAAATGTAATTTTCGTAGAAATCTAAAACTGATCAATAACTGGAGAAATACGAAAGGTTGTAACCTATTCATCTTTCAGATAAAATCGAAAACAATATGATGAAGTAATGAAATTGGTCAAGATGTCATGGTATGTTATGCTGACATTTTTGACAGTCAAATATAAACAAAAACAAGTTAAAGTGAGACTAAATATACAAATTAAAACTGTATAAAGAAGAGTCAAACCTAATTCATTATGGCTGGTTGGCTGGTTTTCGTCACACATGTCTGCTTTAACCATGAGACTCGCGCACAGGGGTCCTTATCATAGCACTTAATATTTCATGATTAGAATCCAATGCATAAAAGTATTGCAGCTAACCAGCTGTAAGTACCTGCCCTTACCAGCTTCTTCGTGAATTTCTTATATAGATTATGTGTTTGAAAATGTGATATATCTACAGTTAAACCACAACGGTTTCTGCTGTTGTAAATTTGACTCGGATTTGCCGATGATTATCAGTTAGCTCAATTTGCATATACCTACTAACGTTTGCTTGTTACATCCAATATATTGTAAATAAGCATTGTACTGTTGTAAGTGACCCTATGTCCAGGTATTTCACAGTGAACGGAGTATGGAACAATCAAGTTGCAGGTTGTTAATTCCTACCTGAAACGCATCTCTTGCTGCTATCTAACAGCATGTAGTTTGCAGCTTTGTTCAAACAGCAAAATGTGAATTTAAAATTCTCATGTGGTGTACATGTTATAAAACAATATTTCCTTCCTGTATTATTTTTAAGCTTAATGGATTGGAGTTTTAATCCGTACAAGTGTGCCCGTACAAGTGTGCCCTTAAAAGACATCCTAGTTGTGGTCTTGTTGGTAACCGTATAAGCGGATATGCAGGGACAGCACACTTAACGTACTTAAATTATAATATCGGTGGAGATTGAGAGCAGATGTTGATCAATTTTTGAAGTGTGAACCACAAATCCATCTAGTTAAACCACCTTTAATACTGTTGAAATTTTACTTTGATTTGTCGATGATTTTCAGTTAGCTATATTTGCATATACCCACTAACATTTGCTTGCTACATCCATCATATTGTAAATAAACGTTATATAGCTGTAAGGGCCCTATGTCCAGGTATATTACAATGAATGGAGTATAGAACAACCAAGTGCAGGATGTCTCTGAGTACCTGAAACTCATCTCTAACTGCTATACTTTGCATGCAGTCCAACTAATGCAGTTCAACTGTTGCAGTCCAGCTGTTGCAGTCCAGCTGTTGCCGTCCAACTCTTGGAGTCCAACTCTTGCAGTCCAACTCTTGCAGTCCAACTCTTGGAGTCCAAGTCTTGCAGTCCAACTCTTGCAGTCCAACTCTTGCAGTCCAACTCTTGCAGTCCAACTCTTGCAGTCCAACTCTTGCAGTCCAACTCTTGCAGTCCAACTCTTGCAGTCCAACTCTTGTAGTCCAACTCTTGCAGTCCAACTCTTGCAGTCCAACTCTTGCAGTCCAACTCTTGCAGTCCAACTCTTGCAGTCCAACTCTTGCAGTCCAACTCTTGCAGTCCAACTCTTGCAGTCCAACTCTTGCAGTCCAACTCTTGCAGTCCAACTCTTGCAGTCCAACTCTTGCAGTCCAACTCTTGCAGTCCAAGTGTTCAAATGGGAATTTCAAATTCTCATGTGGTGCATATATTATGAAATAATATTTCACTACTTTACAATTTTGGGCTTAAAGGTATATCTTTTTTATCCATACAAGTATGCTCTCAAAGACATCCTAGTTGTGGTCGTGTTGGAGTGGCTGATATGCATGACGTCACACTTTTCGTTGACAATACTATCCATGTTTTTAGCAATTATTCTTAGAATGGAAATTAACCACGTACCTACAAGATATTGAAACTAGAGCTTAACGTTTTCCTGGCATTTCTGTTCATTTATTGAAAAGATTAATGTATTAGATGAGGTTTCAAACAGAGGCGTAGGAAACATATACCCCATCCCCCACACCCGGTGGACAAGTCTTGCTGAGTGGGCTGCGTTTCTCACTAAACGTATTGCCAGTTGTAAGTTTGAAACTTCAAACCGATGTTGATATCTCAAACACCTGGGTACGTGACTTCTTACGCAGAATTTATGATTTTGAGAAAAAGTTAAAGCCCTCAGTGAGATTTGAACTCACGACCCCTGGTTTACAAGACCAGTGCTCTAACCACTGAGCTATGAAGGCATTCACAATTTTTGACTATTATTCTTTCCCATTTGAAATATACATTCCTTGAATCTAGTTAAACTATTACCATTCACAGCTGTTTCCATCAGTTTTGTATGCATTTACTGTTTACTTTTCACTGGCGACAAACTGAAAATCAATGACAATCTGATTCGCCACCGTGATTTGAAGTAAATTTACCTTTTCGCTTATTTCAGTTCCATGAGTCTGAAAAGGAATTCAATCAATATATTGACAGGAATCATAAACAAAATAGATTTGTGACTGCCCGTTTCTTTCTCCTAAACGACAAATAAATAGAAGATTTCTAAGAGTTGAAATGTTGCAGCTTCCTCCCCTCCACATGTAACATGGTAGTTATTCTAACACGTTTCATGATATTAGTTCTAATAATACGTCTACTGAAATATATGGTATAGTGCAAGATATTTCTTAAACTATCAGATATTATTCTTTTACAAAACAACCTACTCAATTTGCTGATGATTTTTCAGTTTATGGACCGTCACGTGGTAAAACTGCAAGAGAAGTAGTAAATATGAATCATCTATTGCTATCTTAATAACAAATTACATCTGTTAAAATGATCTCATTGTATCGATTAATGACTGGACTGAGAGATACACACGGAATACTGATTTTCGAACACTAAAACAGATTAACGGTGTTTATGGTTTTTGAAGCATAACAAATGTTGGCTATAGAATTCAGGAGGTTGTAGTACACACACACACATACGCAAACCATATAGGCCTACATTTCTTACTGTCTGGGCATCGAAGCCTGACAGTAGAATATCATACACACTGTTTTATTGTTTTCATCAACCGATACATTCCCGTGTAATCATCATTTTTAATTGACTGCTTGTTTGACTGTTTGATACATTGAAAAACTAATATACTTCCCAATTTTTTCGGTTCCGTAAACAAATAACCATGTTCCACAAAATAGATTTTATAATGTTTGTTAAGAGAATATGGTTTGTTAGTTTCAGCAAAGAACAACATATACGGTTAAAGTAGATGTAGCAATTTCCAACTGATAGTCATTCAATACTTCAATATACGTCAGGGCGCTATGGCACCATAAAGTCGTCATCCACACTTTGTTCACCCAATTAGTGACACTCATCGTACACAATGTCACAACTTAAATTGTGGCAAATAATATAGGAAAGGTGTATTCGTTAATACGTCTCAGAAGTTGCATATCGATTTAGTTTCAAAAGCTACAATATTGTCAATTTTAACCAATTTTGGTCGTCGGAATTTGGTTGATAAATGTTTTGGCCCTTTGTTCGACAATGCAATTCATAACAAGAAGGCACTTTAAAGTAGCATTGGATGGATTGTGAAAAGTCTATTAAAAAAAATTCGGTTACGAAATTACCAGTTTAAATGATGTTCTGTAAAGTTCTGACGATCAGTTGAATCGCTCTTTTGTAATTCCACCGTTTCTGTTATAATGGAAATAACCAACTTTGATTAAGATCTTATTCAATTCTGGTAATATCAACAAAGGTTTGGTTATAAAAATCATCAATGGCTAAATTTGGAGTAACTTGTAAAATCGCATAAGTGATATGCATGGACTGCGCCTAACATTTTCCGTAATCTATAAAAATTGGAATCTCTGATCAACAGTACCTCGTTAGGTATGATACGCCCTGTAATTTTATCATAGATGTATGTTTTCTCTAGACAAAGGTTTATTTTCTCAGGTTGCATTGTCAATTTATATTGCTTTGTCAAATTCGGCTACTTTCCTTCTTTTGCCGTATATCTGTATATAGGCAAAGATCTTAAGCCGGGTACTTTAATCAATTTTAAAGTGTCGATCGGCTTTGCTCAAAAGTAAGTTGTTTACCAAATGTGAACACTGATTGACCCTTCTTGCGTTTAGAACTACGCTCAACACTATATCTGAAGTGTAGTAATCTTCAAACTCTCATTACTTAATGCAGATATCCGAAAAGGTTGTGACCTATATGTTTCAGACAAAATCGAAAACCATATGATGAAGTAATAAAATTGGTCAATATAAAAACAATGTCATGGTATTTTACGCTGACCAGTGAGATAAAAAAATAATGAAGAGTCAAACATTTTCACATTGATTCAGTGTTGTATTTCAGTTCCTCCGTTCTCCACCGTTCCTACCTATTGCGAACGAATGTGTGGATCAATTAAATTAGGTAAAATGATATTTGCATGGAACTATATGTCAATTAAAAGAAGTGACCTTTATTTAACCTACATTTTGAGACATGATTCTACATCACATTATACCAACATGGGCCGGTTAATCTAATTTATCATCACACACAGTTATAATAAGTCCCGTGTTTGTATATGGTTATTATTTTCCTTTATAATATGGTTGTTATTTTCCGTTTCCTTTCCATTTAGCTGTTGAAATAAATTTTTGGTACGTGTGCTCCTTAATTTTCTATACGTATTTATCCTTTGTGGTTAGATTTTAGATTATACAGAGAGTCAAATGTTATAATCATATCAAAAACATACAAATCTAAAATCATGAATCTTAACTTATTCTAAAATATAGATTTTACTTAAAATGTATTTTTGGCAGCAGTGGTGGGGATTGTGCGAGTCATTTGTTTTGAGGGGTAAAACATAACAAATCTACCATTGGGTAAACTAGAAGTAAATAAACGTATTTGGAGGAAATTTCATCCCCCTTTGGGAATAAAGCTATTCAAAACATTTGACTCTCTGTATAATCTTAATATTAAAGTGTTTCAAAAAGTAACTCCGTTGTCCGTATCATTTCTTGATTCTGTACTGGGCCGCAAATTCAACCGATAAAAACCAACATTCTTAGCAAGAAAAAGTTCTTAGTTTGTCCCTTATTTTGAACCTTCTCTTGTCTAGAATCTTTTCCTTTTCGAAAGTGTAACGAAGACTAATGTTTTCCTTTAAATTTAATTTTCTAATTAATTTGAAAACCACTCATTCACATTCGAGATACAAGAACAGAACAAATATTGAGTTTTGTACTTTGAAGACACTTTATGTATTGGTCAGCAATAAATGCTGTTACGGTTGACTTCCACCGTTTCAATTGACGAATCGACAGAAATCAGTATGAAATGTTCTTCTAAGGATTGTACTTTCTTAAATGCCCATCTTGTAATACGCTTTAAACGCAATTTGCATAAAAGATAAAAAAAAACCAGCTCCCCTTACTGCATGAATACTGTATATCGTATTGTATTCATGGAGTTTCATGTTTTGTCACATTACATAATGGAATATTCTGGGCTTGATAGTACTATTTTGATTAATCATATTTGTTTGAACCACGATGAGAGAGAGAGAGAGTTGAACACACAATTACAATGCGGGTTTGCGTATTCGCTTTGATAGTACAAATGCTATTAATACACCCGGATGGAATATTCTGTCCACGGCCTTGATAACCAGTTGTATTTTGATTAATCATATTTGTTTGAACCACGATGAGCCCATCTTCTCTCCTTTTAAAGAAAGTTGAAAATCAGGGTACACCCCCTCGTTATAGATTTGGGCAGTGGCGTAACGACATACCTGGGCACCTGGGGGGAAAGATAAGATGTGCCCCTCAAGTTAGTGAAACGATCAAGTGTGACATGAGTATTTGTGGGTCCAGGAATCAAGGGTTATACTCCATTCTTCAGATGAGAATCAAACATTTAAAGGGGTGTAAACGTGGAAATGTCCACTCAACAGCAGTCATTCAATGAGGGAAACTTTCTCCCAGTCAGCCAGTTGCACATCCACGATTTCGACAACGGGGTAGGTGGGTGGGTGGGACGGAGGCAGTGTTCTGCTTTTCAATAATAATATACCTTTTGTAAGAGAAGAGTAGTCCACCACCTACTCGAGCAATTATGAAAAGCGAACACAAAAAGAAGTATAAGATTGTGTTGCGAAGCCTACAAATTAAAAAGCCCCCTGCAACCTTAATATGGACCTTCATATTATCAAACTGAGAACCTTTCCTTTCTAGACCTTCTTTCTGCATCTGGCACTTTTTTTTTATGTCCAGGGGGTGTCCAACACCAAAACCCCTGGTTACACCTCTGTGGGCCCCTCTCCATGGCGGAATTCCGTAGGTAAGCTTTGCATGATGAAATATTCAAGTAGGATACATTTTAAAGCAAGAAATTGCATTATGGTTTTAAAAATTGCTTTAATTAGGTTAGAAATTGTCCAAATTTGCTTTAAAATGCCTAGAATTGGTTATAAGTCACCCAAAGTTTGATAGAAATAGGCCAAATGTGGTTAAAAATGCCCTGATTTGTTTAAATTTTGCCTAGATATAGTTGAAAGAGTTCCCACTATTATTTTTTATAAATCGAAATTAAAGATCGCAGATACTTGCATGGCCTAAAGTTTGTTAGAACTCGCCAATATGTATTAGTTTAAGTCGTCAAAAATTGGTTGAAAATCGTCCATTTAATCAAACTGGCTTTAGTCATTCACTTTTTGTCAGTTTGTTCGACAGCTTAGTCACTAGTATTAGACAATTTTTAGGTAGAAGTCCAAATTATGAATATTTTCGGCACCCCATCTGGCGTCGAAAGCTGGATGCATCGCTGCCGTCCAAGTTGCCACAAAACCCACGCACATGTGGTGCCTCGGACCCTATCCAACCCTGGTTCTACGTAAAATTATTTGAACTCTTACTAACCAAAAATCCGGCTAATTTTTAATATTTAATGTAATGTGATTTTTGGCTCGGGCCTTTAAGTCCTCAGGCCTTTAACTCCAGCGTTACGTCACTGAATTTTGGTAAATTGAAGGAGGGGACATAAGTGTTCCTTGGGAATCATGAGTCGATCATTTTTGTCTTTTTAGCAATACAATCGTAATAATGCCCACCTTATTGCATGAAAAAACTCAATTACAAATACAAATTTATTCGAATGTGATTTGACAATATTCATGTCATTATATGATACCCGCTCAGTTCAAAACTTATAATAAATATGAGAACATGGTTGATGTTTTGTATGAAACATAATCCAATACACCATGTGTCATATTTGTATTCATTTCGTGAACGTTATAAACACGTTTCAGATATCTAATGCAGATAACTTCTAATAGTGGCTTTTGATTTACAATTCTGTTTTATTCAGTTTTCATAATTGGCGTAAATATGATAAGTTTCGTTATCATTCCTTTATTAAGTGAATCTCTTGTATGTAATGAACATCCTTGATGACATTTCAGAACCTTGTTAAAACATTTGGTAATATTTTACTTTTAAGCGTTTCCATATATCAATTTATAAGTATATAATCAGGTCAAATAAAAAGCATTCATTTTTTCAACTGTTCAGCAAGCATTTCATGTTGATTTTCTGATTGGTTACGCGTCTACTTTATGCATGCGCATACCAACGCCGTCACAAAGTATATAGCAATTTTGTACTGGGAAAAAATATGGTAACCATTAATCTATGAGTCTTTAGATCTATGACACTTCGACCTACAGTTGAACATTTCCTTGACATAGAGTAATAGAGTTTCGAAAACCTTAACTCAAAACGATTAACAGTCGACCAGACTTTGAATTTCTAGGTCATATAGCTGTAAAGTTGAAAGCTCGGAACACACATCTTATGAAATTAACGTCTATTGGTTTAATGATTGAAAGCTTTTTCAACCAAACGCCACATGAATATGCCTAGCAACAAAATCTGCGTAACTAAGTGGGTCAAACATCCTACGCAGAACTTGTACAGCACAGCTAGCTAGCGGCGCGCGCTCATGTAGTTAATGCAATTTACTGTACAAAACAATTTTCTGCACACTGATACTGAGTGACGGCAAAATAGTGAACAAAAATTGCCCCACGGGCCCGCTGCGGGCTTTGTAAATCTGATTGCTGTTACACAGAACAGTTAGCAAACTGAAATTTGTTTATTCCATTTGTTAAAAACTCTAAAGATCTGGAGAAGTTCCATAAATAAATTGGTGTACACTATTGCGGATTTGATGTATGTTTTCCCCCACTTAAGTGCCGCGTTGCTATGGTGGGTGGGGCTTATTTCGTAACTCAGAGACGTTAATTGTATTTAAAAGTGTATTGACTGATTAAGACTTTGGGGGCCCGAGCAATGGCACAATAAAATGTCATAAAACGAAAAGTGCCAGTTATAGGAGATATTTGGGGCCTACAATGAGGCATTTCCCCCTTTAAACCATATTTCATATCCTTTGTATGTGGATTTTGTATATCGTCAGCTGATTTTATAATTTCTCCCCTTCCTCTCACTTTCAGTGGGCACATCCCGGTTGTTGTGACAACCATTCAAGTGAAAGTGAAGTCAATCTAATTTTGAAATATTCTTATGTCAAGTTTCAATGTATTATGACTTGTCTCGTGTCAGTCCAAAGCAGAGCCTTTTAAGTCCTCGACAGCAAGGAGTTGCCGAAACACCGATTGACGAGTCTCGGTTAGAGCGACTAGAAAAGCCAGTTCATATGTGGCAAGGAATGTGGTATAATCATCTTATAGCTTTCAGTACAAAAAACCAATTTTCCCCCTTTTGAACATTGTATGACAACAGAATGCCGTAAGCTTACTCTTTCTCAGTAAGCACTGTAGGCCCTATGTCGGTGTGATAGTAAATTGTGCCCCCGTAAATTCCCCACCCCCTCCCCTCCCTTCCCCCCGTTCCTCATTTCCTAAATATTGCTAGTGAATTTGGTCCCCTCCGGACTGATTTTACTGGGTAATTTACTGGTGTGTCTATACGGTTCCTTCAATTAATTTTGTGTACTGAAGTGAAACCGAAGTTAGTAATACCTATGTACGGAATACAACGCCGTTGTACTCATAGAATATACCCACGAACAGAAAATGGCTTCCAGTAAGCTCTTCGGTGAAAAAGAAATATAATGTTTTTTTCGATCTGGGCAATACCCAAGATTTACTGTGAAGGAGAAGAAGGGTCTTTTTCTTGCAAATGGGGGACAAGCTGTTGTCTTCAAGTAGGAAAGAAGGGCCGCGGCCCAAATTTTCTAATGGACCGTTTTTACTATGAGGTGGACAAAATTAACTGGATGGCTACGGTTTAATTGTCATTGTCTGGGGGCCCAAATTTCCTAGGAAATACATATATATATTTCTAGCAAATGTATCATATATATATATATATATATATATATATATATATATATATATACATATTTATATATATATATATATATATATATATATATATATATATATATATATATATATATTTATATATATATATATATATATATATATATATATATATATATATATATATATCATATATATATATATATATATATTTATATATATATATATATAAATATATATATATATATATTTATATATATATATATATATATATATATATATATATATATATATATATATATATATATATATATAGATATAGATATATATATATATATATATATATATATATATTATATATATATATATACATATTGCTCACCCCATCAATGTAGACTATATCCTTGGGGGCCATTTGAAAGGCTGCACCGGGCCCTGATGTCCCTTGCTACGCCACTGTTTATGCTGGTAGCTAATAAAACAAATTCAAAATCTACCGCACCAGCTTGATATTCAAGTTTATAAACAATAAGTCGAATTTGTGGTTCCTAAAAGTCTCCGTATGAGGAAGTAATTGAAGAAAAACGTGCGAGATTAATTTCCTTCCTTTTATTTTGTTTTGTTGCATACTTAGTCTGTGCTGGACAATTGTGTAAGGAATATTCAAATATGTGCATACAGTATGTAATCAAATAAGGATTATAATTTGGACAGCTCTCGATACACAATTCTGAAAAATACTGGTACTTTCAAGTTTCGGAGAGTATCCAAATATATGTTTCTTTTTTTTTGTAAAAATTTCATTATCAATCTTTTTGAATTGTGCAAGTGTTCGTAAAATGGAATACACATTTCATCATTTCCATCTTCTAGAAATATTTGACATTTTCAATCTAAAATATGAGAAATATTGTTAATAACGACTTCTTGGATATTGCCCACTGAAAAGTCAAAGGAATTGTAATAGGACTGATTACTCGGATCACAAAGAATTATATGCAACGCTTTTATGTCGAGCCGTTCCTCGAATAAGAACGCAGAAGATTAAATCTTTTTCTTGTTTTTATCATGAACATATATTTATCTGTTGACTCCGCAGCGACTGTTTATTTGCAGACGTTTTATTTCACTCTATGAGAACGACTGAACCAGTCAAAGCACAAACTAAAACGCTACCCTTTGCACCAACTTCCCAGCCATACAGAGCAAAATTAATAGTCAGTTTTGTCCTTCTTTCATGCAAATTTTACCAATTGAAACAGCCGGCCGTTGTTTGACATGTTCAAAAGCTCATTTCAAAATGTAAGATACTAAATTTGCACTAAGCACGGAAGCATACTTTATATGACTAAGCTATATAAACGTTAACTTCCTCGGACCAGGGAGTTGCCAACTCCCTGCTCGGACCTTATCATCATAACTTATAAGCACAACTTTCGACTTTAAGTTTCTATTTCCTGATCACATCTTATGTATTTAGCGTTTTGCTTAAATTGAACGTTGGGTAGTTCTACCAATTCTTCGACAACGCTCTTTCGGTGACGCACTGTTTCTGCGACTGATAAGTGGTTTACGTGGGAAAATATAGTGGTTTCTGTGCCTCACAGTTCCGTTCACCGAGCTTTACAAAGTGTCACTTGGAATGCAATTGCAGCGAAAACGACTGATGAAGAATATCTTCAATATAATCTGAGGATTTATAAAAAGCATGATTTCGCCGAGCCATAAATCCCACATCAAGCTCTATGCAATAGCTGGTTTGGTACTTTTCTTTATCTGTGGGTTCTATTTTTTTCGGCAAAATCCGTCTGATTACCAGTCTATGGCTTCGTCCCCAAATGTGAAAATATCTCGAGCCGCTGCAAGAGAAAAACCTTCGGTGAATTTAACACCAAATTTCGGTGAGCAATTTTTTTAAGTATTTGACTATTCTTAAGTATAAGTTTGTTATTTTTTTAAAATTTATTTTGAAATTTCTTATGAGGTACAACATGCTCATTACGACTGTGGAAAGTACAAAGACGGTTTCAAATAATGACCTAATTTTAAATAAAGGTTAGTCTCGGCCATGGCATTGGTAACGACCGTTTAACCAATCCAGTGGCACCTAACAAAACACTGCGTGTGAGTGGGTTTCAACTTTGAAAATGAATAGTCTTTAAATTTTTAAGAATAAAGATGTTGTCGGTTTCCAAGATAAAAAGCTTCCACCTCTTTGCGAAGATAAATCTGGTTACATTTCCCATAATTTGTCTTATATTTGAAATGCTATAACACAATAAATGAAGATTTACCCAACTTACTCAAGGTCTTTTCTCAAATTTTCTGACCAGCTACATTGCAGCATGTATTTACGTGATTTCGCTGCAGTGTTCCTTACTTGTCATCAATTGATTTGATTGTGTATTCCTCCCTAAACAGCAACATAACAGGAACATTGGAAGCGCACTGAGCATTGTCTGCTGTCCGTATAAATCTGTAAATGAAATTTATTGTCTTGGCTCAAGCTCGGGCAAAGGTTTACCCTGAGACGAAATATTTTACCTTTTTTGACAAAAAAACAAACAAATTTCATCCATTTGTTCATTAATATTTTCCTTGGAGGAACAACGCTTAAACTTATTTTTGGGTTTGAAGGTTTTTCATTATGTAACTGATCAACTGGAGACCCATATATACCTATCCCTTGGTGGGCTTTACAACAAGCTTGGCCTAGCGAACGACCTATTACTACAGCAAATGTAGGTTACAACCAGTGGTGTAGAAGCGGGGGCAGGGGCGGGGGAGCTCAGGGGCTGATCCCTTAGCTATTTTCAAGGTGGATGAGCCCCCTGAAAATGTATACTATTTGCACATTTCAGAGCAGATAACGCATAGTTTCATGTCGATCGATAACTTTAAACATTACATGAGAAGAGCACCCTCATCCCCGGCCTGGCCTAGCGCATAATTTATCTGGTTACAACCACTGGTTACAACCAAATCGTCATCAAACACTACACTGAAAAGGGATTAACCCAATCATCAAGTAATAGGGCATACAGTCACTGCATGTTAGATTTAACGTTTATAGAGTTATAAATAATAATAATAATTATGATAATAATAATGATGATAATAATAATAATAATAATGATAATAATAATAATAATAATATTTATAATAATAATAATTATACTACTACTACTACTACTACTACTACTACTACTACTACTACCACTACTACTACTACTACTACTGCTACTACTACTACCACTACTGCTACTGCTACCACTACTACTGCTACTGCTGCTGCTGCCACCACCACCACTACTGCCACTGCTGTGCCACTGCCACCACCACCACTGCTGCCACCACTGCCACCACCACCACCACTGCCACTGCCACCACTGCCACTACCACCACTACTGCCACTGCTGCTGCTGCTACCACTGCTACTACTACTACCACTAATGATAATAATAATATTATATATTGTAATATGTTATATTATGTTGTGTTACATTATGTTATATTATGTTATGTTACATTATGTTATATTATATTATGTTATAT